>JAMWET010003175.1:162500-178177 GCA_024036415.1 Prochilodus magdalenae
CACACTGTAAACACTCTGGGTAGAACATTAATCACAGCAATGAACAGGATACAGATAACAGCATCTCCTCCACACATGCAGGCTATACCAGCATGTCTGTCTATCTGCTGGACATGTTATATACGCTGCGAAGACCAAATCAAAAGCAGTGACTTCTATACCCATAGTCATACGCATTCAGAACATCAGACTGAGGTGTTACAGTGGCTCAGTTATCACTGTATGATGCAATAAACAAAGACAGACTGCCAAGTTCTTGACAACAGGATGTGACAGTAAGTGTTAATCTACTACGTCAATATGATTATTTATTTCCTCAGAATAATCGCAGACTTTGGTAAAATAAAGACTAAGTATCTCAAAAGAATAACTGATTATTTCAATAATTCATATGCCAGAAAAAAAATGACTCATTGGTTTAAAATAGCTAGTAATATAGAGTTGAAATCATAGCTATAATAATGACGACTGAAATAACATGTTTTTGAAATAATGATTTGTTATCCTAGGTAAATATTTTGATATTATATAAATAAGTCCTTATTTTGAGATGCTATGTCATTACTTGGTGAGATTGTGTCACTGTTTTAAGATACTATCTCATTATTTGGAGGTACTGTGTCTGGATTTTGAGATACTATCTCATTATTTGGAGGTGCTGTGTCTGGATTTTGAGATACTATCTCATTATTTGGAGGTACTGTGTCAGGATTTGGAGATACTATCTCATTATTTATAGATGCTGTGTCAGGATTTTGAGATACTATCTCATTATTTGGAGGTACTGTGTCAGGATTTTGAGATACTATCTCATTATTTGGAGGTACTGTGTCAGGATTTTGAGATACTATCTCATTATTTTGAGACATCGTGTCACTGTTTTAAGATACTATCTCATTATTTGGAGGTACTGTGTCAGGATTTGGAGATACTATCTCATTATTTATGGATGCTGTGTCAGGATTTTGAGATACTATCTCATTATTTTGAGACATCGTGTCACTGTTTTAAGATACTATCTCATTATTTGGAGGTACTGTGTCTGGATTTTGAGATACTATCTCATTATTTGGAGGTGCTGTGTCTGGATTTTGAGATACTATCTCATTATTTGGAGGTACTGTGTCAGGATTTTGAGATACTATCTCATTATTTGGAGGTACTGTGTCAGGATTTGGAGATACTATCTCATTATTTATAGATGCTGTGTCAGGATTTTGAGATACTATCTCATTATTTTGAGACATCGTGTCACTGTTTTAAGATACTATCTCATTATTTGGAGGTACTGTGTCTGGATTTTGAGATACTATCTCATTATTTGGAGGTGCTGTGTCTGGATTTTGAGATACTATCTCATTATTTGGAGGTACTGTGTCAGGATTTGGAGATACTATCTCATTATTTATGGATGCTGTGTCAGGATTTTGAGATACTATCTCATTATTTTGAGACATCGTGTCACTGTTTTAAGATACTATCTCATTATTTGGAGGTACTGTGTCAGGATTTTGAGATTCTATCTCATTATTTATGGATACTGCGCCATTATTTTGAGATACTGTGTCGCTGTTTTAAGATACTATCTAATTATTTATGGATGCTGTGTCCAGATTTTGAGATACCACCTCATTATTTTGAGATACTATCTCTTTATGTATAGATACTTTGTCATGGTTTTAAGATACTATCTCATTATTTTGAGATACTGTGTCATTGTTTTGAGATCCTACCTCATTATTTGGAGATGCTGTGTCAGGACTTTGAGATACTATCTCATTATTTGGAGGTACTGTTTCAGGATTTTGAGATACTATCTCATTATTTGGAGATGCTGTGTCAGGATTTGGAGATGCTATCTCATTATTTATAGATGCTGTGCCTTTATTTTGAGACACCATGTCATTGCTTTCAGATACTACCTCATTATTTTTGAGGTACTATCTCTTTATGACTATCTCAAACTACCTCTCTATGTATACGATCAGATCATAGGATACATCAACACTCATCCACCATCCCCACACATACAGGGAAAGGTCAGTTCAGTGTCGAGGACATCCCCTCCTCAAACATACTATAGGCGACCCTGTGAGCACAGCCCATAATTACAACTTCAGTTTGTGTTGTACAGACCCAATGAGGGTCCATTCGCAGCTTGGTCATAAGTACTAGCGGAATAATAGAGGCCTTTTGGTGACTGACAAACAGAGAGTGACCCAAGCTGGCAATTTGCCCTCACTCCTGCTCTGCTCCAATCAGGAGGTGAGGCTGAGGCTGTGATTAGAATAGGGCTCAATGATAGGATCGCGAATGCATAAATATAGCCTCGAGGGTAATGCTGTCTGGACATCAGCGAGGGCTACAGTTGCCAAGGCTACTGCTTTAGATTGTCACAGCACTCTAGATACGGGGAGGAAGGAGGGCGGCTCTTACCTGGCACTACTCCATTGGTGGCAATGGCACTCATCGAGATTGCAGTCAACATTGTCTGTGTGGACAAAAGGAGAGAGCACTTGATTAGAGAAAATGGACACATGGCTCAGTATATGTCTGATGGCCACTTTATTAGAAACGCTTAAGCTGCAGTTCCACCTACAGCTGGAGACTGGTAGCCTGTGTCCAGTGTTAGCCATCTAGCTCATACCACAGAGCTGCACTGCATTGGATGTTTTCAATTCTGGTCAACACTGGGCCTGTGTTTGGAAACTGATCAACGATGAATGGGCTACGATGTGTTGGTAAGGGTGTACAACAGGGTGTACAGTCTACACATGATCCATATAGTAGTCGCCTATACAAACATATTTAAGGAGAATGTCACTCAAGTCAATTAGAGGGGCTGGCTGTGAGATGCACTGGTCTATAGAACTGTACCCAGTTAGAAATGTCCACAGTGGTGGTGAAAGAAACCATAGCAGGAACCATATGAGATTAAATGGCTACATATTCACTGATATCTCTTTTCCACCAAAATGCCAAATCTCCAGTGTGCCTGCTAGAATAGGACCCCCGTTAAGAATGGGACCCCTTTTTTTACTGGTCTGATAGTCTAACAATTACATATTTGGATTTGGGTGATTGGTTTTACCGGATGGAGACTGTACATGACTTGACTGGTCGATTCGTTTTGCGTAACCTCCCCAAATCACCCCAAATTGCACAGACATTAGAACAGTAACACGCTACGTGGCTAAATGGCTAATACAGCTCCAGAAAACTGTGATGCTAACCATAGCAGCAGATTTGACTGTTTCAGTGTCAAGGGGAATTTAAAACAACGGTGCAAAGTTAATATCCACTGAAACAGTGATGGTTCTAGGAGTCATGGCCTTGATGATTAATGTATGGAGCCATATCCAGGTACACTGTAGCTGTTAGCCTCCTCTTAAGGTCCCAAAACAAGAAAGCCAGTGGAGGTGCTGTGCCTTTCCTATGATCTGGTTCTGATCTACACTACTGTGATGTCTAACAGAACTGCTTTCACTGAGGGAGCTCCGGGTTCGGTAAATCATGCCTCAGTCTACAGAGTTGGTCCACATGAATTTGCCTCAAAAAGTTCCAGAGACTGAGAAAGCAGCTGAGGAGCACGTCCTGGGACGCTGACCGCACTGTGGATACGGTGGTGGTGAGTAGAAATGTGCAGGAGATTGATGGGGCTGTGGAGCGTGAGGTGAGAACAGGGCCACAGAAGCGTTAAGTCTCAGCTCAGTACACTTCACACACTGTCTCTCTCCACCTCCACACTCCAGGTACAGAGAGAGCGAGCTGCTGGCTGGCAAACAAGAGAGGGAGAGACAGCGAGAGAGAGAGAGAGAGAGAGAGAGAGGGATGCGGAGACAGAGAATGGCATTAAACAAGGCCGTTTGGCTGTTTACACAGGAACCCAAAATACGAACCCTGGTAGTTTTAGCAGTGAACGTTTACATAACATGGCCAAAAGTTTGTAGACGCCTGTTCATCCAGGTTTCTGAGATGAAGGGTAGTAATAGTGAGCGTGTGCCCGCAGTAACAGCCTCTAGTCTTCCAGGCTTTACTGTAGATGTTGAAACTGCAGCTGAGTGTCTGTGTCAGCAATGGGTGCACCTTTAAGCAGCTGAATGCACTAATTAGATGAGCCTCCTAACGCTGGCAGACTCTACTAATCAACACCCATGGCACCTTTTTAAAGGAGCCTGCTTCAGCACGGCAGGCTGCAGTAATCCCACACTAGCTGCTGTACCTGGTATGATGCAGCAGAAGCTCCGCTCTCAGAAGCTTTCAGTGTAGTTTGGTAGTTTTTGCTGTAGCAGTTTAATAAATCTCATGTATAAACTATAAAATCCTTCTCGTTAAAATTCCAGCCTAATGTCGCCTAAAGCAGTGCGTCTCAGTTCTGGTCCTGAAGGACCCTCTGGCATTTCAGTCCCCCAACACACCTGGACCAATGAATCACCTCTTTAACAGCCCCATAATGTAACTGACTTTCACCAGTGGTCAAGCCTGTCCAAGCAGCATGGCTTGAACAAGCTTGACCACTGGTGGGACTGATTCAGAACAAAGACTAATGTCAAGAGAAAGTGGATTGTGGGTCTAATGTAATCACTTCTGTGCATCCTAAAGCTGTGGACGGTGTTTATCCAGACATTCCAATCAACCAGCTTGATTGACAATCACGACAGATGGAAACTGTCACCGAACGAAAATACAGTTGTCAATCAGCTCAGTATACCGTCGTCTGATTCCACCCCATCAACACCCTCCCCCGGGGAGAGGATGCTCCTTTCTCGGCCTCCTTTCACCAACAGCTATTCCCGCAATACCACAGTCATGTGATGCCTGTGCTGGGATTGAACTCATTACCTCATCTATCGTTTTTTTTTTTTATGAGTTGATTCACTATCACCAATCATGCTCGGCCCCAGGTTACTACTTGCTGAAGAAGACTGGACTGAGACCTGCTTATTCAGTTCATTTCTGGATTCAGTTGAACAAAGTAATGAGAGAATGCTGAGTGGTGCTCTGTGACATGCTGGGAAATTATACAGTGCAAAATTATACAGACATTACAGAGCAACCGAGCGCCAATGTGTAAACCTGTGTAAACCTGTGTGTAAATGGTTCTCGTTAAGCTCATCATCATGGCTGAAAGGCATCCAGTCTTCCCCAGCAGCCAACGTCTTTATTTGGTTACACTGCACTAAACTATCACTGTGAGAGAGTCAGTGTCCTGTTGTACTGTTGGCTGTGGAAGTCGACTGCAGTCTGTAGCATCCATATGCTGGCGTGATGCATGTGCATGCAAAGAGGACATGGATTCGGCCTCGGATTCAGGAAATCGGTGGCTTTTCTGCGCATGGCAGGCAGCAGCATGGTCATGGGCTGGAGGTTAGGCAACCAGCCTTGTGAAGGTGATTGGTTCAAACCCCTTAACTAATAGGACATGACTGAAATTGACTTGAGAAATGCACCTAACCCCCATCTGCTCCCTGGGCACCATGGATAGGGCTAGTCTGCTGTGTGTTTCACTGCATGGATGCGTCAAAGCACAATTGGTCAGTGGTTCTAATACTAAAATACTAAAAATGACCTGTTCAAGTTCAATCAGGGGTGCTACCCAAGGTTCCTATATGGACACGGCCTACACACTGGAAGCAAAGACAACTATGATTGTTGTGCATCTTTAAGCTGTGGATGGCACATTCTCTGGCATTTCAATTATCCATCTTGACTGGCAGCGTAAGGTTAGGGAACCAGCCTTGGAACCGGAGGGTTGCTGGTTCTATCCCTGAACTGGCAGTAACAACTGGAATGCCCTTACGCAAGGTACCTCACCCCCATCTGGTCCACAGGCGCCGTGAATAGGGCTGCTAAGGGCTGCCTAGCGCTGCGGGTAAGTGTTCTCACTGCCCCCTAGTGTGTTCACTAGAGTGTGTGTATGTGGATGGTTAAATGAGGAAGACAAACTCTCTGCTCAGAGAATGACTGGCCTCACTTCACCACTTGACTGGCAACATAATCTACTGGCACCTGACTGGCAGTGTAATCTGTTGATTCATTATGGAATGGTTGATGAAATTATGCAGACCTTTTTGAAAAATTCTGTGGAGTTGCCCTTTAATGGAACGGCATAGCACTGAAATGCATTGCGGATGTCACACAGCAGTGCGACAGCAGTGTGCAGTGGCGAGCGCTCGATGTATTAGACTGTAATCAGGCGTAATGGGCACAGGTCTCTCTCTCTAAGGAGCCCTGATAAGACACTCATTGTTTAAGTGCTTTATCTGATGAAGCCCAGGCTAGGCCCCACGCTAGCGCTACTCCACATCCCCTCAAATACACACGCTCTATAACGCACACGGCACCGCTCCTATTACCATCACATCAACCCATATGCTAATAGCATGACAAATTTAGCCCATGATTGGTTGAGGAATCTGTTTTGAGCAGCTGGCTCCCAAAATTCGCCAATCGTGCCATCTGTTTCCAATTGGGAGCCAGTAAGATTGCGGCATTAGTTACGGCAAACCACTTTCAGAGGCTTAGGAACAATAATGAGCGCACCGAGGACGCGGCTCACATCATAAAACCCCAGAACAAGATTGAGTAATCATCGTCTTTACCACAGACTGACCAGTAGCAGCATCTGGCCACCTCTGTGGAACAAGGGCCTAACAGCGGGCCATGTTCATAAACTCATGGCGAAGCAAATCAACTGTCCGCACCAACATGGCTTGCTCGGCTAATTCAAGGTGTGTGTGGCTTGGTTGTTACTTAGCAACAGAGCGTCAGGAGGATTCGACCTGCGGTGAATGCATGTTTACACAATCATATGACACATCAGAAACAGAATTCAATCTAGCAGCACCGTCCAGCCAAGGGGTACCGAGACGATGGAGTCATTTTGGCTCTGTAATTGGAAAGAGAAGCAGCTGGACAAATAGGTAACAGCCCTGTTTGATTGGAGAATAGCCACTGAGTGTCTGGCCACTATTATACGCTAATAGATCATAACATTACTCAGCGCACATCGAAAATGATGGCTTCACTCTCTACGTTCGGAGGTGATGATCACAGTCATGTAACCTCACTTCCATTTCCTTCCTACAGGCCTGTACAGCTGGGCCTTTCCGAAGCTGCCGTCATGCCAGTGTTAGGAACGCTGGGTCTAAGCTGGATTTCTTTATGGGATAAATACATGGTGTTTTCAAAATTGCTGCTGCAGATTTGATGGTGTGTCCATGTATCATGTTGCAGAGATATGTACCAAAGTTAGCATGCTAACAAGCTAGCCCTAGCCTTGGTCATTAAAGGGGAACTCCACAGAATTTTTCAAAAGGTCTGCATAATTGAATCAATCATTCCATAATGAATCAACAGATTACACTGCCAGTCAGGTGCCAGTAGATTACAGTGGGGTGTGAAAGTTTGGGCAGCGTTGTTAAGTTTCCTGATTTACCTTTATAAAGCATTGATTGTTTGGATAAAAAAATTAAGTTAAATATATCATATAGGGGACAAACACAGTGATATTTGAGAAGTGAAATGAAGTTTATATGATTTACAGAAAGTGTGCAATAATTGTCTAAACAAAAGTAGGCAGGTGCATAAATTTGGGCACCAAAAAAAAAACCCTTTAGTAGATCCTCCTTTCGCAGAAATAACAGCCTCTAAACGCTTCCTATAGCTTCTAATGAGAGTCTGGATTGTGGCTGAAGGTATTTTAGACTATTCTTTTTTACAAAACATCTCTAGTTCATTCAGGTTTGATGGTTTCCGAGCATGGACAGCTCTCTTTAAGTTTTTTTATCCAAACAATCAATGCTTTATAAAGGTAAATCAGGAAAATTAACAAGGATGCCCAAACTTTCGCACCCCACTGTACACACACTCTAGTGAACACACACAAGGGGGCAGTGAGCACACTTACCCGCACCAGTGGGCAGCCCTATTCATGGGGCCTGAGGAGCAATTGTGGGTGAGGTACCTTGCTCAAGGGCATTCCAGTTGTTACTGCCAGTTCAGGGAATAGAACCAGCAACCTGAAGAGGCGATAGTGAGTCACTGTAGAGTTAAGTCAAAGCAGTCCATCATGAGAGGATGAAGAAGTAGCCCTGCTGCAGGGACAGGGTATTCTAACTCCTTGTCAATCATGTTTAAGGTCCTGTTCCCGGTTAGATCATTAAAACACAGGTAGCCAATGAAATGAAGAGTAAAGGTAACTATAGCTGAAGCTCATGGCATGTGACCATCATTATAATGACCATCTGATGATGAACTCACAGGGTTTCTTCTAGACCGGTAAGAAGGGACTGCCCGTGTCTTACGATAGGGGTGGACACCGCAATGTCCTTTTGACATGTGGGCATTCGACAGGTTGAGCCATTTTACAGTTTGCTCCTTTAGAGGGTTAATCATGTTTCAGGCTGAGTAAGGCTGAGAGTCTTCTGGTGCAGCACTGTTTCACCCTGCCGTCTATAAAAGGATCTGTGGCCTCTCTGCATTTCCATCTGTTGCTATGAGAGACATGCTACGATGAGAGAGCCTCAGCTGCCTGCCCATGTGCTCTTGGGTTCCAGATGATGCAAATGTAGCCTAGCTGCCTCTGACTCTCATACAGCACATAGAGCCTCATACGAGGGGCATAAGCACAGGCAGGCAGGAGACGCTGGGTGGTCTCGCAGTGGTCTGGACTGGTGTGGACAGCTGCCAGGACCTGATTAGCTGTAATGTTATTTCAGTGTGCTTTCATTTACATTTACCTTTACGGTATTTAGCTGACGCTCTTATCCAGAGCGACTTACAAGGTTAATCATATTACAGGTAGGCCAATGTAGTGTTAGGAGTCTTGCCCACAGACTCTTACTGGTGTAGCCCAGCATAGTCACTAACTATAAACACTAACGCCTTCGCTACAGGTCTATGGAGTCCTGCGCGACAGTCTGCTGCGTGATGTGGTTCTGTTAGAGCAGGAAATCACTAAGATATGCAGGACAGGGCGACTCCAGGACCACCATCCTCGGTCCCACTTCACCAAGGGTCTTTAACAAAGCACTCCATTCACCTGAATTATAATGAAGAGGTTGGCGGATAAATCGGAGAAAGGAAGAGGAAGAGAGAGAGAGAGAGAGAGAAAAGACAGAAAGAAAGAGGGCGAGAAGAAAGAGATAGTGAGAGCGAGAGAGTGAGAGAATAAAATAAAAGGAGAGTGAAAGGGACTTTCACAAGTACCTTGTTTGGTCTACATGGAAATGGCAGGTGCCTCAGACCAGGGTCCATACCAGAGGACCAAGACAGATTTGGCCCCATTTAAAACAGGTGGTCTCGGTCCGGCTCAATCGGGACTATGGTTTAAGCAATTACAGAATGTTGTGGCAGGAAGAAAAAAGTAAAAGTGAGTCACGGATGCACATGGGGAGGGAAAGGAGGAGGAGGTCAGAAGTCTACTTGAGAAAACTCATACCGAAACCAAAACCCGTACCTTAATTTCTGAGAGGATGAGAGATAGAGAGGAAATGATGGATGGTGAAGCAGTGCCAGCTGAAGATACAGAAGCTGTGGCAGCACTATTTAACGCTGCCTATCCTGGATGCACTGCAAACTCACTGCACAGGTGCATTCGAAATGAAGGGATCTGAAGGGAGAGCAGGTTTGTCTCTACAGGTGAGTATATGTGAGCTCTATCATATCAGTTCACACTATCAAACACTGCAATGCACTAACTATAAACACTAACGCCTTCGCTACAGGTCTGTGGAGTCCTGCGCAACAGTCTGCTGCGTGATGTGGTTCTGTTAGAGCAGGAAATCACTAAGATATGCAGGACAGGGCGACTCCAGGACCACCATCCTCGGTCCCACTTCACCAAGGGTCTTTAACAAAGCACTCCATTCACCTGAATTATAATGAAGACGTTGGCAGATAAATCGGAGAAAGGAAGAGGGAGAGAGAGAGAGAGAGAGAGAGAGAGAAAAGACAGAAAGAGAGAGGGAGAGAAGAAAGAGATAGTGAGAGCGAGAGAGTGAGAGAATAAAATAAGAGGAGAGTGAAAGGGAGAAATTGAGGCAGATAATGAGAGAGACAGAATGAAATAGAAAGAGAGAAAGGGAAGAGAGAAAGAGAGCATGAAAGAGAAGGTGAGGGGTGAGAGAGAGAATGAAGGAGAGATTGAGAGAGAGGGACAAGGATGCCGCAAAGAATGAGAATGAAAAAGAAAGAGAGACAGGGAGAAAGTAGGTGGTGACTGAGAATGAGCGAGAGAATTAAATAGAAAGAGAGAGAGAGAGAGAGTGAGAAAGAGACAATGAGAGAATGAAAGAGAAGGAAAGAAAGACTGAGGGAGAAAGTGAGTATTGTGTAAGGGAGAGAAAGATTGAAAGAGAGAGAGACAGAACACAGAAGAGAGTCAGAATGAAACAGAGAGAAGGAAAGAAAGAGAGAGGTAAAGATAGAGGGAAAGTGAATGCAAGAGATAGAATGCAGGAAATAGTGGGAATTAGAGAGAGAGAGAGAGAGAGGGAGCGGGGAGAGAGAGAGAGAGAGAGAGAGAGAAAAAGAGAGAAAGAGAGAGAGAGAGACAGATAGACAGAGAGAGAGAGAGTAAGAATGTGGGAGAGAGTGAGTTAAATAGAAAGAGCAAGGGAGAAAAAGCAAGAGTAAGTAAAACAGAGAGAGAGAAAAAATAGAATGACAGCGAATGCATGAGAGAGTGAGAATTAGAGAGAGAAAGAGAGAATGAGAGAAAGAATATGGGAGAGAGAGTGAAATATAAAGATAGTGAACAAAAAAGAATGAATGAGAATGAAACAGAAAGAGCGAATGAGAGAGAATGCAGGAGAGTGAGTTAATCGAAAGAGAATGAGAGACAGAGAAAACAGGAGAGAGTGCGTGGAATATAAAGAGAGAGAGGAAGAATGAGTGAGAATGAAATAGAAAGAGAAAGCAAAAAGAGAATGAGCGAGAGAATGTGGGAAAGAGTGAGGGAAATATAAAGAGCAAGGGAGAGAAAGCAAGAGTAAGTAAAACAGAGAGAGAGAAAAAATAGAATGACAGTGAATGCATGAGAGAGTGAGAATTAGAGAGAGAAAGAGGGAATGAGAGAAAGAATATGGGAGAGAGTGAGTGGAATATATAGAGAAGTATAGAAAAATATTGATATAGATAGAGATAGAAGAAAGAGAATGAGAGAGAGAGTGTTGGGGTGATTGGGAATGAAACAGATGGAGAGAGGGAGAGAGAGAGAGAGAGAGAGAGAGAGAGAGAGAGAGAGAGAGAGAGAGAGAGAGAGAGAGAGAGAGAGAGAGCTGGATAGGTGTGAACACCTCTATAGAACTAAACAGGCATTACTGAATCTCGCCACGCTGGGCTCCTCCAGGGACCGGGCCATTTTGCACAGGCCTTGATCTCGGCAGTTGGCAGGCAGTGGGCATCTGGAGAAAAGACCTTCAGGAGCGCAGTCGGACTCCTAAAACAGCATGCCTCGTGACAGCCCCAACAAAAAGCACACACCCCGGCAAGTTCTCCGGGTAAGCAGAACCGGGACGGAGGAAATCCGTAAGCGCTGGCGGTCCTCACCGCACCTGCGTGGGGGTCTCCTCTCTAAGCGATGTTTTGATGTCTCTGAGTTTGTTAGATCATTAGTGTTATTTCATTTCAGTAATGTCCCCCCACCCGCAATTACATAGCACCACCCCAGTCCACTTAGCTCAGCTATTTCGGAAGCTTTGTGAAGGCGTGGTCGGAACCACAGCTCCCGGAAGCTCACTGTAATGTCTTTGTTGCCTTACACTGCATGCAAGATTCCCCTGACATTCAAGTGGGAGGTCCTTCCGTTTGCCACAGGGGAAAAATGGGAACGTTCTGCTACAAACGGCTCTGTTTAAATTACAGGCTCCAAAGGAACAGTGCACTGCTGAAAATAGCCATCCACAAAAGGAAAAGGACAGGAAACGGGCCGGCTCTGGCCTCTATGATTAGGAATCTGGCAGCGTCCAGCTACGAACAATTTCATCTTTCATTCGAGGCTTTGCAACCGGCCCAGATCGTCCCGCATCAGTGGCGTACCAGCTCTTGGACATGAGGTGGTCAATTCTTTTATCAGTGCTGCAGAGAGGCATCTCTAATGGAATCAACCAGCAGGAATGGGACCTGAGTGGGTGGACACCATCAGACATGTGAATGATTCAAGTTCCAAGCTCAACCGAGCATGTGACATGGGCAAGGATGGGCCTTGTGGAAAATGTAGGATATGGGACATAGAACTGACATACTGTGAGCCTCAGTCACTGTTCCTCCTTCAGATACAAATTCACAAAAACGTCAGATTCCAAAATCCTAGACTGTTATACAACACAGGCATGAATATTTACACCCCCAGCATTTACCTACGACAACAGCAGAGAAACAGCGGCCGGACGATGTGGAGAAATCTCCCCCTCCAGGCTGCACCATTCATACCCTTCCCAAAGAACAGCACAGTCAGTGGGCATGACTGCTGTTCATCTCTAAACAAGGCTGCAACTGTTTCCTATTCACCAGCTTCTGTCACGCCTCCGGGTTTCCCCAGCTCCTCCGCTCCCCCAGACTCCTACTACTCCTATTCCTCCTACTACTCTTACTACTCTCACTACTCCTACTACTAATACTCTTACTACTCCTACTACTCTCACTACTCCTACTACTAATACACTTACTACTTCTACTCCTACTAGTCTTGCTCCCTCTGCTACTAATAATACTACTAGTAATACTCTTACTACTCCTCCTCCTACTACTCCTACTATTCTTACAACCCCTACTCCTTCTACTACTAATATTACTACTAATAAAGCTGTTACTACTCCTACTACTTCTAGTACTCCTACTCCTTCTACTACTTATACTCTTACTACTCCTCCTTCTACTCCTCCTACTGCTACTACTCTCATTACTCCTACTACTAATACTCTTACTACTTCTACTCCTACTAGTCTTGCTCCTTCTGTTACTAATAATACTACTAGTAATACTCTTACTACTCCTACTCCTCCTCCTACTACTCCTACTATTCTTTCAACCCCTACTCCTTCTACTACTAATATTACTACTAATAAAGCTGTTACTACTCCTACTACTTCTAGTACTCCTACTCCTTCTAGTACTTATACTCTTACTACTCCTACTCCTCCTTCTACTCCTCCTACTCATCTCACTACTCCTACTACTAATACTCTTACTACTTCTACTCCTACTAGTCTTGCTCCCTCTGCTACTAATAATACTACTAGTAATACTCTTACTACTCCTCCTACTACTCCTACTATTCTTTCAACCCCTACTCCTTCTACTACTAATATTACTACTAATAAAGCTGTTACTACTCCTACTACTTCTAGTACTCCTACTCCTTCTACTACTTATACTCTTACTACTCCTCCTTCTACTCCTCCTACTGCTACTACTCTCATTACTCCTACTACTAATACTCTTACTACTTCTACTCCTACTAGTCTTGCTCCTTCTGTTACTAATAATACTACTAGTAATACTCTTACTACTCCTACTCCTCCTCCTACTACTCCTACTATTCTTTCAACCCCTACTCCTTCTACTACTAATATTACTACTAATAAAGCTGTTACTACTCCTACTACTTCTAGTACTCCTACTCCTTCTAGTACTTATACTCTTACTACTCCTACTCCTCCTTCTACTACTCCTCCTACTCATCTCACTACTCCTACTACTAATACTCTTACTACTTCTACTCCTACTAGTCTTGCTCCTTCTGCTATTAATAATACTACTAGTAATACTCTTACTACGCCTACTCCTGCTCCTACTACTCCTACTATTTTTACAACCCCTACTCCTTCTACTACTAATATTACTACTAATAAAGCTGTTACTACTTCTAGTACTCCTACTCCTTCTACTACTTATACTCTTACTACTCCTCCTTCTACTCCTCCTACTCCTACTACTCTCACTACTCCTACTACTAATACTCTTACTACTTCTACTCCTACTAGTCTTGCTCCTTCTGCTACTAATAATACTACTAGTAATACTCTTACTACTCCTACTCCTACTATTCTTTCAACCCCTACTCCTTCTACTACTAATATTACTACTAATAAAGCTGTTACTACTCCTACTACTTCAGTACTCCTACTCCTTCTACTACTTATACTCTTACTACTCCTACTCCTCCTTCTACTCCTACTACTCCTACTACTCTCACTACTCCTACTACTAATACTCTTACTACTTCTACTCCTACTAGTCTTGCTCCATCTGCTACTAATAATACTACTAGTAATACTCTCACTACTCCTCCTCCTCCTACTACTACTCCTACTATTCTTACAACCCCTACTCCTTCTACTACTAATATTACTACTAATAAAGCTGTTACTACTCCTACTATTTCTAGTACTCCTACTCCTTCTACTACTTATACTCTTACTACTCCTGCTCCTCCTTCTACTCCTCCTACTCCTACTACTCTCACTACTCCTACTACTAATACTCTTACTACTTCTACTCCTACTAGTCTTGCTCCTTCTGCTACTAATAATACTACTAGTAATACTCTTACTACTCCTACTATTCTTACAACCCCTACTCCTTCTACTACTAATATTACTACTAATAAAGCTGTTACTATTCCTACTACTTCTAGTACTCCTACTCCTTCTACTACTTATACTCTTACTACTCCTGCTCCTCCTTCTACTAGCCCTACTCTTTCTACTACTAATATTACTAGTAATACTCTTACTGCTACTTCTCCTTCTACTCCTCCTCCTACTACAGTTACTACTACTACTGCTCATACTAGTCCTACTCATACTACCCCTCCTACCACTAATATTACTACTAATAATACTCTTACTACTCCTACTACTCCTACCTCTTCTACTACTACTTTAACTACTACAAATATTCATACTATTGCTACTCCTATTACTTCTTGTACTATGCACTTCCCGGAGTGCATCATCTGATGACATCACACCCACATGTCCCCAGCCATCCAATCAGCACCGCTCTAGGTCACCTGAGTTTTAGCCCAGCTGCAGCCACTTAGCCTCAGTATATATATCCCTCCCAAACACTTCCTCACTGCGAAGTTTTTCCAAACCTGGTTTGCGTTTCTGAGCGGTTTCTCCTCTGGTTATTCCGACTCCGGCTTTTGACTCCCCTTGGCTTTCTCTTCTGATCGACTCTCTGGCTATCGACCTTTCTCTTGTTACCTTGGCCATTCTGTTGCCTAGCCCTTCTACTGGTTGGCCATGCTGCCACAGTTTCTCAAACCTTGGACAATATCGTGAAGCTTCACTCATCATTTAACACTGGAGAGACTGAAGAGAGGAGCGGCTCCACCTTTATTAGCATCACCACCCCAACAGCAGCCTGTAAGTAGCAGCCATGCTGTATGGCTGTATCCGTGATTACTGGCTGAAGCAGATCAGGAGGGAACAACTTCAATCTACTGTGTGTTGATGTCCAGATGGAAAGTGATTAGCTAGTATACGTTAGCGACTAGCAAACTAAAGTAGCTGGCGTTAGCATTGTTGACTAAATAGTATGAGCAGAGGTGGAGGTTATTTTCCTGTCGGTGTTGATTTCTACATGATTGATCTTCAAAGGTGACTCGCGATCTAAACCAGCCAATCACAACAGAGCTCATCTAAATATTCATGAGCTCACCCAAT
>JAMWET010003176.1:0-89799 GCA_024036415.1 Prochilodus magdalenae
GCTAGGCCTATAGCTTGTAGTAAAAAGCTGTTAAGTATAAACATTCACAATGTTGCTTCCTTAAGATTCTAAATATATGAATGCTGTCTTAGATTTAATGCCACCTATTTTTTTCATTTATTTGCCACCTAAATTTACTGCTACCATAAATACTTTGATACCTTAACATTGCTGCCGCCCTAAATCCATTGCCTCCTTAAATTTGCTATTATCTTAAATTCAGCACAACTTCAAATTCACTGCTACCTTAATTTATCTGCCATCTTCTCTTCTCTGCCACCTTAAACTCACTACCACCTTAAATCCCATGCCATCTTAAATTCCCTGGTATGTTAAATCCACTACTATAGCCTTAAATTCCTTGTCCACCTAAATTTACTGCTGCCTTAAATGAACTGCCTCCTTGAATTCCAATACAAATGTAAATTCACTGCAACCTTGCAACCTTCTCTCTCTAACTGGATCCTTGACTTCCTGACTGGGAGACCTCAGTCAGTCCGGATCGGACGCAACACCTCCAGCACCACCACACTGAGCACTGGGGCCCCCCAGGGCTGTGTGCTCAGTCCTTTGTTATTCACCTTGCTGACTCACGACTGTGCAGCAATGCATAGCTCGAACCACATCATCAAGTTTGCGGATGATACGACTTATCAGCAAGAATGACGAGTCAGCATACAGAGAGGAAGTGCAACGATTAACGGACTGGTGTAGAACCAACAACCTGTCTCTGAACGTAGACAAAGCCAAAGAGATGGTTGTTGACTTCAGAAGGACAAGGTGTGACCACTCTCCACTATACATCGACGGCTCCACTGTGGAGATCGTCAAGAGCACCAAGTTCCTTGGAGTTCACCTGGCAGAGGATCTCACCTGGTCCATCAACACCAGCACCATAACCAAGAAAGTTATTTAATAAGGCCCAGCAGCGTCTCTACTTCTCTAGCGAAGGCTGAGGAAGGCACATCTCCCACCTCCCATCCTCACCACCTTCTACAGAGGAACCATCGAGAGCATCCTGAGCAGCTGCATCACTGCCTGGTTTGGGAACTGCACCACATCGGATCGGAAGTCCCTGCAGCGGGTAGTGAGGAAGGCTGAGAAGATCATCGGTGTCTCTCTTCCCACCATCACGGACATTTACACCACACGCTTCATCTGCAAAGCAAACCGCATCGTGGATGACCATACACACTCTTCACCCTCCTCCCGTCTGGAAAGAGGTACCGAAGCATCCGGGCCCTCACATCCAGACTGTGCAACAGCTTCTTTCCCCAAGCCATCAGACTCCTTAACAACCAGAGTCTGGTCTGAACAAACAAACACATTAGTGTCTGAACTGAAATCACACTCACACACACACACACACCACCTTTTTCCTTTTTCATTTAAAAAAAACAAACAAAAACAAAAACTGTCTACTGCTATTGTTCCACCATCTGGATAACCTTAGTACTACTGCTAAATTCAAATACAGTGTTTACGGTGTCTAATGTTTACATTTACACCAAATACGCACAACTGCACCTTACTGCTCCCACTACTATGGGGCCGACTGCACTGTTTCCCCTCCCCTGTATTTATTGTTTGTCTTGTAAATGGTCATGTGTATTTATAGTATATTGTCTGGCGCACTGGCACACGTGCACTTTATATTGTATTGTTTTGTGAAGTCTATTGTTAGACGTAGCACCTTGGTCCTGGAGGAACGTTATTTCATTTCACTGTGTACTGTACACCACTGTATATAGTTGAAATGACAAATAAAACAACTTGAACCACTTGAACCACTACCACATTAAAATTCCGGCCCCTTAAAACTCACTGCCACGTAAAATTCACTACAACCTTAAATTCACTGCTACCTTATATTGCTTTCAACCTTAACTTACCTGCTCCCTAGTTTTTGCCACCTTAAAATCCCTACCACCTCAAATTCCCTGCCATCTTACATTTACTCCTCCCACCTTAACTGCACTACAACTTCACTGCCACCTTAAATCCACTCATACCACCTTAAATTCACGTCTAGCACCTTAACATCACTGCCACGTTAAATTTGTTCCTACCACCTTAAATTCCCTGCCTCCTACCACCTCAACTTCACTTCCTCCTTAAATTCATTGCCACCTTAAATTCTCTCATACCACCTTAAATACATTGCCACCTTAAATTCCATTCCACCCTAAATTCCCTTCTACCACCTTAAATACATTGCAATGTTAAATTCCATTCCACGTTAAATAAATGACCACCTGAAATTCCATTCCACCTTAAATTCCCTCCTACCACCTTAAATACATTGGCACCTTTAATTCCATTCCACCTTAAATTCCCGCCTACCAACTTAAATTCCATTTCACCATAAATACATTACCACCTTAAATCCCATCCCACCTTAAATTCACTCCTACCACATTAACTTCACGTCCACTATAAATTCACTGCCACCTTATATTCACTTATACCACCTTAAATACATTGCCATCTTTAAGTCGATTCCACCTTAAATTCCATTCCACCTTAAATTCCCTTCTACCACCTTAAATACATTGCCACCCTAAATTCCATTCCACCTTAAATACATTACCCCCTTAAATCCCATTCCACTTTAAATTCACTCCTACCACCTTAACTTCAATTCCACCTTAAATTCCTTGCTACCTTAAAATCACTCCTTTCACCTGAAATTCCTTGCCACCTTAAATTTTCCACTATCTTAAAATCATTGCCAACTTAAAATGTTTGCCACCTTAAATTTTCCGCTACCTTAAATTCCCTGCCACCTTAAAGGCGCTGCTAATTTAAATACACTGAAACCTTGAAATCACTGCCACCTTAAATTTAGTGCCACCTTAAACCCAATTCCACCTTAAGTCCAGTTCCACCTTCAATCTATTGGTTTAGCTGTTAGTCCTAAGTACTCTGAGTCTGTGTGTGAGTCTGAGTGTTTATGTGAGAGGCCCATTGTGACATCACTTGTGGCAGTTGAGATTTGAATTTGCTCGACATTCCGCCATTCATTCCAATGGGAAAAAGTCCGACTTTGAGCGTTTGGTACCGGAAAACCGGACCTCGGATCGGTTCAAAAAGCACAAGCAACTTCAGATATAGGATGAACAATCCTGTAAAATTTTGTGGTTCTAGCGCGAAAACTGTGGGACAAGAAACGTTTTATATTTTATTATATTTTTATATTGGCATGGTATCCTAGGTGGTTGCTAGGTGGTAGCTTTTGAAGAGAAAGTGAATAAAATCCGCCAGTTGTTTTCCCCTGTCTACGCTCCTCCTTCCATCAGTACTCATCCTCTTGCCACAAACTCCTTAACCTGTTTTTCTTCTCTTTCTTCAGACGACATCATACAGCTACTGGAATCCAGCAACCCCACATCCTGCCCACTGGATCCCATCCCATCCACACTGCTCCGGTCAATATCCCTGGACCTGCTACCCTTCATCGCCTCCCTTATAAACTCTTCCCTGTCTTCAGGGTGTGTTCCACAGGCCTTCAAGACTGCCAGAGTGGTTCCCATCCTGAAGAAACCCTTGCTGGATTCCTCAGACATCAACAGTTACAGACCGATATCACTTCTTTCTTTTCTCTCCAAAATTCTTGAACGTGCTGTCTATAATCAGCTCTCCTTCTTTCTCTCCCAGAACCAGCTTCAGGACATCAACCAGTCTGGCTTCAAACCTGCCCATTCCACGGAAACTGCTCTCATCGCAGTAACTGCGAGGCTTCAGACAGCGAGATCAGCCAAACTGTCCTCAGTTCTGATTCTGCTCGACCTGTCTGCGGTCTTCGACACGGTGAACCACAAGATCCTCCTGTCGGTCCTCACCGATCTTGGAATCACAGGCACTGCATGGAAGTGGTTTGAGTCCTACCTGGAGGACCGCCACTATCAGGTAACATGGAATGGGTCCACGTCTGCTCTCCACCGGTGTCCCTCAAGGCTCGGTGTTGGATCCTCTTCTCTTCACTGTTAAACACATTTGTCTATGTGTTTCTTACCGTGAACACATGCAAAAACAAAGTTTTAAGCTGCTAGACTTGCACTAACAACCTTGAGAGTGCCAACACGTCACCCACACCAGTAAGCCACAAGCTCTTCACAAGTGATTCTTGTTTTTGGATATTTGACTTTCTGGATCTATCTGTTCTCTGCAGCATCCTAATCCAGGGACCGGTTGACTGAGCACCTGTTCTTTCAGTGTAGGCTTTTTTAGCTATTCTGATCTCCTTGGTCAGTGCATTCCATGCCTGCTTGAACAGAGCCTGGTCTCCACTCCTGTAGCGATCTGCTTGACGAAGCTGTCTTAGTTTGGATGTGAACCAGGTTTTGTTATTGCTGTATGTGCAGAAGGTCTTGGTTGGCACACACACTTCTTCACAAAAACTGATGTAAGATGTCACAGTATCAGTCAGTACATCCAGGTTGCCACGCTGAAAAAAGGAAGAAGGAGCATTGTTGAATATACATAATATTCATACATACTATATAATGTATTTATATTTCACTTCTGAACATGATTAAAACTTGTAGAATCATGTCAGTGTCAAGGGTATTTCACTCTGAATGTTACCAAGTATGAAAGCAGTTATGTTTTATTAACCGGAAATGGGAAATCCCGCCTCCTGGGGGCTCCAGGAAAGAAAACTGTCATCACTTGAGTTCTACACATGCCATATTTTCCTTGGTTTTGAAAGGTCTCATGCGATTTTGGACAGACAATACACAGTGAAGGTAAATGAAACTTATCAATTGTTGATTAGAGTTAGAGGTAGTCTGTTTAGATGCAATATTTTAGCAAGTTTAGATTTTTACTTGCTGGTATGGAGGAACACGAAGCGAATCTTAATGCTAACCACAAACAGTTATTCATTAGCTTACTCGCTATGCTAATGTTAGCAGTCCAAAAATATATTTTTTGTATATTAATGAATGTAGAGTTGGAAGATTTATCAAACATGGGGGTTTTTATAAATCGTTTTTTCAAATTTGCATTAAAGATAGTGTCCTAAAAGATAGTGTCAGACAAGTTAGCTAACATGTGGAGTAAGCTGTTTCTTGAAGTTGTTTCTCAAACTAAAACAAAAGCTGTCTGTATGAAACGGTTCAACATAGTATGCCATGTAACTTAACATTTGGAGAATTTTTGTAAACTTAGATTCTAGGTCCGTAGCACCAAATTTCTGAGATTTAATACTTTAACTATTTAAAAGGACAGGGTGGTAGAGCTGAAACAATTACATCAATAGACAAAAAAATGTCTGGAACAATTATGCGTTCCAGTTTTTCAAATATGATTCACTGCAAATATGGGTTAAATGCAAAATGTCTGGATGCCTGGGTGTGCAAGCACTGTGGTCATGAGTATGGTTCTCTCTATCTTGTAAGAATTTGTTACAGAATAAACAGAGAAACGAGTGATGAATAAATGAATAACGATTTGAACAATGAGTGAGAAAATCCATTTTTATGGAACATAATGGGCTAACTTACAAAAATGTGCAGGCTCACTTTAGGATACCTTTCTTTCATTCTCTTTTTACAAATATGTACTGTGGAAAAACTATAGCTATAAAATTATAAAAATACAAGTTGTAGTTTTTACGTAAATGGAGGGAGAACTCAAACCCCTCCAGCATCATAATCCTTGCACATGTACTGTTCTGCAGGTCCAGGAAGCCATGTTGTTTTTCAGCCGCAGTGACTGATCTTGTGGCACAGTCGGCTGGGTTAGGCTCTGTAGGCACGTTAAGCCATTGGTCAGGAAAGGAGCATCTTATATGCTGGACTCTGTTGTTGACAAAGACATGGATTCTTCTCTTTTCATTGAAGATGTATCCAAGAACTATTCTACTGTCTGTGAAGAAACTGACTGTGTCTATCCTTGAGTCAAGCTCAGCTGTGATGAACTCAGCCATGTCTGTAGCGAGCACAGCTGCACAGAGCTCTAGACGTGGGATCGTGAGTTGTGAGTGTGGAGCCAGCTTTGCTTTTCCTAAGACGAAGCCTGTGTGGTAGGCTCTAGATAAGTCTGACACCTTCAGATAAGCAACAGCAGCTACTGCCTGAACAGATGCATCCACAAATACACAGAGTTTGTTGTGCTGCGCTTCAGAACAAGAAATTTGTGTGTATGATCTCCGGACATGAACATTTTGAAGCTCTTGAAGAGAGTCTCTCCTAGTATCCCATGCTTGTTTCCTTTCAGGTGGTAAAGGTGTATCCCAGTATTCAGCAGGTGATGCCAGATCTTGAAGGAGAACTTTTCCCTGTATGAGGACTGGAGCAGCAAATCCGAAGGGATCATACAAGCTATTGATTGTCAACAGAATTCTGTGACATTTGAATGGTTTCTTTTCACTGAATACCTGAAATGTGAATGCATCATTCTTAAGATTCCAGCTAGCGAGACTTCGTTGTACAGGTAGCGAGTTGACACTGAAATTAAGATCCTTTAAATCACTGGCATGATCCTCAGTAGTAAAGGCTTACAAGACAATATCTTGTGTAGGCGAAGGTTTGAGCATGCCAGAATTTTTTGAGTCCTTTTTAAAAGATCAACAGCAACACTTGCAGTAGGCATGGACTTGAGCGCATCATCAACATAGAAGTCTCTTTCAACAAACTCCTTTGCATCGGTTCCAATTTTCTTTCTCTTGTGAAGCACATCTGAGACCATAAATGGCCACAGCAGGGCTGTTTCCAAATACGTGCACTCTCATCCGACACTCAACAATTTGGTTATTGGAGTTGTTGCCTTGGAACCAAAAAAGTTCCTGTCTTCAGGTCTGACTATGAAGCAGTGGAACATCTGCTGAATGTCTGCCATAAATGCAAAAGCATCCTTCCTGAACCTAATGAGTACTGCAAAAAGGCTATTGTTGAGGTCTGGGCCTTTTAGCAGAACATTGTTCAGAGACACTCCATCCCAGAGGGCGCTTGAGTCAAACACAACCCGGATTTGATTTGGCTGTCTTGGATGATATACGCCAAAAATCGGGAGGTCAAGCACTCTTCTTCTTTCTCGAGTGGTGCGGCCAATTCAGCATGTCCACACTGGAACACTTTGCCCATGAATATGAAGAACTGGTCCTTCATATGTGGCTTTGACTTAAAGGATCGCTGTATAGATGTGAAACGATTCCAGACTTCCAAACTGATGGTTTCCGATTTTTTGCCCCCATTTAGCCATTTCCTCTGCCTGATCACACTTGGTTGGGAGTCCATGACATACACCTTACGCAACTCAACATTTGCTGCAACAAGGAACCAGTGTGAATTGCTGCATATGGGCAGAAATATCCACTGGTATGTTTCAAACTGCACCTGTTAACAGGAACAAAATATACTTTGACCACCATTCTTGTAAACCAACAAGAGATGTTAGTGAAAGCTTACATTCTGGTATTTCCAAACATTGTATTGATTTTTCTTCCAAAATCCTTCAAGGAAACACTGCAAAATGTAAACTGGTTTGATGGATTCTTCTGCCAACAGTCCAAGGTAAGCATGTATAACCTTAAAACAAAGACACAAAAATCCAAATAAACTTCAACAAACTACAAGAATACAAAACATTACTATTAAAAATATTAGTGTTAACTTAACAGTGCATGCTGTTTACATTGTCATTCAGCCACGCTCCTGGTTTAAGGGTGTCGATGTCAAGATCATAGAGAGTAATCCCTCCAACACTAAAACCATTATCTGGGGTTGGAAGCCCTTTGTGCTTTCTATGGACAAGGAATGAAGGCAGATTTTCCAGCTCTGTGTCTGGTTCATGGAGACGTTGTTTCTTGGCTGGAATCAGTAACAAACATTAACAAACATGTTAATTACTTTCCATTATTAAGGAGATTCAAATTATGTTCTGTTAAAACATAATATTGTAAGTAATATAATAATTAGAATAATAAAATAATAAGGGTCATCACTGAATTCATATCTGCCAACCTTTTTTGTTGAAGGTGATGTTTCTCTGTTTCTTTGGTCTTCCCCGTCTGCTTTTAACTGGCGTGATTTTAAGGCCAGACCATTCTTCACCACCAGCATTTGTTCCATTTTTGTTCAGTTCAAGTTCTGGTACCCCTTCATCAGTTTGGATAGGAATACAACGATCATTGATTGTTACATTCTCAGTTTCCTTGCTGATTTCTAAGCACTCTTGGCTATCTCCAGGGTCCAATGTCTGTCTGTCAACATCTTCATTGTTTTTTTAAGTACTGGATTTTATTTCAAGTAGTACAACTTGTTTGTTGACCTTCCAGCAATTCAACAGGTTTGTCAATATTTGCAGTTTGTCCTGATATTCTTGGCCTCCACAGCTAGCAACAAGTGATGCTATTTCCATGGCTATAGGGCAAACAGTATTAAATCGGTCATTGCTACCAAATTTTGACTTTGGCATTGAGATGACTCGACAGCGCTCTGAACCATTATTTAAGACCTCCTGTGGAACTTCCTCATTTTGCTTGATCCATCTTGGATGGATGCATGAAGGGTCAAGCCCTTGAACATTTTCATGTTTTTGGCAGAAAAGAATATGGGCACAGGGGAGTCCAAACGATACTGAAAATGAGCAAGAGCATGTTTTCATAGCTTTGTCCACCATGTTCTTCTTGGATCTGCCTTTTCCAAGCCATTGCACACAGTAACATTCTTCTTCTTTCACAATGGTAAAACTTTCCTTTTCCGCTTTACGCCACTCCTCCGTTACCATTCTTCAGGCTTTTTCTGTCAGAATTTTTGAAAGTTCCACTGCTGTTTGTGAAACTGCTCGTGTGTCAAAGAACTGTGTGGTAATCTCAGAACACTCATGAAAACTTCTTTCACATTCTTGTATGTTCACAAATTCAATCAATTATTTTAGTGCTTCACAAATAGACAAATTTTGGTGTAGCACCTTCTTCAGTTTCTGAAAGTGGCTCTCAATACTGTTGTTTGTGTTATTTCCCATAGTTGGCATATTCTTTCTAAACAAATGTGCCCAATCCTCTTTTGAAGCATCCCATTGTGTCAAAAAATAATCAGCAAATTTTTGGTCTTGACATTTACATTTGAATTTTTTCAAACATTTCCGATACTGCTCATGAGTGTCACTGTACAAGATGGATGCCAATGTGGCCAAAAGCTCTTTCTTTGCTTTCCTTGGCAAAAGTAGCTCAGCTATTCTTTTTTTCCAGTGTTTGATCACATGGAAAGAGCAGAGAAAAACATTTGCACCTTTAAAATGATCATGCAGTACTTTCATCTGGGTTGTATCTTTGTCGACCATGAACATTTTGATACTTTCCCAGCTGGCATTTCTATCTTTGAAAAGGGAACACATTTGAGACAGGTGCTGTTTAGTTTCTCCCCGCAGGAAGGCATATGCAACTTGTTCTCCTAATCCTTGTTCATTCATTACAGCAAAGCACTGAAGAGTGTAACCTTGTTTGTTTGTTTTGTAAGTGGCATCAGCAAATACAATGTCTGGATTTTTTTGGAATGCCTGTCTCATCTTCTGGGTCTGGATAAAAATCATCTGAATGCTTCCACCATCATCTGCTAGAATCTCAGCTGAATGGCCACTGTCTTGCATATTTTTCACTACACTTACAATCTGCTCTGCATCACTTTGGTTGTTCTGCTTTTCTTGTTTTATTTGCTGTTTTATGTTGTGTAGATCCTTTAATTTGACTTGCTTTCCAAATCTGTCTTTCACAAACCCTTTCAAAGTGGCTGCACTGACCTGAAAATATCCAGTTAACTTAGAATTCGCTTCAAATACGAAACAGAATCAGACTTCACATCTAAATTAACTTTATATTACTACATATATACTTCATACATATATACTTCATATAACTTCTTACCTTTAACTGTACCAATCTCTCAATTTCTTGTCTTTCCTCTTCAGTAGGTCATCTGTTTTGTGGATATTTCTGGAAAATCTGGGCAGATACAGGATGGTTGTGTTCTTCCACCAGTTTACAAACAATAAGTTTGCTCAATTTCCTGTCATAGCGAATCTTCATGATAACAGGACACCCCATCCTCAAATAATGCTGGAATGGTCTTTCATGCTTGCCTGCAATTATGTGCACACAATGAAGGATAGCATATTATTAGTAGAATTAACAGAATTAAACCATGTTTGTTAGAATTAATAGATAGGTAGGTAGCGTTGAATCTACTTAGAAAATATCTAATGCTAACATTTCCTCTTTCAAACTATTTAATTTACTGTCTAAAACACTTTTATTTATGTTATTACCCTGCTGAAAAAAACAGCCTGGCCAACACAAGATGATTAACCATCATGGTCTACAAGCATGATAAACCTGACCAAGTTAGACAACCAGCATGACACAGGTGGTCCACCAGTATGACGGAACTGATCAACCAGTTTTACCAAACTAGCCAACCAGTTTGACCAGCCTTGATAAACTATTGATAAACTATCTAGGCAATCACAAAACATACTCTGTTGGTCAAGAGCTGGTTAACCACCTGTTTTACCAGCATATGGTATGGCCTTTTCGACTACTTTGACCATGAAAGAGAAACTTAGACAATTTAAAACCTGTAACCAGCAAAAACTGGTCTTCAGCTGGTATTTTAAGCAGGGTACTCTCTGTATGTGTTAAATTAGTGCAGAATATGATTTCACTCACTTTTGCAAGTTCTCTTGGACCCATAATGGACACATGATAGAGTCAGTCTGGAATACTGTATTGTTTCTGTGAGAGCTGAATCTGTATCATGTATTTTTTCAGATCTCTCTTTGTGCATTGGATGGTAGCCCTCTTCACTCCATAATCTCAGTGCTCTCTGGAATTCCTCATACCTGTCAAAGGAGTCTCCTTCACAAATGTTCTTTTTCTCCTTCTTGGGAGAAAACACAAATATTAGCTTGTATAAAATAGTCATTACATTATAAGTCTGGAATATTGCCTCTGTCATGCAAAAACCTTAATTGAAAAGGACAACTGTACAGAAAAACGGTCCCATTTTTTCTAAAAACAAAAGTTTAAAGCCAAAATTAATCTCCTAGAAAATGATTGCACTTACACCTTTTGTTATACATGTCCTTTTTCATGTCCTTTGTGTATATTGAAATAAAACAAAAAATAGAGAACAAAAAGACAAGATTATATAATTTTACAAAAAACTAAAAAAATAGACTGGATAAAATTGTTGGCACCCTAAACTTAATATTTGGTTGCACATCCTGAAATCAATCGCTTCCTATAACCATCAACAAGTTTCTTACACCTCTCACCTGGAATTTTGGACCACTCTTTTTTTGTAAACTGCTCTCATATTTGAAGGATGCCTTCTCTCAACAGCAATTTTAAGATCTCTTCATAGGTGTCCAATGGGATTTAGATCCGGACTCATTTCTGGCCACTTTAGAACTCTCCAGCGCTTTGTATCCATCCATTTCTAGGTGCTTTTTGAAGTATAATGGGTCATGGCCCTCTTGAAGACCCATAACCTAGGATGCAAACCCATCTTTCTGACACTAGGCCCTACATTGCGACCCAAAATAATGATGCCTTGCATATGCACCATATTTGACTTTAGATATTGTGGGTGGCCAGCGCGCTGTGGCTCAGCAGGCTCAGCAGGGTTACAGATGTGCAAGATAGCAATGAACATCTGACTACTGTCTAGGTTGATGTGGGTCAGTGGCTCAACTGATTTTTCCGTTCAGACATTTACCTGAACACACCTCATTTCGAGACCACCACACCTATATGCGCAATATATTTTTGCATAGACCGTTGCTATTTAAGTGAAACAGGCTAAAGGCGTAAAAATAGACTTTTGACGGGGTGTAAGATAGCAATGAGCATTGTGACACTCCTTGCACAGGGTGTAAGATAGGGCCCCATGGGTGGCCAGCGCGCTCCGTCTAGAGCACAAAGTCATAGCGCATGCCATTTTCCAGCTATACAAACACTTACATCAACAATAAACAGAATAGAAAATAAAATACAGACAACCAATAATTCCGCTATCTTGCTGAATTTCAGCCTAAAACATCTCTACGAACAGCTGTATATTACATTGTAGTAGTAGCATTCACTGCAAACCCTGACTTTGTCCAAGTAGACCAATATATACACAACGTTCATTGTACAAAGACAACTTAATAAAGATAATAAAGTTCCTCAAGAGCTGTATCTGAAGCTGTTGGGGCAGAAAGTATTTTAACCATATCAAAATTAAAGTATTTACCGCTTCGCTTCGCTTCTGCTTTTCACACTGGCTACTGCAACTTACGCAACACCGCTGCGGTGATGCACGCGAAAATGCACTTTCTTTATAGACTGTTTATTCAGCAAGAGTGCTAAATTCTGCATTGTTTATGCATAAAAACTGCTAGAATGCCACGCGTGGCAGGCATCACAAATAGACATAAAAGGATATTGTCAGATTGGAGCAGTGTTCCTGTAAAGGTTTGTCCCATCAATATTAATAGATTTTTATGTAATATCAAATTAAACAAATAAAAACAACGAATATAAAACAACTATGAGTAAAATAGGTTTATAACAAGAACAATTTAAGTGAAGTAATAATAATAATAGTAAACAATAATAATAATAATAATAATAATAATAATAATAATAATAAATAATAATAAAGTAGGCGTTTTCCTGAATTTCATTTTAAAATCTAGATTTTAGAGACTATAAACTGAAGATATCATGGGCCCCAAAGCTTTTTGCTTTTGAATCCTGTGTCACCATGGGTCTACTTTCACCAGAACAAATGTGGAGTTGATTCCTCCTACTGATTTTAAGTTATTTTAGCTGGAGTAGACAGTGAACAGACAGCTTCTCCAAGTGTCCTTTGGAGTCTCCAAAGTCCCCCAACCTCTCCAACATTAAAATAGCTAATTTTGCTGCAGAAAAGTGATTGTGTATTATCTGCACTTCATGGCAACATGTTATACTCTACCTTCTTTGACAAACTGATGTCATCCACCAGTTTTATTTGATTTTATTTTTTTATTCTAGTACCAAACCAAGAACAATTACTAGTAAATAAGAGCAAAGAGGCAGGAGGTTCTAGTTTCACCTTTGCTTGGTTTATTTAGTAATTAGTTTTAGGTTTTATTATTCTAGCTACCACAGCTCTCACTGCTGTCCGACTCCAGCAAACCCTCGGTTTCACTTTCCGTTCCAACTCTGCTAAAAACTCTTTAACCCCATAAAATACTTTCTTCTTTGATTTCTGAGTTTGTTTTGAAGTCATTTTTATTGACTATTGTTGCCAAATAAATCTGAGTCGTTTTATAAGAAGACGCGCTTGAACAGAATGCGTATTCCTGAGGAAAGCTTCCTGTTTACCTCCCGCCTACTCCGTTGCGCATCTCAGCGCCTGATTGGTCTCCAGACTTGATTGACGTGTCGTTGGAAAGCTGAGAGTCTAAGCTTTCCAGTGATGTGCGTCCAAGGGGATCATATTTTAATTATTTTTTGAATCCGTTGTATTTTATTTTGAACTGTTGTTTTTTCCAAGCACTTTTTACATAAACATGAGGATTATTAACGAAATGATTGAAGGAAAGATACAAATTTGGTGTCGTTTTGAAGGGGACATCCTAAGGTATGCAGCGGTATGAAGTGTTTATGTGTGAGGTGTGTGTGTGAGTGGTAGCGGCCATTGAGCATGAGTGACGGATTCTAAGAGGAAAATATCTCTCGTTTGGAAAAACTTTTTAATTTAATTGTAATTCAGTAGCCGTGCATTTCAGTATAATGGTTTACATCATCGTAATCCTGAGAGACTGCCCGTTCGATTGGTATATAATTGTGTCCACATTGGCTAAAAATGGCTTTAGGAAAAATATGAATATGCATACTTTACCTAAAAAAAAGTTTTCCGGGCAAGGTATTTTGCGACCAAAATATATTTTCTGAAAGAAACTAAAGATAAAATGGCAAAATGAAAAGCAGAGATCTAAGCTTTAACATGGTATCTTGGTTGCCTATATTGGACCTGCAATGCTTCAGATATACTGCTAGATATTCACAGTGACGGATTTGTAGCCCATCGACGGGCTATGGGGTTTTAGGTCGTTAACCAGAAAATAATCCAGTAATTAGCTGAGTCTGTCAGTACATTCACTGCCAACATAACTTAGAAAGCCATGAAAGTGATCTTAATACTACACATTACAAGCTTCAAAACTACCTCAGTATGGACGAAACATGATTAAAAATAGCTAGCTGACATTAGAAAACTACTAGCCAGCAATTAGCTAGCTAAAATAATCAGAATAAGCAACAAAATACAAAACTTTTAACTTATTAACTAAGATAAGGTTAGATACAAGTTACCTAACTGCCTCAAACTTTAATTCAAGCAAATAACTTAAACTGAGATCCAACAAAACATTAGCTTAGCTTATTCACTGAATTAGCTATAGCTAATAGTTTGATGGTTGAGTAAAGCTAAACCGAAAAATGTTTTTCTTGTAAGCTACTGAAAAAAATATAGCTACATTTACCACAAACTGGAATTAACTTTACCTCTGAACTTCGTTGTAGAAGAGATTTCTTCATTGTCTGTGAACATAAAATAAAATAAGTAAGATGACGTTTTATTTGCAAGTTAGCTATAATGCTCCTATTAGCTCAAAAATATCAGTGTTCAGTCAACAGTGTCCGTTGGATAATAATTCTCACACTATTTCTTAAATATATATCTTAAAATGTAGAGTTAAATTGAGTGATGGACCTTTATACATAACTATTAACCAAATTCTGCTTACCATTTTCTACTGTCTCTTCCTTTGAATTTGCGCCTTTTCGCTCCCGCGCATTCATTGGTAGACATGCGCAGATGGGTTCGCTTTTCTTTTTTTTAAACTAAGGGGTGAAAATAGCCTCGCTGTGTGGCAAATGCTACTTGTACCCGGGTGCAAATAGACACTCCGTACATTTAAATCACCACTATAGGCAACACATGTATGTAATGTGTTTTTTTTTTTATTTTAGTCTTGTGAATGTGCATCCACCAGGCAGCAGATGAAGCCCTCATTCAACGATCCAGTGAGGAGATCACACTGGGAACATTTGTATTCAAACTAAGACATGGCTGTCGGGAACCGGACATCGGCATCGTCCTTGAGATCAGGTGATGTTGGAAGAGTTGGATAATGTCGCATTAGCTACTGCCATGTTCTTTGGCCTAATGTAAGCCCTGAACCTAACCTACCCTCTTGATCACTTGATCACCCTCATTTGATCAGCTGAACATCCTGCTTCATTGTAAGGACCATTTGTAGAAGCCATTTGCCAAAGCTATTTGCCATACAGTGATTGTATGATAAGAAACACATAAGAATTTGGCTTGCACTACATAACTCTTGAGTAACATGCTCTATTGAGGGTAGGCTTTTGTGTCATAAGGCATTTGTTTTATGGACATAAAGTGTTGCTTTAGTTTAGTGCACTTTCCTTATTACATCTTGTGTTTATTCTTGCCATTATTAAGTGCTTCTTCATGCTTCATGTGTTTATGCTGTTTGACTGTTTGGAAATTATTGAGGAACGCAAAGCCAAAATGTTTTCAAATCCTTGCAGGAGTGCAGTTTAGAGTAAATGACCCAAAAAAAAATATCTCTACCAAATACAGATATTTTGTGATGGATAAAGAAGTAAGTGTTTATGTATGTGTGTGTGTGTGTGTGTGTGTGTGTGTGTTCATTACCACATTTGATTTATAAAAACTGTTGTAGGTAAAAGGTGTTGGTTAATTAGTGTTTTTTGTATCAGTTTGTATGTATACAAGTGTGTATACATTTACCATGTGGTAACAATTGCATCACCAGAATAGAACTGTATGCATTTACGACAGGACGGAGTCCCTGGGATATTGTTGTTCTCTGGGTTTTACAGGTCATAGGTCAAATACCACTTGGAGACCATTTGTTGACCTTTGTTGGTCCTAGATAAGATCACACCCTCTGTTTGTTACCTTTAGGGGGTGGTTAAACAGTGAGTTGTGCTGCGTAGGACTAAGGTCCGACTGAGTAGGGCTGCGCAGGACTGAGTTGGGTTGAGTTCAGACTGCACTGAACTGGCCTGGCTAAGGACAAGAGAGGAGTGAACTGCGATCGCCTTGAAATAAACTACTCCAACATCTCCAGCCTTCAGTCTCCTGACTCCATCCTTCTGGCAAGCAAGAAAGAAACTACAAAGGTTAGGCAAGATCAAGTAGAAGGACATACAAAATGCATTCCTTAAGTAACAGAAACTGACATACAAAGATAATTTCAACTAGTAAAATGGATTAACAATGTATGCCAGTATGTATGCAAGTTTTAGAACTTAAGTGTCAGATTTACCTGAGATGAGTTTGATATAACACTATGTGTGCATTTCACAAAAGTCATGTTGCTTTACATGAGTATAAACAGTAATGTTGGTTTAACAAATGATAACTGAATATACTTTACATTAAAGAAAACCTTAAAATAAGAATAAAAAATTATGTTGGTTTAGCAGGTAATAATTGATTAGATGTTACGTAAAAAAGCTTAAAATTAATATATAAAAATAATGTTGATTTAACAGATTATAACAGAATGTTCTTTAAATTAACATAAAAATGCCTTGTTGGTTTAACAAATAAAAATGTAGTGTGTGGAACATGAAAAAAGCATTCTGAGTAAACATAACTATAATATGTGCAACAGATGTACATATTTTTTGTCATGGAAATCCTACAGACATTGTTTTTTTCAGTGCAGTTACAGTTTCAAAAACACTCAAATCAGAGCATTCAAAACAGTTTTGCAGCTCCTGTTTGCTTCTATTGTCCACTTCTTCACTGCTTTTGAAGTTTTCAGCTTCTGCCTATAGCTTGGAATAAGTTGAATCAAGCAATGATCAGAGTGTCCAACAGCTGCACGGGGAACAAAGCGATAGGCGTTCTTGACAGTAGTGTTGCAGTGGTCCAGTATGTTGTTATCCCTGGTGGGACAGTCAGTGTGCTGCTTGTAATTTGGAAGCACGTGGTTTAGTTTTGGATTATTAAAAGTGAGTCAGGATGTTTCTGTTCAATGTTAGTTATTTGGTCAGACAGTTTATGCAATGCGTTGTCATGGAAATTTTCTAAATAAGCAGAAATCAGTAAAATCACAGACACAACTAATGCTCCAAAGTAATATATTTATTGAAAAGCTTTCCCAGATAGCAAAACAGTTGTGGCCTAAATCTGGGCCACATTGTGCTACTGGATTCAGCCCAGTTGCCTCATGGAATAAAGCCCAATACTGGCCCAAACTGCACTTACCCAAGTCAAACCAAACCCATGCCAGAAAAATGCCAAAACTCAGCCACACCTTAAACTACACCCCCAAAATACAGCTGTAACTTAACCACAGCTAAGCCAGAAGACCCAGATTTAAGCCACAACATAGCCAAAACTGCCCCAAAATATGTCAGACCTACAGTTTAGGTCTATTTGTACAATTCATTACTTAACTGCAAGTCAAAACAAAACATTTATTGACACGTGCAATACTGCAAAAATACATCTGATGCTTATACAGTTATAAGCTTGTATGACTGAAGTAAACAATAACTTGTTCAAAACTGAAATAAATTTGATATAAAATGTTCATTTTTAAATCGTACTGCGATTTAGTTTATTACAGAATGCAAAAATGTTATTACTTTTAGGGCTAATTGGTTAATTGTTTCTATAATAAAATTCTAAACAGTTTTTAAATAGATTTAAACATTAATGAACAGGAGTTGCATTTTTTATAATAGTACCTTCTAAAACAATAACTTGAGTTTGATGAGTTAGACCTGTCGTATACACCCAATGTACTATTTACATTAACCTAACCATTTAACTGGTAGTCTGCTGCATAAACCATATGCATTCAAGACTTAAAGCCAGCCAAAGTGGACACACTTAGCTTCTTAGCCTTAGGAAAAGCTCAGACCTCAACTGACAGAAAATTATTTTCAGTGTCTTTAGAATGTCTCCAGTGTGATTTGTTGTACAATGTATTGTCTTGACACACTCTCCAGTGAGGTGCTGTAGTGTTCATTACGTGTTTTTCCAGATGTATTGTCCTGCATGTCTTCTGCAATTAGTTTCCTCCTCTTTCTTTCTCCCTCCCGATCACCAGCCAAATGAAACCATCTTCTCATGACTCGTTCAACCTCCAGCTCAGTGGCATTGGTACATAGTGGGTTTCTTCTTACAGCTTCTAGCATATGGGCACAGAACAATATAAGGAGATTAGCACAATCATAGATACATTTATTTTTACACAGTTGTTGGAAGTAAAAAAAAAATAATATTTACAAAATATTAACCCATGTTAAAGACAAACTGGTTATGTGCCTTTTTTTAATGACGTTCATATTAGCACTTTAAACTGTAAACAGATACTTTGTGTAATTATCATACAGCTTTAGTGGGTGGTTTAGAAAAGAAACATATTCCAAAAAAAAAAAAAAAAAAACTGTTAAATGGCATATTGCACAAAGCAGCAGCACAGTGAGGTCTGGATAATATGTTTACAATTCAACTTTACAACTTTGAACAAAAACAGTAACCCTTGGTCTAAACTAAGAAAGGAAATGACAATATGCAAAAAAGAGGATATATAAACTCCTACCTTTACAACCTAATTTCAGGCCCAAGTACAAACTTAACTTTTTCTGAGATTATAAATTAAGATTTATAAAATCACCATTAACAAAAACACTTATTATTTTTAATGGTCTGTTTCAAAATGCGCCATACAGTGTCCTTGATATCAGCACCACCAATTAGCCCTAGTTCAAGCACCTGGAAAGATTTCAAATATGAAGTAGATTCAGATGTTGTATGGTACAATGATGGATCTGGAGACATTTGGTGCCACAGAGATGAGGAAGAGTGGCTTTGTCTCTGAGGCCCTGGCAGCGGTTGTATCTCGCAAGGGTTTGATAGAGTGATTTTTTTTAATGGTTTCTTTAGTCTGGGGGCTTGAGGTAAGACATTCTTTTTGGGAACAAAGGCCTCTTCATCAGTGTTATATCCATCTTCAAGCAGACGTTTGTTCGGTCTTTGGAAACAAACATAGAATGTTTTTTTGTCACTAACTACATGGAATTCCACCAAAATGTAAACAATTTTTTTTGATGCAACCTAAAAAGAAATAAGACTAATCTCTATATTAAATGCATCAAGTAAGCACTGTTAACAAGGCCAACACTGTTTTTACACTAAGCCATTGTGATTATGTTTCTATGACTATTAACGCTTACTTTTACAGACAGTTTATGCAATGCGTTGTCATGGAAATTTTCTAAATAAGCAGAAATCAGTAAAATCACAGACACAACTAATGCTCCAAAGTAATATATTTATTGAAAAGCTTTCCCAGATAGCAAAACAGTTGTGGCCTAAATCTGGGCCACATTGTGCTACTGGATTCAGCCCAGTTGCCTCATGGAATAAAGCCCAATACTGGCCCAAACTGCACTTACCCAAGTCAAACCAAACCCATGCCAGAAAAATGCCAAAACTCAGCCACACCTTAAACTACACCCCCAAAATACAGCTGTAACTTAACCACAGCTAAGCCAGAAGACCCAGATTTAAGCCACAACATAGCCAAAACTGCCCCAAAATATGTCAGACCTACAGTTTAGGTCTATTTGTACAATTCATTACTTAACTGCAAGTCAAAACAAAACATTTATTGACACGTGCAATACTGCAAAAATACATCTGATGCTTATACAGTTATAAGCTTGTATGACTGAAGTAAACAATAACTTGTTCAAAACTGAAATAAATTTGATATAAAATGTTAATTTTTAAATCGTACTGCGATTTAGTTTATTACAGAATGCAAAAATGTTATTACTTTTAGGGCTAATTGGTTAATTGTTTCTATAATAAAATTCTAAACAGTTTTTAAATAGATTTAAACATTAATGAACAGGAGTTGCATTTTTTATAATAGTACCTTCTAAAACAATAACTTGAGTTTGATGAGTTAGACCTGTCGTATACACCCAATGTACTATTTACATTAACCTAACCATTTAACTGGTAGTCTGCTGCATAAACCATATGCATTCAAGACTTAAAGCCAGCCAAAGTGGACACACTTAGCTTCTTAGCCTTAGGAAAAGCTCAGACCTCAACTGACAGAAAATTATTTTCAGTGTCTTTAGAATGTCTCCAGTGTGATTTGTTGTACAATGTATTGTCTTGACACACTCTCCAGTGAGGTGCTGTAGTGTTCATTACGTGTTTTTCCAGATGTATTGTCCTGCATGTCTTCTGCAATTAGTTTCCTCCTCTTTCTTTCTCCCTCCCGATCACCAGCCAAATGAAACCATCTTCTCATGACTCGTTCAACCTCCAGCTCAGTGGCATTGGTACATAGTGGGTTTCTTCTTACAGCTTCTAGCATATGGGCACAGAACAATATAAGGAGATTAGCACAATCATAGATACATTTATTTTTACACAGTTGTTGGAAGTAAAAAAAAAATAATATTTACAAAATATTAACCCATGTTAAAGACAAACTGGTTATGTGCCTTTTTTTAATGACGTTCATATTAGCACTTTAAACTGTAAACAGATACTTTGTGTAATTATCATACAGCTTTAGTGGGTGGTTTAGAAAAGAAACATATTCCAAAAAAAAAAAAAAAAAAACTGTTAAATGGCATATTGCACAAAGCAGCAGCACAGTGAGGTCTGGATAATATGTTTACAATTCAACTTTACAACTTTGAACAAAAACAGTAACCCTTGGTCTAAACTAAGAAAGGAAATGACAATATGCAAAAAAGAGGATATATAAACTCCTACCTTTACAACCTAATTTCAGGCCCAAGTACAAACTTAACTTTTTCTGAGATTATAAATTAAGATTTATAAAATCACCATTAACAAAAACACTTATTATTTTTAATGGTCTGTTTCAAAATGCGCCATACAGTGTCCTTGATATCAGCACCACCAATTAGCCCTAGTTCAAGCACCTGGAAAGATTTCAAATATGAAGTAGATTCAGATGTTGTATGGTACAATGATGGATCTGGAGACATTTGGTGCCACAGAGATGAGGAAGAGTGGCTTTGTCTCTGAGGCCCTGGCAGCGGTTGTATCTCGCAAGGGTTTGATAGAGTGATTTTTTTTAATGGTTTCTTTAGTCTGGGGGCTTGAGGTAAGACATTCTTTTTGGGAACAAAGGCCTCTTCATCAGTGTTATATCCATCTTCAAGCAGACGTTTGTTCGGTCTTTGGAAACAAACATAGAATGTTTTTTTGTCACTAACTACATGGAATTCCACCAAAATGTAAACAATTTTTTTTGATGCAACCTAAAAAGAAATAAGACTAATCTCTATATTAAATGCATCAAGTAAGCACTGTTAACAAGGCCAACACTGTTTTTACACTAAGCCATTGTGATTATGTTTCTATGACTATTAACGCTTACTTTTTTCTCAACTTCTGATTGGAGATCGGTCTGTCGCTCTGCAAGTGGAAGCTTTCTTCATGTAATTATCTGTCAAGAGCGGACAAAAACATATTGGTTTAAGGAAGTTATTAAATCAACCATGATCACTTTGCTATCAAAGCATACGTGTAGTTATACATACTTGCTGTCTACAACACCTTTATGTTGTGTAGTTTCTTTTCTTGCTTGCCCAGAAGGATGGAGTCAGGAGACTGAAGGCTGGAGATGTTGGAGTAGTTTATTTCAAGGCGATCGCAGTTCACTCACATCCCTCGTCCTTAGTCAGACCAGTCCAGTACAATTTGAACTCGGCCCAACTCAGTCCAAAGAGAGACCCTTGTCACACAGGTTTTATACACTGTTTAACCACACCCTAAATGTAAGAAGAATGTGTCTGGTTTGACCAGATGGGTCAGCTTATCTCCTTATCTCCAAAATGCTTTTGACCTATAACCTGTAGAGCCCTGATGGTAACATTTGCCCAGGGGCTCTAACCCTGTCGTAAATGCATACAATTCAGGTTCTGTTCTAGGAATGCAATTGTTGCCACATGGTTAACTTATACACACTTTATACATACATACTTACACAAAATCACTGATACCCAACAGTTGTATGGGGTCCACTCTTGTATGGAGGCCAGAGACAAACACCATCCTTCACCCAGAGGGCAGGGACAACTTCTACTTTTTCTGTATCCACAAAGCTCACTATTTAGTACATACTTCTTGTGCTAACAAATGGGGAAGAAACATACTTCCTGTCCTACTACTGCAAATGCAGGAGGGGGAAAACAACAAACCTATCCTGAACCTCAAGTGGCATCCTAAAATATTTGGTCACACGCACATCATTCTCAAGCCTTGCATGTTTGAGATCTGAGGACAAATTCACAAGAATCAATGGGGTCATCAAAAAAATGTCCCTTTTCTTCTGTATTCCTTATAAATAATGTACACCCTATCTTGATAAAGACCTGTGTTTTGTACTAAAACAACTGCATTGTTAAACTTAATGCAGTTATCTCCTTCGGACATCCTAATAACAACACCATTAGTAACTAATTCTCTAAACTGACACGCTCTTCCTGTAAACAACTGTGGCACTTGTCTACCTCTGTGCTGCCTTGTGGTCTTGTGTTTCACTGGTGCTTTTCTGATTTATGCTTTCCATTTCAGAAACCCTGCGAATGATTTGAGTTAAAGGGCTGTGTGGTTTTCTGCCCATTTTCTTTCATTTCTGTAGAGAATTTTCAAATGGGAATCCGGAAATAAGGTCCAAGTGTCCATGAAGCTTGACATCATCACTGAGGTGAATTAATCCATGTACATTGTACACTACAAATTCAGGACCATATAACTGACTGAAGTGCTCAACGAATGAGACAAGCAATGTGTTGGCAAAGTCATTCAATATAAAACAAAATGAGGGATTTGCCAAAACAACAACAACATAAAATTGCTAAACACTTCATCAGCCGACACACCTCGAAGAACAACAGGACCAGTATATAGAAGAAACTGTCTCAGTTCTGTTTGAATCTTTCTGAAAAAGACACCTTGGTTTTCTTGCAAATTCAACTGGGACAAAGCATTTCAAAGTCATTAGAAAGAGAGTCTTTCAGAAACTGTACTAGTGTCACGTGTGGACATACGACAACATAGAGGCCCAGCAATGCCCATACAGAGATCCAGACACTTTCGGACCTCGCCAAGACATACCAAATGCATATAATCATGAGGAAAACAACCAACCATGCCAGTGTTTCCAACAAAGGTGAGCGCTCTAATTGGTGGTCTTCATCAGCATTGATCCTAAAAGACTCATCAGTCCTACGTGCAGCATGATTCTCGGGGAAGGTCATGCGGTGATGCAAGTAAACACCTGACTGAACACACTTGTCACATCCGGCATAACAAGTGTGGGATTTGACACCTTTAATGAAAGCTCTAGCTGGAGCATCACACATAACTGAGGCTACCTTCACAAAACAAACCTTTCCACCCATGGTAAACCCATCACTCAGCATTTTTAACTCTTTTACAAGATCATTAAGGTACTCTGACAATGAAGTGGTTTTTGATACACCACACAATACAGAAATTAATACTGGTCCTTTGGTAGCATATTCCTGCAACTTGCCCAGGACTGGCCAGAACGGAACAGGTGAATTTTTAAATAATGGCAGATCATCAAAATTTAGTTGTAATTTAAATGTATGTCTGTCTGTAATACACCAAAATAGTAAAAGGATCCACCTGCTAACTTTTCCACCACATATTGAGTTTTGTTTTAAGTAATGACCTGCCATCTTTTAGCAGAAAAGGATGGTGAACCCTAAGTATGGACAGAAGTGCAGAAAGAGCAACCAGTGACACCAAACTTAACTGCTCAGTCTGTATGTAATCGTGTCATTAACCCTTTTAACAGCTCTCTTGCGCATGTTACTGTGCTCACTGAATGCCCATCTGTGTTCCATTATGCACTAGAAGAAAAAAAAAACCATTCTAGGTACATACCTTCTCTCTCTCTTTAAATGTTTATTTAACAATCTCCCTGCCATTTATGTATTATACTATTCAGTTAAATGCTAAAACGCCCTAAAAATCTAAGTAGAAATCATTATGTATAAGCAAAAGGTTTTTCACAATCTTATCCACAAAGGGCTGGTGAACTACAGGTTTTCATTTTAGACATGCTGGAGCACACCTGTTTCTACTTGTTTAATCCATTTGTCCCCATCCTCAGCAACTAATCTTGTTCTTGGCTTTGTTGAAAGGAAAACCTGCAACCACACTGAGCCTTTCTGGATAAGATAGGATATCCCTGTAGTACACCTTACTTGTTTGTCTTGCCTGAAGGAAATCAAAGGCATATGCATTACTACATGGACAAATTAATTTTTTACTACCTAAGAAAAAAAGACACCTATAGGCAAATAATTGTAGCAGTCATCAACATCTTCTACTTCGACTTCTAACACATACTCTGTATGGCTTTAAATCAGCAGATCACACTTGGTGGTTAATAATCTAAATTCAAAACATTTCAGAATGTCCAAACATGTCAGCTTTGAGCAAAATAAGTAATATTTAATATAATACTTTAACTAACATTTCACATTTGTCAATGAAAACTCAAGTTTAAGACATGATTTTCAACAAGTGTTCTGTTCTTAGCCCACCATTTAAAATATACACTAAATTAGAGATTTTAGTGTATACTCTTATAAAAGAAAAACATGATTATTCAAGGGCTCTTAAGTAAATGCAAAGATTTTATACAGAATTATGGACATTTAAAAGAGCTATTTGTATGCTTACATGGTTCTCTAACTAATGAAATCATTGTTCACTTTGATGGAGAATGTGATGTATATGGTTCTATAAAGTACCAAACGAGTTCTTCCATAGCTCAACCTTAAACAACAGAGGAACTCATTCGTTACTCTATAAAACTATTTCATAAGTACACACAACAGATTCTGTATCAATCTGAAGAACAATTTCACCATGCAAAAAAAAGCCTTTAAGGATGTAACCTTCTAAACAGAACCATAATCTTTATTAATGAACCCTTAAAGAACCATCTTATAATTTTAAAAGACAATCAAACTGCACGAAGAGGGAACATTCATTCTTCATGAAATGAAGAAAATGATTTACCAATTTAAATGAACGGACAGTTGGCATTACTCTTGGTCATAACTCTAAATATGTTCTGCCTTATACTTTTGGTGGTTGTTACAAACCAAATAATTCAATGTATTTATTTAATTAATTTTATGTTAGCAGTGCAACACCGAATTATGGCTAAAACTAGATATTTTTGGGGAAACACGGTGCTGGTTATAATTTGGGTCGCAATAAACGAGTATTAGCATGGGGTACAAGAAACAAATCCTTAGACAGTGCTTTTTTTTTTTTTTCACGGGGTGATGTGGAAAAAATGACGGACATGAGATTCACTCCTCACACCCCCTAATTTTCCGTTCCATCTTTAAAAGCACTGCAGCTACATTCTAGCAGTGGGCTCACCCTTGATTTGAGCAGGCATTTAAGGGGGACACGAAAAGTGAAAAAACGAAACTAACTGCATGCAGTGCTGTAAAATTAAAGACAGGCTGAGAGTGAGACCAGCAGGGTTTCCTTTTGCCTAAAATCTCCCTGTCTCAATTTATTCTTCAATATTTATATAATCCTTTATGCCAACCCCACAATGTTTGCTAAACCTGGTAAACAGTTTACTTCTAGCTATTGCTAGTTAGCCGACTTAGCTAGCGTGCTTAGCCGGCTGATAAGCAATAGCTAATCTTTCTAGCTAGCTAGCTAAAAATATACTAATGTTTACAATACTTAGCTTATAGACTGGCACATAACAGGGTCAATCACTCATATGTTAAATATTTAAGCTACGGTGACAACTGAATGCTTGTTCTAAAAAAGTAAGATGTAAAACAATAAAAGTTCAGCAACCTACTTTGCGAATAGACAAAAGTGACTGCAGGTCTTTTCGGCGCATGTGCGAAAAGGCGGTATGTGGGCGGAGATAAACATCCTTACATCGGGTGAATTTTCGGCATAGGTTTATCAAGCCTCAGTCATGAAACAAGAGCATGGTGAGTCATGCGAGGATTACAATCCTGAAACACCAATGTAATCCAACAGCAATAAAGCATGACAAATTCAATCTGACAAAATAAGCTCTCTTATCGCACTAAAGCCAAATATTACTCGTAGTTATATCCTCTCTACAGCCTAGCTCCGCCCACCCCCGCCATGAACAGATAGCTAAAACTCATCATTGACACTTTAATTAAATACATATCTTCAAGCAAATGAATATTTTCATGGTTTACTGTTTGAGAAATAGTTAGTAACTGTAATATAGGGGTGTAACGATACACTCTTTTCACGATTCGATTCGATTCACGATACTGAGGTCACGATTCGATTTTTTCACGATATTTTTTAAAAATGTGTATTAAGAAAATTATTTATTTTTTCTGAAGTGTAAATAACATAAAACAATGCACATTTCCATAAAAAAGACTTCAGTCACCTGCAATTAAAGGTATTTACCAAGAACAGAGGTTTAATATTGTAAACAAAATTCAGCATCTTAAATAGTGAAAATTAATTTTTTTTCTGAAACATAAATGTACTTTTCTTTTATACAAAAAAAATCTTATTGTTCTCTGCAGTTAAGGGAATGAAATTTTTTTAAATGATGCTACTGCAACAAAACATGCTACTGTAACAGTACTGTAATGTAACTTACTAACAGGTTGAACAAATGCTTAGTTAAGTCTTTAAACACACAATCTTTTCTAACCTAGGACATTGACATGTTTTTTTTTTGAGAAAAATCAACATGTCTATGTTTTCACGCAGAAGCTGAGATCTTTGAGCGCTTACAATGTCCCCTGCTGCTGAAAACACTCGTTCACTTGGAACAGAAATTGCAGGAACTGACAGACATGCTTTGGCTAGAGGAGAGAGCAGTGGATACAAGTGTGCATTTTCTTTCCACCACTTTAGAGGACAGCTGTTACGTGCAATTGGAGGGTCTTTTCTGTACATTAGAATTTCTGCCTCTACCCCACTGTTGGTCTGTGCTGTTGGTGGTTCAGTGAAACAGTCCCCAAGCAGATCTTCTAGTGCTGTCTTCTTCAAAGGTGGTTGTTCCTGATCAGTTCCATGTGCCGTGTTTGTCAGGTCAATATATATATATATTATTATATTTACATTATAAATGAATATTATCTTATATCTTATTGTGTTTAAAACATTAAAATGGACATGTGTGCACAGAAAAAATGAAAATGAAAAATAAATACCTGTTTGCATTGCAGCTGGACTGCTTTTTTCATGATCCTTTGGAAAACACCCTCCGCTGCTCGTTGTGTACATGGGGTAGAGCTCGAAATCTCGGATCCAGTGCTGTGTTCTCTAGTAGATAATCATGCTCTCCAGTGTATCTGCTCGAGATGTCTTTCAGTATGGCCCTCTTAATGTTAGCCACGGTGGCAGAATCCTTCTCGTTAGGCTCCATGCTCTGCTCAATCATGTGCTTCAACGGCAAGACAAGTGAGACTGTGGGGTTGTTTTCGTCGGACAGAACGGAGGTCGCTGTTTTCAGAGGTTTCAAAAGTTTCACAATATCCTCGGCATCACTGACGTCGGAACTGTCCAAAGTATCGATGTCACGAGCATTTCGACGAATCTCCGCGCTTACGAGAGTTGCCGTTACGGCTGTTTGTTGTTCCAGATAAAGCTAAGCATTTCCAGCGAGCTATTCCATCGTGTAATTACATCTATGACGAGTTTGTGCTGTGGGAGCTGCAGTAGTTTCTGTTTAGCCGCCAGCACGGCGGTGGCCGTGGCACTTCGGTGGAAGAAGGCGGCTATGTATCTCACTCGCCCCAGCAATCGACTGACGCGGTTTACACTTAGGCCTGCTTGGGAAGCAAGATTTAAAGTGTGGGCAAAACACTTTATGTGTGGTGCAAGCCCAGACTCTTTCACGGCTACGTCCATATTGCGTGCGTTATCCGTAACAACAGCAATGTTGTGATTAGCTCTTTCGAGCTCCCACTCCACAACGGCTAATTTCAACACCTCGGCTATGTTTACCCCCGTGTGCTACTCGAAAAGCGGACGTGTTCGAGAACAAAACTCGCTATTTTCCACTCACCAGTGATGACATGTGCCGTTATAGTAATGTAGCCCTGCGTAGCCCTCGAGGTCCACTCTCAAAGAGGCAGATAGTCTAGCGCTAACAACAGACGGCTGTTGTTAGCGCTAGACTATCTGCCTCTTTGAGAGTTTGCATCACCTTAGCCTTTGTTTCACTGTAAAGAGCTGGGAGTACTACGCGGCTGAAATGCGGGAGTGATGGAATGCTGTATCTGGGCTCGAGCGTGTTAAGAAGAAGTCGAAACCCCTCATTATCGACTACCGAAAATGGCCTCATGTCCTTTGCAATAAAAACACCAATGCACCTGGTTATTTCTTGCGCTCTTGTACTGGATTGGGGAAGCGGTGGTGCAACAGCACTGTCTAGAGATGTTTGGCCTTGAAGTAGCTTCCTCCTTGCAGGCAGCGGACGGAGCTTTTCACCGTGGTTGCGCTGTAGGTGCTGCATCATATTTGTAGTGTTTGCCGTTATGTAGGCCATGGTTTTCTTGCAGTATTTGCAAATGGTTTTGCTTTTGTCAGTTACCCTTTCACCGTTTTTGTTTCGGGAAACGGGGAAACTGAAATGATGCCACACCTCGCATTTAAAACACGACGGAGCATCCTCAGTCTCAAATTCACCTTCTGTTTCCATCGCAAACTGGAAGAAGCTGTAAACATATGAGAGCGTGACGTATGATGTACTTGCAGGGGGAGAATCAATTGGTGCCCTCTGGTGTTAAAACAATAATTTATTTAAAAGGCATAAATAACAGAACGCACTCGCAATCGTTAATCTCTACGATGCACATCGCTACATTTTTGAATTGCGATCAGGGCCGTTTCAAGGTATTTGGGGGCCCCAAGCAAAGACACCAACCGGGGCCCCCCCAACCTCCACACCAGAAATCTCATGCCCAAACCCCCCTCCGGCCAAAAAAAAAAAACATATCTGGCCGCGGTCCACCTTCAAGAACCACAGCATATACACACAGTTTAGGTCCAACACACTTTATGTAAAAAACACAGCAATAGTATCCCATAACAACAATTATAAAAAATAAAGTGCAAATTGCATAGTAAGTATAAATACACACAAGGTAAATTTGAACAGCTGAAACAAAACACTCCCATATGCAAAAAAGAACACATTCTTCACAAACAACCTATAGTGCAAGTTGCATAGTCTTTTTTAAAATCCAACATAAATAAAAGAATAACCTTTAAGGCCATTGTGTGCAAAATATCTAGAACTTCTGTTTGCGAACCTTTGCTTCAGCAAAGGCAACCACAATGTCCTCCATGTCCAAAGATCGACAAACTTCACGCTCAATTGACATAAGTGCCAATCCTGTGAGTCTCTCTTGACCCATGGTGGACCTCATGTATGTTTTTATCAGCTTCAAAGCTGAAAAGCTCCTCTCACCTGAGGCCACTGACACAGGCAGTGTCAGGAGTAGACGCAAGGCAATGCTTAAATTACTGTACAGATCCAACAGCTTCTCACTGTATATGTAATTAAGCATGTCAAATGGACAGGTGGCTACGTGGTCTGGAAAAGTGTGGAGAGATGAATTGATCTCAAGTGCCAAGTCATCTGCATCAATGTCATGGAGGGTTTGTTCCAATTTCTTGCATCGCTCATGAAGCTTGCCATTCTTTATTGTTTGCTTCATGTTATCCTTTGAGAAGAGAAAGTCATAAAGGTCATAAACACCTTTCAACCTTGAAAACCTGTCACCCAGGCTTCTGAGGGCTGTATCAACTAAGGGCAGAAAGAAGTCTCTTCTGAAAGTCTCATCTGGAGTGGACTGAGTTTCCTCTGTGCCTTCATATTGAAACTGTCTTTTCTTTTTACGCTGCCTTTTTTCAGGAAGGTTCATTTCCATATCCAGATTTTCTGCAATATCTTTTGCATCGGTTTGGCAGGAAGCAAGCCCGTTTTCCCTGAAGTCTTCAAGGTACTCTCTTACTCCTTCTGTTTCTGCTCTAAGTGTTCCCATGGACACATTTGGACTTTGTAGCAGCTTGCTGACATGATTGACCTGGTACAAAACATTGTACCAGATTATTGTGCAAAGCAGAAAAGACCATGTCTTCAATTCATCATGTAAGCTTTTGGCAGAGGACATGGTCTCTGAGTCCCCCTTCTCCATACCAAATGTCTGGAGAGCAGACAATGCTTCCAGGATCTCTGGCAACTGGTATCGCACCACCTTCACAGAGTCAATTCGAGCCTCCCATCTTGTTGCTGACAAAGGTTTTAAAGTGAGCTGCTTTACATGTTTCCTTAGAACTGCCCAGCGTTGTACAGAAGAACTGAACAAGTTGTACAGTCTTTGCAACACACCAAAGAAGGAGGTGGACAGCACTGAGGACTTGGCAGCATCTGCCACAACCAGATTAAGTGTATGACTGCTGCATGGGATGCACAATGCTTTGTTATTCAATTGCAAAATTCTTGCCTGAACACCCTGTTTTTGGCCCATCATATTGCTGCCATTGTCATAAGATTGACCACTGCAGTCAGAAATGCTCAGGTTGTGTTTCTGCAGATGGTCAAGCAGGACTTCAGTCAGGCCCTTACCAGATGTGTCTTCAACATCTATAAATCCAAAAAAATGTTCTGCAATAGACACAGATGGATCGCAATTGACAAGTCTCAAAACAACGGAAAGCTGTTCTTTGTGGCTGATATCAGGCGTGCAATCCATAATAACAGAGTAATACTTTGCTCTTTGTGCTCTTCTCACAATTTCTTCAAGTACTTTGTTTCCAATTAGTGCAATTATTTCATTTTGAATGGTTCCACTCAAGTAATGCACTTTTGCCTCTTGGTTTTGTATCCTTCTTATGTGTTCATTCATAACTGGATCGAACTTTGCCATCAGTTCAACTTGTGCCAGAAAATTCCCATTGTGAGGGTCATACAACTCACTTGTGGTCCCTCTTAAAGCCTGGTTGCGTTCTGCTAAGTGACAAATTATGGCAATCACTCTCCTTATGACAGCTTTCCAATGCTCAATCTCAATCTGCATCAAGGTTTGCTGTCTTTGATCTATAGTTGTCTTGTTTTGCAGTCTCCTCTGCAGCTCATGCCAGTTTCTCATATTGTCACAGTGCCCCTTTGAATATTCGTGTTCTTTTAAGTGATAAGTTAGGTTCTTCCATTTATGGAACCCACAGTTGCTTAGGGCATTGTCACGCTTCCCAAAAACAGTGCAAGGGAAACAGAACACTGAGTCTGTGCTCATGGAATATACCAGCCATGATCGAAGAATTTTCTCACCATTTTTCATGGTTCTTCTGTAATTCTCTTTTGTGAATCTCCGAGGTGGATTTTCAGAATTTTGGGGGAATTCTATATCTGTGATTTGCACTGGTCCTTTCCTAACAATTTGACAGCGCTCACTATCAGTTAGGACTTTTGGCCACTGCGCAGGGTCATCATCTATAATGAAAGTGCTTGTGGTACCTTGTGCTGTAGAGGTATCACCAGTGCTGAGATGTGGTGGAGATGCAATTTGTGTTGATGTTGAGGCCATGGTACCACTGGATGTAGTTCCTCCCATATCTTCTTCTCCCATGTTGTCTTCCTCATCAATGAGAGTTGCTGTTGATGATACAGCCAGGAAAATAAGAAAAACATTATTGACATAACACACTTTTCATGTACAGAGTGCATCACTGAGTGTCTGATGCCTAGACAAAAGTACACTTAGAGGGCTTAGAAATTTAAGCAAAGCACCTTGAGGTAGAAAGAAAAGATATGGTTAGAGATAGCATTACAATATTTTTTTCTGATTTTGATATTTAGATGGATCCCAGCTGCATTGATATAGCTACCAATGCTAAACACCTCAAACTAACTACTTTACAAATTTACTACTTGTAGCTGAACATAGCAGATTTAAGTATGCTGTTGTCTGAGAATTAGACAGATGCACCTGATGCTTTAAAGACAGTGAACAGCTGGCATAGTGCATGCATGGATACTACTAGACACGTACTCACCATTTGGTACATAGATTAGAATAGCTAGCTAGCACCTCAGAGAAGCTAGCCTACGCAACCTTAATCTCAACTGAAGATAAGAACGGTAGGCTGAAATACAATAAGCAGTGAATCTGGAACAGACCTGTGTTTTCCTGTTAATATAATATATTACATTATGGAGCTATATTATCAGCCTGTTCGAGCCTGTATACTGCACTAACCTCTAACCTAATTGGTTAGCTAACTTATTCCTAGCTTTGACTGCCAGGCACGTAGCTAGCTAGCTAACATAAACATTACCCGGGACGTATATATTGTTTTTAGCCTACCTGCTGCTAAATTACACCATTTGTACAGGTAGGCCTAATTTATCCAGTGTAAATCATCACTTACCACTGTCTTGTGTTTTTTTGTGTTCCTCTTCCTTCTTTTGTTTTCTCTTTTGGCTTCCTGATGGATAAATTCGCTTCATGGTTAAGTTTCATATTTGCCGGCGTCTAAAACTTGGCTGTCTGCCAGGACAGTGTCTGCCTGCCTTCAGCAGCTGGTGGGAGGGGCCCCCTTGAGGGGGATTCTGAGAACAGTGTCATTGCTCATTGACTTTGAGAATGTAAAGGGGGGCTCACACAGTTTGTCGCTGCATTTAATTCTTAACCTGTTGTTGTCTGGGGGCCCCAGGCCAGCTTGGGGCCCCAAGCAATTGCCTGGTTTGCCTGCCCCATCGCGACGGGCCTGATTGCGATGCATCGTGCCACGATGTATTGTTACACCCCTACTGTAATACGATGTTTGCAGCACTGCTTGGCTCAGGAAACCACAAACCACAAGGCTAACCCTCCTTCGAAAAAATTAAATCTGCGCGTGCGGATTTAAACACCAATGTGTTTCAGGATTGTAGTTATTGTAGTTATATTTTCTGTACAGCCAAGCTCCGCCCACCCACGCCACAAACAAGTGGCTAAAACTCGTCCTCAACCGTTTCATTAAATGCATATCTTTTAGCAAATTAATATTTTCATGGTTTGAGACATAGTAAGTGACTGTAATATGATGTTGCGGCAATGCTTTGCTCACGATAAAAGGGAAAAAGTTTAGAAACAAGCGTCATAAATACCTCATATCACAGACCGTGTACGCATGCGTGAGCGGGTGGAAAACGAGCGGAGATACAAAGCCTTACTTCGGGTGGGTTTTTTGGCATTAGGTTTATCAAAAGCCCAAATCATGAAACAAGAGAATGGCGCAATCATGTGACCATTACAGTTCAGAAACACTAATGTATTCGAAGAGACTTGCTTTCAGGGGAGATGATGATCTATTAGGATTAGCCCACAATGGTAATGTTTTGGGCATCATAGAACTCTTAGCCAAATTTGACCTATTCCTAGCTGAGCACCTCCAAAGGTTTGGAGGTAAGGGGAAAGGTTCTGTGTCCTACTTATCATCGACAGTGTGTAAAGAATTTATCCATTTGATGGGACAGAGAACAAAGCAGGCAACTGTTAATGAGATCAAAGAATCAAAATACTTCTCTGTTATAGTTGACTCCACTCCAGACCTTGCTCATGTGGACCATCTTACTTTTATTTTCAGGTTTGTTAATAATGACGGACATATCGTTGAGCATTTTCTAGCTTTTGAGCCTATTGAAACCATAGTGGGGACAGTTTGGCAGAGTGTGTTGTTGCTATGGTGGAGAATCTGGGCCTTGACTTATCCAACTGTAGGGTCAGTCATATGATAATGCAGGTAACATGTCGGGAAAGTACAATGGAGTCCAAGCTCATCTTAAACAAAGAAACCCTTTGATTTGTTATGCACTGCAAATTTTTGTCTTCTTACCAAGATCTAGGAAATCTAAGATTGATTATCTTGTTTCAAGAGTTATTCACTAGTTTCTTACATTTGGTCCCATGGTATAGTCTTAAATTCATCATGAATGTGTCTATCTTATCTTACTTAGTCACAAAATCTTAAATTTAGTACATTATTGGTAAAACAAGTTAAAAATACCTTAGGAATCCATTTATACTCTTTTATTCCACAATACAAAACTAATTTCAAGATTTAGCCACACAAACTGAGTTTGATTCATACATTACATTTCTTGATTTAAGTTCAATTTCTTTATTTGAGAATAATTCACAGTTACATTTGTATTCTTTTTTATTTGCAAACATTTTTTATTGGTAAATGGAATTCATAATTAAAATTAGAAGAACAAAGTAAGCAAACCAACAAAAGTTTGGCATTGACCACTTTTCCACAGTGGGATTGGATCAGCAAAACAAACAGCCTACAACTGGCCAATACTGACCTAGCTACAGCAAACTAATGTACAGTATGAGGACATCTCACTCAGAGCTCATTATACATCCCCAGGGCCGTTCCTATGTACAAGGACATCACAGAGAGTATATTTTATTGGCACAAACACACTATCCTTAAAATTTACTGGGAAATATGAGGTGTGATCTAAAAGCTCATGCACCAATTCTGTCACTTGGGCAATAGCAGGAACTGCAACTTCATATGCCAAAGTATCATTCACATCTGCAATAATCAGAGACTTCCCACTGATGTATTTATTTCCATTGAGAATTAGCCACTTCACAGAGACAACAGATTGACTGATGTCCATATAAAAAAAATCTCTAAATTCGGCCTTAACATATTCAGTATTTGAAATATCAGTAACAGGCCCCAATTCTCTCTCGGTTGCAAAAATGGGATGTTCAATGCCAATTTCATTTTGACAACATTCAAGAAATTGATTATGTTTGGCAAGTGACTTACACAGATTTTTAAAATTCAACTTTGGAGCCCACTGTTTGAAATAACTGTGCTTGGCCTCAAACCGCATGCACATAGTTCTTATTAAAGGACCAAGGGATTGAATTTGACTGGGCAAATGCAACATGTAATGTTGCTTGGGTATTACCTTAGTTTCGGGAAATAAATGTTTGAACTGACTAAGGTGTTCTTCAATCATAAGTTTAAGCTGTATTACTGTCTGTAAAGAAATAATAGGAGCAAGAACAATCTGTACAATTTCAATCAGCTTAACAATAAATGTAACATACTCATCATCCAACTCATACAGAACAAAAGGTAATACTTTTAACAGTATTAACATTTGCCCACATGATTGTTTCAATTTGTTGTCACTTGCTGTCAAAGTGCTGACACTAACAGGGCAAGGTTTATCACGTATATCAAGAGGCGAGTAAGGAAAATTCTTCAAAAATGACATGCATTATGTCCTGTGGAGTTTGCCTGATTAGGTCAAATGCAGGAACATCAATAAGTCTGCTTTTTCTATTAATTCCGTAAGCAGTTTTGAGGGAGGCCTTTAAAGTATCTGTGCTTGCCTTGTCTATTTCAAGACATTGCCTAATGTGCCTTTCTAGTGTTCTTCTGACAAAATTATTCTCATCAAAATGTATTTGCATATCCTCAAAGGTGCATTCACAGTGTCTGCACTTGCTGTAGGCAAAGCCAAACCCTTCTTTAAAGCCATTATTCCACAATACAAAACTAATTTCAAGATTTAGCCACACAAACTGAGTTTGATTCATACATTACATTTCTTGATTTAAGTTCAGAACCCAAAAATCTTGACTATGGCTATGCGTGACATTTATGTGGCTGAGGAGCGATTTTATACTTAACGCAACAAAAACGAAACAGATCATACACCGCCACACTGCCATGACTCACTCCAGTAGTCTTTAGTAGGCTTGTTTTGGTGCTTGTCTGTGGGCTTACACCTGTGCCTCCTATTTGCTAACCAGAAATATGAATTCCCTTCAAGACTTTTTTACAACAACTTATGTCGTACAATTTTGTATATGAGAAAATATTTGTACATGCTGCTCACGCCTCTGCTCTATGACCTGCTCTCCGCTCACCGTCACATCAAAATGACGTCAGATATATAAATCGAAGAGATTTGGCGCCTGATACATATTGGAAAAAAGCAGCAGTGTTCAACATAAGCCGTCTGAAAAGTACACTTCGGGGTAAGCACGGATTTAACATTATGTTCATGATATATTTGGTATAGTATATTGTATGTTACAGCATTGTATACATTTGTTCCGATATTATTTAATATTTTAAATATTTTACCTGCTCTCCTAGCTTGCAGACTGAGGAGCTTAACGTTATTATCGAAAACTAGTCATAGTCAGCAAGTCTACACTACTAAGCTAATGTTTTTGCTTGGTAGCTTTAGCCATCTTATCTATATGTTTTGTTCTCAGATATCGGCTCACATTTGAGAACAGCGACAGAGAGAAAAGCCACTTTCTTCGGTATGGATGATTTAGACGAGACTACACTGTCGGTGCTACGGGGTAAGTTGTGTTTAAACTAGACTATTTCAAAGCATGGTGTCAGTTTGTACATTAATGGAATCATGTGCAGATGGAGAAACGCCAAGTTCACAAGCTAACACGTTAGCATTTCAGAAAAGTGTTGGATAAACCTAAATTAAATAGTTGGCAATTCTAAGAAATTCCTGTTAAGTTAGGGGTTATTTGCTGATCAGAATGGACGATGTGTTAGAATTATTTGTGCATTCATCTCGTTTTGTATGTATTTTAAAACGATGTTTGCCGGGTTTTTTTTTTCAGTTAGTCTAGTCATGCTGCTAGCAAATATCCATAGATATGTACAGTTGTAGGCTATGTTTCAATGAAAAATTCGTACCAAAACATATGTGATGTGATACTAATGCCAGGCGTGTTACTGATATTTTAAAAGCTGCAAATATTGATGAGGAGGTTCTGAAAACCCTAAGTCAAGAAGATTTGAAAGACCTCTTTCCTGGACCAGAGAATTTTCTGAAGAGGAAGAAATTATGGGACATGATTGGTCCAAAGGTAATGCGTCTGTGGAGGAACTCAAGAGGTTTATGGAAAGCATAAAATTTGATTTTATTTTAAAGTTTAAAGTGTTTTGTGTGTGTTGTAATTCGTATAGGATGGTGATCCTGATCAAGACAGAGGAAGTGGGAATGTGTCAGCTACCTGTGCAGTGTTGACAAGCCAGCCTCAGACCTCTACCCCTGTTCATGAAATCACAGCCAAAACGGTGAAACTGCCAGACCCACCAGAGTATGTAGTGTACACTGACTCAGAGTTGGACATGGTGCGCAGCCAGTATTTTGATTTGCTCCGCAATGGAAAGGAAAAAGTTTGCAAGATGTCAAAGGAGCTAAGTGGTAGGCTCATCAGAAAAACAGAAGGTCGTTGACTATTACCCTATGCTACGTGACACTTCAGATCTGCCATATGTAAGTTATTTTGCATCTAAACCATTTAAGGGCTTGGTGGATGACATGGCGGCTTAACTTATCTTAACTTTCCTTTGCCACAGCTGACGATTTACTCTAAAATGTATAAACGAGTGCAAAATATGAAGTCTCCAAGAAAGAGGCAGGGCCCAAAGCCACAAAGAGGGTCCGCAAAGAGATCACTCTTTGAAACAAGTACAGAAGAAGAAGGTACTGCAAGTTCTTCAGCTTCAACTGGTACAACTGTCATTCTTCCAGAGAGCGATGTCAGCAATGATGACTTAAGTCCAGGTAATACTGCATTTGGTATTGTTTGTTTTTATTTTGTGCGTGTGTGTTTTCCCTTGGATTTATATTTTTGTTAAAGAGCTTACTTTTACACTGGCACTTTGAATATTTACCAATGAGCTTTATTTATTTATTTATTTTCCCTGTTCTTTGGCTGATCAAGAAAATATATTTAGAAATTATTAAACTGTCTGAACTCTACTGTTGTATTTTAGAACATCAGGACAGTCTGAAAATGCAGGCAAGGCACTACAAAACACTCTTCAATATGTACAGCAAACCCAACTCAAAACCCAACACAAGTGATGTTGCTTAAATTTTGGACCTTGAGTTTGATGCAAGGCGGGCCTTCATTGACTCAAGTGTGTTGAAGGAGGAAGACAGGATTGCGAAGATATTTGAAGCATATCCATGTTTCAAAGACCCTCAAAATGTAAGTTTCATATCTCACCCTTTTTGTGTGCTTGTTTCTGTATAATGATATCAGCTGAACTAAATGCACAATTTTATCCTAGGCAATGGATGAGCTGCGTCGCATCTTGGGTGGCACCAACCCCAAATACATTGATGAAACAAAGAAAAAATGGGAAAACTTCTGTGCCAATGTCCAGTTCTATGGTGTGTGGAAGAAAGTCCTGAAACCCCCTATACCCTTGAATATGCATGATGGTATGTTGCAGTTTTATTCCAAATCTGAACCCTGCAAAACTACTGTAATCCTTCAGCTTCCAATTTGTGTCTGCAAGACCTCTGATACACAGGTGTTTTTAATTATTTAAAATAATTTATCTAATTATGCCTCTTCCAGCGGATTTCACCATTGCCATTTTGACTGGTCTCCCATCACTATTTCCCTCACCAACTTCACCACCAAAACGGCTCGGGAATCCCAGTGAAGCACTATTGCATGTCCTTCAGGTGAGGTTATTGTGCATTTCAGTTACTATATTGATTTTTCTCCTAACGTCTTCAGACATTTACAATTTTTTCCTTTTTTTTTTCAATTAAAGGCAAGGGAGGATCCATCGCTTTACTTGGAGAAGCGTCCTCTCACCAGTCCAGTGTTACTGTTTGATGGAAAGGTCTGCATCCTTGCCGTGGGAAACGTACTTGTAAGCACCATACCAAAGGAGGAGTTCTTTGATGGGATGTTGATATTAATGGCATACTACTACACGATGCACCTGACGTACCCAAAATGTGTTGGTCACATACCCAAAATGTGTCTCTCGGTCATTCAAACTGAGGTACTGTGTGATGCGATCCATGATCGAGATGCTACAGGTGCATGTAAGAGGGCAATGGCGGAGTGGAAATCATTTACTGAGAAGTAGTTGCACATGGCCTGTTTTTTTTTTGTTTTTTTTGTTTACTAGTTTACTAGTGGGGAAACTCATGTTCAAATGCAGTTGTTCACTGTCTATTTAAACCCCCCTCCCCTCCCATGTCTCTCTCTGTCAATCTTTTTCTTTCCCTCTTCTCTCTTTCTCGCACATTCTTTCTCTCTACTCTCTCACACTCAGTCCTCCCTAACCTACCCACAAACAAGTGGTTTAATAATCAAGCATTCACAAAGTGGAAATCCTTTACTAAGATGTAGTTGCATAACTTGGTCTATCTTGTTGTTTGCTCAGTATACTGAGATATATCTTCATTCCATGTTCTTGGGAAGTTGACTGTACTAGTGGTAAGGTGATGTTGTGCAGTTGTTCACTGTCAATTGCTGCAAAGTACTGTGTACTTCAATTGTTTAGTGTGTATTAAACAAGTGTTTGATAGTTTTATAGTACTGTCAATAAATGTTGACAGAATTTTCACTTGTTTTGGTGGTGATTTACTTATGGGTTTCCTGTTTTAATATTTAATATGTAAGATATGTAAGACATTAATATGTAAGATTAAAACCTAGTTTCAAGTCAAATGTGTTTTTTAAGAGTACCTGTTTCAAGATGAGACAACTTGTTTCAAGTAGTCATACTACCCTAGTACTAAGTATTTTACACTTAAATTTGAAAACCTATATTAAGAATTCCAAAAACTAAATAAGTATTATTTGCTCATATTCAAAATATTATACTTGTTACTGTGGTCTAGCAAATCTGTTTTCAAGTAATTTTATCTAAAAATACGTATTTTTGACTTATTTTAAGCTCTTGGTAGCCGGTTAGAGCAATCTAATTTCAAGACTTGAACAAACTTATTTTTAGAATTCTTGTCCAGTAAAATTATCTTGCTGCATGGACAGATAATTTGACTAGTATTGATTAACTTTATGCTTGAATTAAGTATTTTTTTCTTATATTTCAACTAGCCCTTTTTTACAGTGTGTCCCCTGTGCAGCACATTCACTGAATTTAGTTGGTGTCAATGCTGTTGACAGTAGCCCAGGAGCTGGACGTTTTTGTGACTTTGTACAGGCAATGTACACATTTTGTGCATCATCTACACACAGGTGGGGAAAGGTTTTCTGTGATACTGATATCAAACTCACACTGAAATCACTGTCAGGTTCTCGATGGAGTCATTAAGGCTCTTTGGAAATATTATGCACAACTGAGAGAGGCACTGAATGATATGTCTAAAGATATGAAGGAGAAATGTGTAACTCGAAGTGAAGTCTCTGCACTCTGTGACAAATTGGACACGTTGGAGATCGCCTTCATGAGATACTTCAGGGACACAAGACTACAGAGGTTCCAAGCCACAAGCTGGCAGCTGCAGAAGCATGATATTGACAAATGTACAGCTACACAACTTCTCTTGTCTTTACGAGACTTTGTGGCAGCACAGAGAGATAACTTTGAGGTGTTTGAAGGGGCAGCTTTAAATGTCACCACTGCTGTCTCCCAAGAGTACAGGCGTGACCTCCAGTGTACAAGGAAGCGCAAAATTATGCAGAGCCAGGTGTAGCATTTAACGGAAAGGACTAAGTGGCTTCGGATCGTAACTTTTAGTGTTGTCATTGACAAACACTGACCTGTCTCAACCACCGTTTGAATGCATACACACACTTAACTGAGCTATTTGATGTTCTTTTCATGCCTGACAATATGTCCAACAGTGAGCTCACTTTAAAGGCTAACTCACTCGCTGCAGCATATCCTTCAGATCGGAACATGAGCCTGGCAGATGAATTGATACAATACAAATAATTCATAACAGTAAAAGAAAAATGTCCTAGTAAAATGCTCAAAACCATGATAAATTTGATAAATTTTGAAACAAAGAGATGCCCAGGGGAACAGACTATCCTTAATCCGTCCTTGATGTGAGCATTACAGTTCAGAAACACCAATGTAATCAAACAGACATAAGCCATGACAAAATCGCTCTGACATAAGAAATTTTGTTGTCTCAGTGAAACAATATTTTACTCGTAGTTATATCCTCTGCATAGTTACGCTCCACCCACCACCGCCACGAACAGATGGCTAAAACTCGCCCTCGCCACTTCCATTAAATGAATATCATCCAGTAAATTCATATTTTCATGGTTTGAGAAATAGTTAGTGCCTGTAATATGATGTTGCAGCACTCCTTGGCTCACGATAAAAGGGAAACACTCAGCAATTTCATAAATTAAAGCTAGAGGCACCTGAGCATTATCTCCACTGTGTGTCTCCTGCCCTATTTCTGCAGTTTATCACCCAGAATGACCACAACCTTTACAATGACCAGGTTCTGGCTCTGATCATGAGCTCTATCTATGGGTCTTCTACATCTCGTCGTTACCACCTCCTTAAATAATTAGACTGGATCTAATAGATATTATAAAGATCCTTTTCCTGTTAGTTCCGTCTTCCTCTTCTCATCCGGGTTCGGCCTGGGGAGGTTGGGTTCCCCCCTTGAGCCTGGTTCTTCTCCAAGCTTCTTGCTTAGTCAAGGGAGTTTTTCCTTACCACTGTTGCCTCTGGCTTGCTCAAGGTGGGCTTGGAGTGAAATTAACTGAATCAGCCTCTCTCTCTCTCTCTCTTTCACACGCTATATATCTCTCTCTGTCTTTCTATCCAACACAATCTTTCTCTCTCTAACTTTTCACTGTTCAGATGATATTGTTCAAATGGGATTTTTTACTTATTGTTACTTATTAAAATATATTGTTGTTTATTTTATCAATAAATTATGTTATGGGTCTATTTGGAACACACATGGGCTTAAATAGCTTTTAAATTGGTTAAATTAGTCTTAAATTGGTTACCATGGTAACAATTAGCCCATGCCAGACTTTGGACTTTTTCCTTAAAATTTCATAATTATGTATTTTGAAATGTACATCAACTAATTAATAAATATTCAAATGAGATGTAAATCTTGCCTTTTAACAAAGGATGTCATTTACAAATTATGTCAAATTGTATCCATCTTCGAAAAATAGCAAAACTTAGATTTTGATGGCCTTAATGAGTACACTTACCCTAAAGCTAGCTGTCATGCTGACTCTGTTGCGGGTCTGTTTAATCAAGTGTTCACCAAATCCAGGATGTTTAATTTGGCCCTGCAAAAAGTTATTCTAACTCTACCCCCTCAACCAGAGACACAGAAACGTATTCTATAGATAAACATATAAAACAGATTACATTTTTATTTACACTATACTGATCAAGGATTTCAGCTACAAAATATAGAGTACCATTAGAAAACATTGATTGTATTGTGTTTATATTACTGTCACCACAAGTAACATATTTTGGGCATGCAAGAAAATAACTTTCACTCTTTTCCTAATGAGTAGATTTCTAATTCTCATGTATTGAGGTTTACAAGTATACCATCCTTTGGGTTTAACTCTTAACTCTGCTTTGGTCTGAGTCTTTTACAACCCAAATCACCAAACGGTTCATTGGAAACGTGAGTTCATTCTGTTCTTTTCCAGTGGTACCATATGCACCTAACTGCTTCTCCAGACTGCACCCTGTGTTTTCCACCGGTATGAGGAAAACTTCATCATTATTACTGGACCTCTCCTTCACTCTTAACATCATGGAGACAGCTGGCTATTCATATTTCTACCCCGAAATAAAAAATTGGCATCAAATACTGTATATCTGTCTATAATCTAAATATATATTCACATCTTCATTTGTCATTTTGGAAGAGAAATCTGCTGCTAGCAACTGCAAATTGCAACTGCAAAACCTGTACTAGTCAGCCACAAGCTAAGCACATTGGGAATAAGCAACACATTTTGCAGCTGGATCATGGACTTCCTCAGCTGCAGACCACAGTGTGTTAGGATGGGTGAACACACCTCACCCTCTCTTACACTCAGCATGTCACAGTATGTCCCCAAGGCATTGTTCTCTCCCCGTTGTTGTACACTCTGTACACCCACGACTGCATCGCAACCCACAGTTCCAACACCATCATCAAGTTTGCCGATGACACAACAATAATTGGCAACAACACCAAAGATGATGAGGGCCCACACAGAGAGGAGGTCAAGCTTCTCACAGAGTAGTGTGCCGCCAACAACCTCGCCCTCAATGTCAACACAACCAAAGAGCTGATCATTGACCTAAGGAAGGGGGGAAGAATGCACAAACCACTGAACATTGGAGGCATGTTGGTAGAAAGAGTGAGCAGCTTCAAGTTCCTCGGTGTCCACTTAACCCAGGATCTTACTTGGACAACTAACACGTCACACATTGTCAGAAAGGCTCAACAATGCCTCCACTTTCTACAAAGGCTTAGGAGAGTCAACTCGCTACAACTTCTATAGCTCCACCGTGTAGAGCATCCTGACAAGCTGCATCACTGTGTGGTATGCTAGTGCCACCTCTGCTGAGCGCAATTACCGCAACTACCCTCCCACCCATACAGGACATCTATGACAAGACATGTCTGAGGAAAGCAGTCAACATATCCTTAGATCCCACACACCCCAGCCATCTCCTGTTCTGACCTCTGCCCTCTGGATAAGCCAGAACCACCAGGTTCAGGAACAGCTTTTACCCTAGAGCTGTCAAACTGGTCACACCGGCAGCGACTGCCACTGATTTCCCCCAGCACACACTGGGCTCACCTACCTCACAGGACTGTTTGCACTGCACTTTTCCTTAACCTGTATACCTGAACATCTTAGCTGTGTACTTATTTATCTATACTGAACATCTGTGCTAGGCAATTTAGCTGTTACTTGAACATTTAAGTTGCTAATCTCCCACCTGCACTCTACACCTTATATATCTATACTGTTTACAACCACATACTCAACTGATACTGCTCTAACTCCTTGCACATGTCTTGTACACGTAGTGTACTGTTTGCACACATTGTTTTTGTCTATTTGTCTTTATATATATTGTGTAAAGAGCCTGACTGTGTTTCGTTATACTGTACAGCCCTGTATTGGTATAATCACAATAAAGTTTAATTGAATTATATTGAATTGAATTGAATGGTCAAAACATCGGAACCCCACAAGCTTAATAAGTAGATAGCACTGGGTGATAACCATGCTAGATATAACATCAACAGACATTTCTACAGCATGTATACATTAGCTCAAAGCTATGACCGTGGAATGCTGGAACACAGCCTTTACATATTTCTTCCTATTTAATTCTGTTAATTTCCTCCTAATTTTTTAAAAGTGTCTACCAAGTGTTTTTTTTTCATGGTGGGTGGCAGCTGGAAAAAAGGAAGTGCTATAGTTAAAGCTATTCCATATTAGTCTATTATCTATCTAAAAATAACAGTGACTGACAATAAAAAAAAGGGAAAGGCTAAAAGCTGACCAGCAGATGGTGCTGTTTCCATTACAGGCTGCAGGAGAAGTTTACTTCAAATAAAAGGTGGGATGGTAATGGAGATGGTCAAGATGCTGCTGAATTAAAGATCTCCTGAGGCTAACTCAGCTGAGCTTCCACAGACCTTAGGAGGAACTCCGACTGTGGATTAGATTTAGTTTGGAGGAGTCAACTCCTCCCCTCTTCATCTGGAACACCAACACGTGAAGCACGTATGGCACTTCAGAAGATCTTTGTGGTGAACTAAACTCCCCAAAGAGAGAAAAGTGAAAGACCTGGGTTGATCTGAATGTTTCCACTGCAGATCAGGGCTTGATGTGGGATCAAGCCTGCACATCTGCTCAGAGCTCCATTTACAAACCTCAGGAGGGCTAAACTGTTCATCTCTTAACACTAACCTGGAAAACAGCAACACAGACACTGTGTTGGCATACATGCTAATGATGTTAGCTTCCTAGATAGCCACCGTTACCTTTTGTGAGGTGTTTGTAAAGTACTGATTGTAGAAATAACAGCAATGTCATTTTGGTTGCCATTCTGGGGCTCTTAGTGCTGTACTAGTGATTGTAGAGACTTTCTTCTCACCTGGAACGATGGTAATTTCTGAGTGTTGGAGAGATCTGCTAGATCCACACGGTGCACTTTGCTCCAAAAGAGAAAATAGATCCTACATCAAGCCCTGATCTGCAGTAGAAACATTCAGATCACCTCAAGTTCTCCACTTCTCTTTTTTCTGAAGTGCCATACATTCTTCTCTGGTTGGCGTTTCAGATGAAGAGGGGAGGAGTTCAGTCCTCCAAACTAAAACTAATCCACAGTCAGCCCCCCTGAGGTCTGAGGAAACTCAGCTGAGTTAGCTTCAGGCGGAGGAGATCTTTAGCTTGTACATCTAAAGGCCTAAACTCCACCTACTGCTTCCTATCCATTAATGGTTAGTGGTGTCCCCCTTAGAGACTGAAACCCACTGAACAGATTAGATGTTTAGAAGTTATTTTCTTGTGGGTCTAAAATGTAATATTTGTGGAAACAAAAGATAAACAGTCTAAAAAATAAAGTTAGAGTTTTGAAATCTGAGTGTTCAGTGTGAGGTAAAGCCGCTGTTTTAAATACATTTGTCTATGTGTTTCTCACCGTGAACACATGAAAAAACAAAGTGATTTTTGTTTTTGGATATTTGACTTTGTGTAGCTATCTGTTCTCTGTAGCATCTTAATCCAGGATCACTACAGGACCGGTTGACTGAGCACCTGTTCTTTCAGTGTAGGCTTTTTTAGCTACTCTGATCTCCTTGGTCAGTGCATTACGTGCCTGCTTGAACAGAGCCTGGTCTCAACTCCTGTATGAATCCTCTATGAGCTTTGGCCTGACGAAGCTGTCTTAGTTTGGATGTGAACCAGGTTTTGTTATTGCTGTGTGTGCAAAAGGTCTTGGTTGGCACACACACTTCTTCACAAAAACTGATGTAAGATGTCACAGTATCAGTCAGTACATCCAGGTTGCCACGCTGAAAAAAAGGAAGAAGGAGCGTTGTTGAATATACTTAATATTCATACATACTATATAATGTATTTATATTTCACTTCTGAACATGATTAAAACTTGTAGAATCATGTCAGTGTCAAGGGTATTTCACTCTGAATGTTACCAAGTATGAAAGCAGTTATGTTTTATTAACCGGAAATGGGAAATCCCGCCTCCTGGGGGCTCCAGGAAAGAAAACTGTCATCACTTGAGTTCTACACATGCCATATTTTCCTTGGTTTTGAAAGGTCTCATGCGATTTTGGACAGACAATACACAGTGAAGGTAAATGAAACTTATCAATTGTTGATTAGAGTTAGAGGTAGTCTGTTTAGATGCAATATTTTAGCAAGTTTAGATTTTTACTTGCTGGTATGGAGGAACAGGAATCTTAATGCTAACCACAAACAGTTATTCATTGGCTTACTCGCTAATGTTAGCAGTCCAAAAATATATTTTTTGTATATTAATGAAGCTAGGTTGATATGTTCGCAGAATGTGTTTTAGAGTTGAAAGATTTATCGAACATGGGTTTTTTTATAAATCGTTTTTTCAAATTCGCATTAAAGATAGTGTCTTAAAAGATAGTGTCAGACAAGTTAGCTAACACGTGGAGTAAGCTGTTTCAGGAAGTTGTTTCTTAAACTGAAACAAAAGCTGTCTGTATGAAACGGTTCAACATAGTTTGGCATGTAACTTAACATTTGGAGAACTCTTGTAAACTTAGATTCTAGGTCCTTGGCAGCCCTGCCCCTAAACTAAATTAATTTTAATCCTGGTCTGAATGTGTTCTTTTATAAAAAAATTAATCAAATTAAATTAAAAAGCATAATTTCCTGAGAAAGAACCAAATGCACAATTGATAAAAAAGTAGAAATATGAATAAAATCTTCCATGGTAGCTTAATTGGTGTTAAGCTTTTTCTTTAATTAATGCTTTTCCAAATTGCTGCAGTTTAGCAATTCTCTATTCAATGGTGTAATCATTCTTGTCTGTCATTATTTTTGTTTTCAGATAAATGCTGAATTTAAGCATATCACCACCATGCCCCAGCGGTCCAAATTTCTCTCGCAGTTAGATGTGCACTTTGAGAAACTGATGAAGCTGCTTAGAAAAGAGGAGGACAAATAGGCAGACGCTTAGACAGACATTGTTGCACCCATGATTAAAGTTTCTGGAAAAAATATACTGCTTTGTTGATGTAATGTTATTGATTAAAAAAAGGATTCTAACCACACAATGTTCTATTTATCCCCCTTGAATAGGATGATGTTGATTTGGGACGAGAATGTGTCATCAAGGCACTCTGTGTGTACCTTAATGAGGATCCAGAAAACCTTTTGAAAGAGTATGTGGTGAGTACAATTTCTGAGATTCAATATTTTATTTTAACTATTTAAAAGGACAGGGTGGTAGAGCTGAAACAATTACATCAATAGACAAAAAAATGTCTGGAACACAGAAGCGTTCCAGTTTTTCAAATATGATTCACTGCAAATATGGGTTAAACACAGTGTTAGATGCCTGGGTGTGCAAGCACTGTGGTCATGAGTATGGTTCTTTCTTCCTTGTAAGCATTTGTTACAGAATAAACAGAGAAACGAGTGATGAATAAATAAATAACGATTTGAACAATCCCAAGTGAGAAAAACAAGCAAGAGTATTGAAAAAAGAACTGGACCCATAAGGACTAATGGTAAGAAGACTAATATTTATATAATCCTAGTACAAACCATTCCTACAGGTGACTATAGTTACAGCCTGACTATGGGAGGATGAGAAAATCCATTTTTATGGAACATAATGGGATAACTCACATAAATGCTTTTGTATATATTCTACAATGCGCTGCATGGGATTTTGAGGCTCTAGCTCCAACTGTCATGTTTTTGACTGAAATCATCATCCATCCTTAGAGCGGCTTCTTAGGGTCAGCTTTTGCTGCTGCACTTTCCTTTAAATGCAAGGCACCTAAGGAGGCTTCTAAATGTGCTTTCTTTGCTTATTTTTTCGGAAAATGCCATTAGAGCTTTAGCTGCTTCAGCTTCAGCATGGGCCATAGCAGCAGCTCTGCTAGTAGAGGACCCTCCTGTGCGCCTTGATGACCGCGAGACTTGGGACCATGTACTTAAGGAGCGACTTGGCATATTACCCTCTCCTTCCATGATTTCTAGGATCATCTAGGCTACAGCAAGGCCAAGACGATGCGCCCGTATCTTTGTTTCAGTCTACTACGGATCAGAGAAGCCGTTGTTTTACTGTTCTGTCCTCCTTATACGCCGTGTATAATTTGACAGGCAGTTAACTCGTTTCCCCTTTACCACACACAAGATTGAAAAAAAATTGTTTTATGTAGCAAGTTGAGAAAAGGTAAAACTGAAACAAGACAAAACACGAAATGTGCTACAATTAGAGGAGCTTCAAGATGCAAACTAACACCTAGCATATAAAATACTACATTGTACCACATGATAAACGTGTCAAAAACACTAGCATACCAACGATGCTTGAAAAGGGTATGAACAGATGATAGATGGAACAGGATTATGCCGGAGGTACAACCATGTTTGCTTCTCTCTATTTACTAACAGGCTACTAGTGATTATGTCATTAAAACTACACAAACTACATGGAATTACAAATAAGCCCACTAGGAGGAAGAAAAATGCATTACATCAAATCACCACTATAGGCAACACATGTATGTAATGTGTTTTTTTGTATTTTCATCTTGTGAAAGTGCATCCACCAGGCAGCAGATGAAGCCCTCATTTAAGGATTCAGTGAGGAGACCACACCAAGAACATATGTATTCAAAGAAAGACATTCTGTTCGTGGCAGTAGTGGGTTGAGCGTAGCTAAGTACTGTAATGCTCACATGGTTGCGCCATTCTCTTGTTTCATGATTTGGGCTTTTGATAAACCTAACGCCAAAAAACCCACCTGAAGTGAGGCTTTGTATCTCCGCTCGTTTTCCGCCCGCTCATGCATGCGTACACGGTCTGTGATTTGAGGTATTTATGATGCTTGTTGTGAGCTCTGCTCACACACCTCTCCACCCTCTCACCAAATAATATAGTGCTGGGAGATTTCAATATTCCTATGGACAACATCAATAACTCTCTTACTAAAGACTTTACATCTTGTCTTGAACGTTTTGGATTCCAGCAGTATACGGACGTCCCCACTCACACTAAAGGCCACATTTTGGACTTGATTTGTTGCTCTGGCGTTTCACCCTCTGAACTTACAACGGATTATCTCCCCATAACTGACCATTTTCTCCTTTCATTCTCTGTCAGTCTCCCTCTCTCCATCACTAAGCCCTCCCGTCTTATTTCTTTCCGCAACATTAATGGCACCAGTTTAGATTCTCTCTCCTCCTCTATTCATCTTCTCACAAACACTCAGAACTCAACTACCCTTGAAGAGCTGGTCTCACACTATAACACTGGACTTCACCGCATACTCAACTCCCTTGCTCCGCTAAAAACCAGGTCTGTCTCTTTTTCTCATTCCGCCCCCTGGTTCACACCCTAACTTCGGCTCATGAAAGCCAAAGGACGGCGACTTGAGCGGCTTTGTAAGAAAACTGGTTTAACTATTCACATATCATATTCAAAAACCAAATGCTACACTATAAGGACTGCATCACCCAATCCAAATCCAACTACTACACTGGTATAATCTGTTCTAACGAAGGTAACAACAAGTCACTGTTCTCATTATATAAGAATATCACGAGAAATTCTCGAGAAAACAGTAGCAGCTCAACTCCATACTTAGTCTCACAACAACCTGTATGAACAGTTCCAATCTGGATTCCGCCCTCTCCATAGCACAGAAACTGCACTCATAAAAATCACTAACGACCTTCTCATGGCAGCCGATTCTGGTTTACTCTCCATCCTCATCCTCCTTGACCTGTGCAGCATTTGACACCATCTGTCACACCACGCTCCTCAATAGATTAGCCTCCATTGGTATCACTCAGACTCCCCTAAATTGGTTTAAATTATACCTCACCTGCCGCACTCAGTTCATTCAGCTTAAAACTTTTACTTCTCAGCCTTCCCCTGTCACCTCAGGTGTGCCCCAGGACTCTGTCTTGGGGCCCCTCCTCTTCATTATTTATCTCCTTCCCCTTGGCAATATTTTCCGCAAATATAACATCAATTTCCATTGCTATGCGGACGACACCCAGCTCTATCTTGCCACCAAACCCACCTCCAAATTTCCACCCTCCTACCTTACTGACTGCTTGGCCGAAATAAAATCATGGTTCAACTCAAATCTACTAAAACTAAACAGTGATAAAACTGAGGTTCTCCTCCTCGGCACAAAATCAATTCTATCCAAAACCGACAGTTTTTCTCTTAACATTGACAATTGCTCCGTTTCCCCCTCCACACAGGTAAAGAGCTTGGGTGTCGTCCTGGACAGTGCTCTCTCATTCCAATCACACATTAATAACATCACTCGGTCTGCCTGCCTCCACCTTCGCAATATCAACCGCCTTCGGCCCTCTCTTACTCCTCACGCTACTGCCATTCTCGTACACAGCCTTGTTGCCTCCCGATTAGATTATTGCAACTCTCTTCTTTTTGGCCTCACCCACAAATCTCTCCATAAGCTTCAACTGGTCCAGAATTCAGCTGCCCGTATTATTACTAGAACCCCCACCTTCCATCACATCACTCCTGTCCTCCAACAGCTCCATTGGCTCCCGGTTAAGTTCCGTATCAACTACAAAATCCTTCTGCTCACCTTTAAGGCCATTCACAATCTTTCTCCACCATATCTCTCTACTGTACTTCATGTTGTTGTTCCTTCTCGCTCCCTCAGATCATCCTTTTCCATCCACCTGGCTGTCCCCACCGCTCGCCTTACCACTATGGGGAGCAGAGCTTTCAGCCGCTCCGCTCCCTAACTCTGGAACTCCTTACCACCTGATATAAGAAACATTAACTCACTTTCACAATTCAAATCCTCACTCAAAACTCACCTGTTTAAACTTGCCTTCTCCATTTGATCATTCTTGTTTCAAGTATCATCGTTTCTTATTTTAACCTGTTTTTAATGTTGTGTGTTTTTTTTTTCATATGTATTATTTAATTTGCACATTTGTAAGGTGTCCTTGAGTGACAGAAAGGCGCCTATGAAATAATAATAGTAATAATAATACATTTTATTATGGATTGGGTCCACTGGTCCACCCAAACATGTCATTGACCAATGCTTTCTATGTTTCACTGCTTGGTGGTTGTCCAGGATTGGTTCAAGGAGCATTATGGAAAGTTCAGACAAATGTCGTGGCCTGCATGTTTGCTTGACAGGTGCCCAGTCGAGGCATTCTACTCCTATACCTTGGTTGAACTCTGGGAGCATTCCCAAGCTGTCCCCGGAGGTAACTTTACTTCATAATCAGTTTACATACTGCTATCGCACATGTATTTTATTATTACTATTACTTGCATGAAAAATAATGACTAACACACATCTAAAACAACTTTTCTCAAGTGAATCACAGGGTGAAAGGGAGAAAGAGAATGAAAGGGAGAACGAGAGTGAAGCTGTCCCTGACCTCTGCCTCCACCTCTCAGCACCCTATTGTAGATTTGGTAATGGAGGAGATTCTGGAGACAGCTTCAGTTGAGGGTTTGTACTGAGTGTTTTACAGATTAAGGGGCAGAGTTTGCACATCTTAATGTTTATTTGTAAATTTAAATTTATACAGCGCTTCAAAGGTTAGACGCCTCACCTGTTGATATACAGATGTAGGTTTATAAACCTACTAGCTGATGGTATTATGTCTGCATTAACAGCAAGATCATCTGGATTTCAGTGTCAAGGAATCCAGGACATTCTTTTGATGGTAAGCACATTGATGGTAAGCACATGTATCTCTGATGATAACAGGTGAAAGCCTGTAAGAAATTATTTTTTAAATGTTAATCTGTCCCTGAACAGCATGCAGTTACAATTTTAATAATAGTAATTTCCTTTTTTGGGATGCATATGTAATTTTTGGAGTTGTGTATATATAATTCAACTTTCTGTACTTCTGTTAAACCTGGATTACAGAACCAGATCCAGTCAAGGCAGCTCAACTGTTCACCCAGTCAATCCTTGAGGTCAATAAGAACAAAGACCATCTGAACTTCACCCTGAGCTTGAGGGATTCCTTGGTGGAAAGGAACAGAGCCATCATTTTTTTGCAGTGGTCCAATCCAATTCACATGATGTATCTATATATATAAAGTACCACTTAAGAATGTGTCCATGATGACCATATTCACCAACCGTCTTTAAGAAGAAATGTCTTCTTAAAATCCACTAAGGCAATTAATGTCAGATACCAATCCAAAGCAATACTGGACATGTGGCATGAAAGATAAATTTGATAATTTCCAGCAGAACTTGAGTGTTTTGATTTGAAAGGTGACGTAACGATCGTCGAAGGAGTCAACAGGTACGTCCTGTCTACAGTAATGGAAAATCTTCAGAATGGATTCATTCTTGAGGAAGACACAAGTAAAAAACAAATATTGATTTTGGTAGTTTTGCTGTGTTTGATTGAAAACATATATGCCTGTCAATCAAAATTAAACATGTTTCTTCTCAGGAGTGAAGACTTTGCTCTTTGAGGGCGAGCAGGACCATCTTGTTCTATGCACATCTCGGGCACTTTTGTAAAGTGATTTTTTTTGTTATTGCTGTACGCATAATTGGGCACTGTTTCTTAAATGATGACCCACGTCTTAGTGGGTTGAGCTCTGCCATAGTACATGTACTCTTTGGAGGGGATCAAGAGACAGCAACAATCAGTGTATCTGACTGTGTGGACCAGGATGTTCGGGATGTTGTTTGTCTGGTTCGGAAAAAAATTATTATATTTAAGTCATATTTAAATGACTGCTTCTTCAACAGATAAATAATAATGTCTTTAATCTTGAGCATGTAAAATGTTTTGCATTGGAACCTGTTTGCAAACTGTCAGTTCTCACTAAACTCTCTATTGTCTTTGATCAGTTGGAAGGAACCAAGGAACTTTCTCAGGACCAGAAATCAATGGTCCTTTCGGTGAGTCTGCCCTGGTACTTGCCTGGTGTCACGTCAGAGAACAGGCGGTGGCTTAGGGAAAAAATTCTTCTCCATGCTGTGAGATCATTTTAGTTTTTTTTTAAATCCTTACCTTGTTGGATTACAAAGTTCCACTGTGACAATTCTCTCTAATAATGATTTAAAGTATTATGGTCATATATGTATTTTATTTTCTTCTTCTTTCCAATATTTATTAGCTTTATCATTGTTTTGTAATACAATCACAGGTTTTTGGCAGAAGTACCAAGCAAGTGAAGCAAATTAAGAGAGGCCTGGAAGACACAGGTGTTTTGGAGCTTTTTAGTTCCAGACCAGAAACTGTGCCTTATTGTATCTTATTCCCAAGGGCCTCTAAAACTGAGATAACACCTCAAGCAAGCTAAACCAGCAAACAAATCAATAATCTGTGATATAGCTGAAGCCTTTAAAAAAAAAAAAAAAAAAACAGTAAGGTTACTGTGTCTAAAACCATAAATCTGTTTATTCTTAGATGATTCTGGACAAAATCATTTGGCCACAGGAGGAAGACACTGACGAGGACACACTAACCCTGGAAGACCAATGCCGAGTGTTAAGTTTCCTCCGAAAGTTTATAGAAACTGGTATTTTGCCACATTTGATACTCTGATAATATTTTTTCTTTTTTGGTATGATTCTGTATATGATACAGAGCATAGCAATTACTGAGGCTGTTTGGGTATGGGGCCACTTTTTTAGGGTCTTCTGAGGTCTTGAAGAGTTTGCTGTCATTCTGGACTGGCTGGGATGTTCTTTCCTCATGCCTGGAGTTGGAAGTTGTTGACTGTGACCTGCCACAATCATCAACATGCTTTTTAACTCTCAAACTGTCAAAAAATACACCAGCTTATGAGGATTTCCTAAGAAACCTGATGGCAAGCATCTCAGTTTTTTTTTTAAAGGAGGAATACCTTTTGCTGTGGGTGGGTGTATTTTGAATTCTTATATGGAATTCTTGGCCCAGTGTTATATTAGTGTTACTGCTGGTCCACCACTCAAAAATGTTAAGTCATCCATATTTTTTTTTGGTCAGAAAGTAACTAAGGATCTACTATGTAGTAAATATAAATATGAATGTGTAACTCAGCATGTCCCACACAAGCATATGTCGTGTGGAAATAAATTTTAACAGGTCATTGGAAATATCACTTACAATGTAAGAATGTGTGCTAATGGTAGTGAAGTGCATTAGATGTTATTAGATGAACTATTTAATACCTGTTAATGGCTGACCACCACTGGTATTTAAAATCCATAGATAAACTTTTTAGTTGGACACTACCAAAGTCAATTTAGATTGTGCACATGAAATGTGCAACCTGAACATTTTCTCCTTCTTTGTCAGACCTAACACATGATGGCACTCCATAGGGGTTGACTGCTTCAAAGAAGCTACCCAGGACTATTGAGGCCCGGTTGTTTGTGGCAACGTTAGGTACACAATTAAACGACTAAAGCCATCAATGCCACCATGAACTACTATTTGCCACCTGTAATTTAAGAAATTACAAAATGTAACATAGAAGCAAAAATACTTAATTCAATAAAGTTAATAATGACTGCTTTCCTGTTATTGTAGCACTGCAGACATAATATCAGTTATATTTTAGGGTGAAAAGAATTTGCTAATTAAATTTAGAGATTAACAAATGATATGTCTGCTCATGGAAACAAGACTCTCCAGGGAAAGTATTTAAAATTTCCATATAAAATAACACATATCTGTAACAGCCTATATCTAGTGTGTAACATTGTTCAGTATAGCAGTGACATTAAGTTTGCCCAGGGTCAGTCCTTGTGATGTACACTACACTAAACAGTATTAATTCCTAACCTAATCTACCACACCTCCTGCATTTAAATAAATAAATATTTTAATTATATTAAAAAAATTAAAATAAAATAAAAAATTGTCTAGAGTTCGTACCTGTACGAAGTACAGGTCTGGAGAGCCAATGTATAAATAAAACCACACATTCAAAAAGAACTGTATAATTTTGAAACGTATTATAGTGTTTACAAGAACATTTCCTTACTGAATAAGTTTATGGTTGCCGTCTATATGCCACAAACTGTAAGGACTGGGCACAGAATACCTTCTGCACAGCAAAGTCTGCAGCCGGAGAGTGCGCATTACAGTTCCTTCTGGATCTTCACGACACATAGCTTCTTGAACACGATGTCCTTCAGAAAAACAGGTGAACAAGTTTCAGTTGAATGGTATATTTAATAAACTAAGATTACTTCTAACAGGTCATTATATGCATGCCTAACGCACAAACTAAAAAAGCCTTAATGTAGAGATCTGACCCCAGGTATTGGTTTGGGCTGATATCAGCAGATGCTGGTTGGGATATAAGAGGGGGAAAAAAAGAAGGATAAATTAGATTCTGTATAAAATTTACCTTGAACCAGCACTCACACTGTGTGGTGTGATGATGTTAGATGTGTAGCTATTTCTGCTGGGTTAACAACTGAGTAGCTTCAGCATCAGACTACTGTTAGACCTTCATGTTAACTTTTTCAATTACAAATGGTATACAGACCAGTAGAATTAGATCAAATGTTTACATCTTTGTGTCTGTTACAAAAAAAAATTGTGGTGGTCACTCCGGCTTTCTAATGACATTACAAGGGAAGCTGAAACTGAGAGTTCCACATTGTACCATCACTGTTAATTGCATGAAAAGATTACTATCAGAACAATCTACACGTACATTAATAAACTGTCTTGTCATCAATGCCTGTGTAGACTCACTTTGTATCCGAATGCCTTGAGCATTGAGATGGCCAACCATCATTTTATATCCTGTATTTGGATGACAACTGAGGATCTCGCGTACCTTTGCATCCAACTCTCCATTGTCAATGCTGGTAAACAAGTCAGAGACCGTTCAGATAAAAATTTTGTCATTTAGTCAGATGAAAACAAACTTTGTGAAAATGTCATTAGTCACAGTACAGTTAGCATTTTTCAAAAGATACATGCGTACACTTACCTTATGCCGTGCTCTGCCATTCGACGGTAAAATGTTCTTTCCCTAACTCCGAAAAGGACTGCAATGTTGCGGACAGACAAACCCGCCAATAAATTCGAGAGTTTCCACAGGCAGTATGTGAGAAGGACGTCCAGGTGTTGCATGATCTGAATTTAGTAGTGAAAGACGATGAATTACCTCCTCCAAATTTGTGAACACTGTAAATAACCACAAAGGTGTATTGAGAACACATGTTGAGTATATTAACAGGTTTATTCTTGTTAAATTAATTTTTTCTGATTTACTACGCATTTTCTAAGAACCTAAAAGCATGTTATGTAGTTTGTGAAAACCGGACTTTTATTTTGAAAGCAGCCAGTGGAATTACTGGGTAAAGCGCGAACTGAACGGCGGGAGCAGCAGTGCTGCATGCACGGACAGAGCTCAGCAAACGGTTTTAGCCCCATTTGTTGAGGCACAAGCTCTTACGTTGGTTAATGTTTGTTTACGTCGGTTTTAATTTTATTTTTATGTCATCAAGATAGCGAGCAATAAATTTACATTGAACCATCAGTAAAGACTCACGCCGTCATTCAAATGGGAACGCTACAGTAAGAGCTTCACCTCTCCAGCTGACCTGCTGCACGGAAAAGCTAACAACGAGGCTGAAGGCACCACGGCAAGCCAGAGCAGCGGTGAGTTGAAGACGGTGTGATGGTTGAAAGAGCAGTGAGGCATAAACAGCTATAAAATGGAGGGTGAAAACGCTGCAACGTTAAGCTGTAAAGAAAATAAGGAGCAAGCTGCACTTCCCCAAAAAGACATCAAAGAATACAAAGCAATGCTTGAAAATGAAACTACAGAAAGGGCAGCGCGAGACGAACTAAAAGAAATACGACACAAAGAAGCAGCTCTGGCTGAATTGCAAAGTAATGTGCAGGATGATTCAGAAGTGCTTAGGCGTTCAGACCGTTCACGAGTGCTCACAGAAAAAATGCTCGCGTACCAGAGGGACGAGCAGAGCAAAAAAGAAAGAAGGCTGGTGAACTTATATGAACAGTGGAAAGCCCAAGCTCGCAAAGCCAGACAAGAATTAAAATCTGATTTATCAGAAAAGCACCTGTCAGCTCTCATAGACAGCCTCGAGGAAAGAAAAAATGACATTATGAAAGTGTACAATGAATTACGAGTGCATAGCACTCCTGCTGCTGAACTGCGGAGAAAGGTTGATGCGTGTGAGGCTGTAACCAATGACATCACTAAAGTAGTGTTTGAGAGACTAACTGGCGTAAATGGAGACTTCGATGCTGAATACGAAGGAAGGCGTTTACGTGAGCTACTTGCTCCTGACTACGCTCACTCCATCTATAGTTCAACTGCTTCAGAGTCAAGTGCCAGTCAGCTCTCCGGATCTTCATGTATAGCTGCCAAACGAGCAGATGCAGCTGCAGAATTAGCAGCGAAGGAGGCTGAGTACAAGGTGCTACTAGAGGAAAGAAGACAAAAGGAAAAGATAAGAACTTTGGAGGAGCAACACAGGAAGGAGTTGGAAATGCAGAAGTCCGAATTAGAGCGCTTAAAAGCAGAAAGGGACTTAAAGGCAGCTCATGCCAGGTTTGAAGTCTATGACAGAGAAATTAAACAAGAGACAGACAGACGGTCTGTTCAGCTAGACCCTGATATTCAGATCTGTGCTTCCTATCCTGCTACACAACACCCTATCACAGCTACACAATCCCCACATGTTGATGTGTTTAGCCTAGCCCAAGCTGTCCAGGACAGCATAGCTCTGAATAGACTGCCAATGCCAGAGCCCAAAGTGTTTAATGGCAACCCAATTGAATTCATTGAATGGAAAACTTCATTTATGTCTCTTATAGACAGAAAGAGCATTTCTACATCTGATAAACTGCACTACCTCAAGAGATATGTTAGTGGCCCAGCTTACAAATGCGTAGAAGGTACCTTCTATCGAGATGACGAGGAAGCTTACAAGAATGCATGGAACAAGCTCAACCAAAGGTATGGCCAGCCATTTGTTATTCAAAGAGCCTTCAGAGAGAAGTTGTCTAATTGGCCAAAATTACCATCTAGAGATGCTGAAGCATTACGAAACTTCTCTGACTTCCTAAACGCCTGTCTACAAGCCATGCCCCATGTAAAAGGTCTGGAGATTCTTAATGACTGTGAGGAGAACCAAAAATTGATGCTGAAATTGCCAGAGTGGTTAGCTTCCCGGTGGAACCGCCAAGTCACAATATCTCTCACAGAAGGCAAAGACTTCCCATGTTTTCAAGAATTCACCAAATTCATGTCCATAGAGGCAGAGATAGCATGCAATCCAGTTACATCTCAGTTTGCCCTTCACTCATCTGAGTCAGTCAATAACAGGGGCACAAAGACATTAAAAAGAAACAAGGCCAGTGTCTTCAATACTCAAGCAGTAGTCGATGATGGTACACAAAGGATAACTAAAGGAAAGGTAAAGGTCCCATGCATGTTATGCAAGGATAACAGCCACCAGCTTCATAAGTGTCCAGACTTTCTGCGAAGATCACTTGAAAATAGAAGATCCTATGTGAAGGACAACAAACTGTGCTACGGATGTCTAAGGCAGGGTCATGGTGCAAGAGAATGTCGCAATCGACATACATGTGACATGTGCAAAGGGAGACATCCTTCTTGTCTTCATGATGAACATTATGGGAAAAGTGCAAACGGAGAAAGAACCCTGTCCAAAGAAAATCCAGTTCAGCACTATGAAACGGAAACCACGACTGCTCTGTCGCTCAATGTCACCAGTGAAGGTCAGTCAGTTAGCACATCCATGATAGTACCAGTGTGGGTGTCATATGAAAAGAATCCATCCAGAGAGAAACTTGTGTATGCATTATTAGATACACAGAGCGACACAACGTTTATTGAGCAAGATGTAAGTAATGAGCTTCAGGTAGCAACTTACCCAGTAAAACTGAAACTTACCACAATGATGGGAGAAAACACGATCCTGAGAAGTGAAAAGGCAGCTGGTCTCTCTGTGTAAGAGGCTACAATTCTCCAGTGCACATCAAACTCCCTCCAGCTTACACAAAGGACTGCATACCTGTGAACAGGGATCACATACCAACACACACGAAACAGCCAAAAGGTGGCGCCATCTCGCAGCAATAGCAGACCAAATACCTCCTCTCCTCAGTTGTGAAGTAGGTCTCCTAATTGGTTACAACTGTCCCAGAACTCTGGTACCCAGACAGGTAATACCAGGTAAAGATGATGAGCCCTACGCTGTCTTAACGGATTTGGGGTGGAGTATTGTAGGCTGTTCAGCACCTCACATTGAAACACGAGTGTCAACTGGTCATTGTCACAGAGTAACTGTGAAAGAACTCCCTGCAGTAACGCCAACAGATGCACTGAAAATTCTGGAGTCTGATTTCAGAGACACCCCAAAAAATGACAAAACTGTCTCTCAAGAAGATCTCATCTTTCTTGACAAATTATTAAAGGAAAACATAAGGAGAAATGAACATGGACATTATGAGATGCCTCTACCGTTTAAAGAAAGGCCATGCTTACCTGACAACAAACAGCTAGCTGCACTGAGGCTCAATCACCTAAAACGAAAATTCATTGCAAATGAAAAATACAAACATGACTACATTGCCTACATGAAAGACTTAATTGAAAAGGGAGATGTAGAAGAGGTGCATGATGATGGTGCTAATGGTGAAACATGGTATATACCTCACCACGGTATTTATCATCCCAAAAAGCCAGAAAAGTTGCGGGTCGTGTTTGATTGTTCTGCAAAGTACAAGGGAACCAGCCTTAATGAACATCTTCTGCCTGGCCCAGACATGATAAACAATCTGACCGGTGTACTCATTCGTTTCCGGGAACATCGCATTGCACTGATGTGTGACATAGAAAAAATGTTCCATCAGTTTCATGTTCAGGAGAATGATCGCAACTATCTGCGCTTCCTGTGGTGGAAAAATGGAGATGTGAACACACCACCTCATGAATTCCGAATAAAAGTTCATCTTTTCGGGGCTGTGTCTTCTCCAGGTTGCGCAAACTATGGACTGAAGCAGCTGGCCAAAGAACACAGTCTCACACATCCACAAGCAGCACAGTTCATCGCAAGAGACTTCTATGTAGACGATGGTGTTTCTAGCTTTGAGTCTGAAGAAGAGGCAATTCAGTTGGCAAAGGAGGCACGTGAACTATGTGCAAAGGGTGGGCTTCGCCTACATAAATTTGTGTCAAATAACAGTGCTGTTCTACAGAGTATCCCTTCTTCAGAGCATGCCACAGACATCAAAACAAAAAACCTCACATTCAGTGACTTGACATTAGAGAGAGCACTTGGAATCCACTGGAACATTGAGAAAGACAGTTTCACATTTAAAGTTGTACCAAAGGACCAGCCAGCCACACGTCGCAGTATTCTGTCATCTGTTGCTTCCATTTATGACCCACTAGGCTTTGTAGCACCGTATCTCCTCAATGGAAAAAGAATTCTCCAGGAAATGTGTCACCAAGGTACTGGTTGGGACGACCCACTACCAGACCAGCTGAGGCCACGGTGGGAGAAATGGCAAAGGGAGGTTAGTGAATTGGAAAAGATATGCATAGCTCGATGTTACTTGCCAGCTGACTTTGGAAAGGTAATTAAAATGGAGCTGCACCACTTCTCAGATGCTAGCACCAGTGGTTATGGCCAATGCTCCTACCTGAGACTGAAAAATGAGAAAGGAGAGATTCATTGCGTCCTCGTCATGGGTAAAGCGCGCGTTTCTCCGATGAAGGTCACGACCATACCCAGGTTAGAACTAACTGCAGCAGCAGTGTCAGTCTCAGTGAGCAGTCTGCTTAGAGAAGAGTTAAGTTACTCTCAAGTAGAAGAGTTCTTTTGGACAGACTCTAAAGTAGTCTTAGGCTACATAAATAATGATGCTCGACGCTTTCACACCTTTGTCGCTAACAGAGTGCAGAAAATCCGCCAAGGTTCAAGTCCCAAGCAGTGGTTTTATGTCTCAACAGATGAAAACCCAGCTGACAACGCCTCGAGAGGGACATCTATAGATGAGCTGCTTTCATCTAATTGGTTCACGGGTCCCCAGTTTCTGTGGGAAATGGAAATAGAAACCCCAGTAGAGGTCATACAGGAGCTGCCAGTTGGAGATCCAGAAGTAAGAAAGGCCCAAACACTGCAAACCAAAACCACAGAACATTTGAGCCTTGTAGACAGACTGTCCAAGTTTTCATCCTGGTCTCGTGTCATCCAGGCAGTAGCACGCCTTGTACGTCGTGTCAGAGGAGACAAATCAAAAGCCCTGTCAACAGCAAGTGAGAGGCAAGACGCTGAGCGACTCATCATCAAAGACTTACAAAGCCAAGCATACCAGACTGAGATACAGCTATTGAGGAAAGGGGGTAAGCTACCAAGCCGCAACAAATTGCATCCTCTTGATGTCTTTTTGGACACAGACGGTGTACTCAAGGTGGGAGGAAGACTCAAGCACTCATCCTTTCCCAATTCATTTAAGCACCCCACTATCATTCCCAAAGGACATCATGTCACTAATTTGATAATTTCTCATTACCACATAATGGTAAAACATCAAGGCAAGGGCTTTACCATCAATGAAATCAGGTCCAATGGCTATTGGATTCCTGGGCTAAGCAGAGCAGTTTCAACTTACATTCGTCATTGTGTGATTTGTCGAAAGCTCAGAAGGTCTGTTGAAGGTCAAAGAATGATTGATTTACCAAAGGAACGGACAGAACCTACACCACCTTTCACATATTGTGGAATGGACTGTTTTGGTCCATTTGTGACTCAGCAAGGTAAAAAACAGCATAAAAGGTATGGCTTGCTTTTCACCTGTTTCTGCTCCAGAGCCATTCATATTGAGATGTTAGAAGACATGTCAACTGATTCATTCATCAATGGTTTGCGATGCTTTACTGCATTAAGAGGCGCAGTTCGACAAATTAAGTGTGACCAAGGCACTAACTTTGTAGGAGCAAAGAATGAACTGAACGCTGCATTGCAAGAGCTCGACAAAGACAGACTCACTATGTTTCTTACAGAAAGGCAGTGTGAATTTGTCATGAATGCACCGCATTCAAGCCACGCTGGAGGCGTATGGGAACGCCAAATAAGAACTGTAAGGAGTGTTCTCAATGCCACCCTACTACTCTCTTCAGGTAGGCTCAATGATGCATCACTTCGAACCTTCCTCTACGAAGTCATGGCTATAGTAAACAGTCGGCCACTCACTGTGGATAACCTAAACAGTTTGGAACCTCTCACTCCAAATCATTTGATAACTATGAAATCCACCACAGCCCTACCTCCTCCAGGCAAATTTGAAAGAGAGGATCTATATGGAAGAAAAAGGTGGCGTCAGGTACAATATCTCACAGAACAATTCTGGAGTAGATGGAAAAGGGAGTATATCCACAACATCATGGCAAGACAGTGCTGGCACAGCGCCAAGAGAAACCTACAGATTGGTGATGTCGTAATGGACACTAATGAATCCATACCAAGAAGTCAGTGGAGACTAGGAAGAGTCTCAGAGACTCTTACTGACAAAGATGGACTGGTAAGAAGAGCCAAAATATGTCTTGGAGAAAAGGGACTAAACAAGAAAGGTGAACGAATCAGCAAACTCTCCCTGGTAGAACGCCCGGCTCACAAGTTAGTTTTATTGCTAGAAGCTGTTTAAGCATACTGCAGATATGGACTTTGCTATAGTTTTCTACAATAATCTTCAAAAGGTTATTTGTTTGTTGTAAATTAGTTGTGTTAATGTATGTCTTATGTAATCACAAATAATTTGGTGGGAGTGTAAATAACCACAAAGGTGTATTGAGAACACATGTTGAGTATATTAACAGGTTTATTCTTGTTAAATTAATTTTTTCTGATTTACTACGCATTTTCTAAGAACCTAAAAGCATGTTATGTAGTTTGTGAAAACCGGACTTTTATTTTGAAAGCAGCCAGTGGAATTACTGGGTAAAGCGCGAACTGAACGGCGGGAGCAGCAGTGCTGCATGCACGGACAGAGCTCAGCAAACGGTTTTAGCCCCATTTGTTGAGGCACAAGCTCTTACGTTGGTTAATGTTTGTTTACGTCGGTTTTAATTTTATTTTTATGTCATCAAGATAGCGAGCAATAAATTTACATTGAACCATCAGTAAAGACTCACGCCGTCATTCAAATGGGAACGCTACAAACACTATGGGGTCAATCTCTGTATCAGAAGATGTAGCAAAATGGAACAAACTGTCAGCCACAGCCTCCACTCAAAAGAGTAAATAATCTGCACCTGCATTTTCAGCAAGGTCAGCTAAGAGTCTCAGATGTCTTGCTACCTGCTGCCTGTAAGCAGCCATTAGTGCACCATGTTGTTCATAGTTACTGCTGATGGAACAAGACATGTACAATCTATCTGTGGAATCTGATGTCGATCAACCAATAAGAATGTTAAGACACACTGACGTCATTGATTGACAGTCACTTTATTACCACAAGGGTAAGGAAAAACAAAAATAAATAAATAAATGAATTTATAAATAAAGAATTAGGTAAATACAATAATTTAAAAATGAAAATGTTCATTAAGTAACACAACAAAATAAATACACATTACACATTTATTTAAGTTTTTTATTTTTTGATATATTTATTTCTATGCTTATTTAATTATTTTTATTTTTACCATCATTATTTCTTTACCATTTCAATTTAAGTATTAGTCTTTTATTTTTTAATGTTTTAATTTTTTATTTTGGCAGATCCAGTCCTCCATAAAAACAATGGCTTGACTGAGATAAGGAGGCATATTTTGGTAGCGCGAATTTGACATGGCTTATGGCTGTTGGATTACATTGGTGTTTCAGGATTGTAATGCTCACGTGATTTCGCCATGCTCTTGTTTCATGACTGAGGCTTTAATCCGCCAGTTCGTGCATGCGCTTATGCATTGTCACAGAGGGGGAGTTAGCTATGGTTTGTGGATTTTCTGCAACATCATATTACAGTCACTAACTATTTCTCAAACCATGGAAATATATCATTTGCTAAAAGATGTGCATTTAATGAAATGGTCGAGTACGAGTTTTAACTATCTGTTCTTGGCGGGAGTGGGCGGAGCATGGCTGTACAGAGGATATAACTACAAGTAAAAAAAGGCTTTAGTGAGATAAGGAAGCTTTTTTTGTCAGAGCGAATTTGTAATGGCTTATGGCTGTTGGATTACATTGGTGTTTCAGGATTGTAATGCTCACGTGATTTCGCCATGCTCTTTTTTCATTACTGAGGCTTAATAAACCTGTCGCTGAAAATCCACCAGAGTTGAGGCTTTGTACCTCCGCCCGTTTTCGGACTCGCTCACGCATGGGTACACGTTCTGTATTTTATTAAGTTTGGTCCTAGACTGTTTCCCTTTTATCCTGTGCCAAGGAGTGCTGCAACATCATGTTACAGTCACTAACTATTTCTTAAACCATGAAAATATAAATTTGCTTGAAAATATGCATTTAATTGAATTGCCGAGTGCGAGTTTAAACTATCTGTTCATGGCGGGGGTGGGCGGAGCTTGGCTGTACAGAGGATATAAGTATGAATAAAAATTGGCTTCAGTGAGATAAGGAGGCATATTTTGTCAGAGCGAATTTGTCATGGCTTATGGCTCTTGTATGACATTGGTGTTTCAGGATTGTAATGCTCACGTGATTTCGCCATGCTCTTTTTTCATTACTGAGGCTTAATAAACCTGTCGCCGAAAATACATCAGTTGAGGCTGTGTACCTTCACATTCCACCCGTTTGCGCTCGCGCAGATTTTATTTTCTCGAAGGGGGGTTAGCTTCATGGTTTGTGAATTTTCCTGAGCCAAGCAGTGCTGCATCATATCATATATACATCATATAACAGTCAACAACTATTTCTCAAACCAATGAAAATATTCATTTGCTTAAAGATATGCATTTAATTAAAGTGTCGAGGACGAGTTTTAGCTATCTGTTCTTGCCATGGGTGGGCGGAGCTTGGCTTTAGAGACGATATAACTACGAATAAAAAAAAAGCCTTGACTGAGATAATGAGGCTTATTTTGTCAGAGCGAATTTGTCATGGCTTATGTCTGTTGGATTACTTTGGTGTTTCAGGATTGTAATGCTAACATGATTTCGCAATGCTCTTTTTTCATCGTTGAAAATACACCAGAGATAAGGCTTTTTATCTCCGCCCGCATTCCGCACGTTTGCGGACGCGCAGATTTCATTTTCTCGAAGGACGGTTAGCCTTGTGGTTTTTCCTGAGCCACGCAGTGCTGCAAACATCGTATTACAGTTACTATTTCTCAAACAGTAAACCATGAAAATATTCATGTGCTTGAAGATATGTATTTAATTAAAGTGTCGATGACGAGTTTTAGCTATCTGTTCTTGGCGGGGGTGGGCGGAGCTTGGCTGTAGAGAGGATATAACTACGAGTAATATTTGGCTTTAGTGAGATAAGGAAGCTTATTTTGTCAGATCAATTTTTGTCATGCTTTATGGCTGTTGGATTACATAGGTGTTTTAGGATTGTAATCTCACATGACTGCGCTATTGCTCTTGTTTCACGACTGAGGCTTGATAAACCTATGCCGAAAATTCACCCAATGTGAGGATGTTTATCTCCGCCCACATACCGCCCTTTCGCACATGCGCCGAAAAGACCTGCAGTCACTTTTGTCTATTCGCAAGGTAGGTTGCTGAACATCTTACTTGTTTAGAACAAGCAATCAGTTGTCACCGTAGCTTAAATATTTAACATCTGAGTGATTGACCCTGTTATGTGCCAGTTTATATGCTAAGTATTGTAAACGTTAGCATATTTCCAGCTAGCTAGCTAGAAAGATTAGCTGTTGCTTGTCAGCCGGCTAAGCACGCTAGCTAAGTCGGCTAACTAGCAATAGTTAGAAGTAAACTGTTTACCAGGTTTAGCAATCGTTTTGGGGTTGGCATAAAGGATTATATAAATACTGAAGAATAAATTGAGACAGGGAGATTTGAGACAAAAGGAAACCCTGCTGGTCTCACTCTCAGCCTGTCTTTACTTTTACAGCACTGCATTGCAGTTAGTTTTGTTTTTTCACTTTTCGAGTCCCCCTTAAATGTCGCTCAAATCACGTGTGAGCCCACTGCTAGAATGTAGCTGCAGCGCTTTTAAAGGTGGAACGAAAAAAAGCACTGTCTGAGGATTCGTTTCTTGTACCCCATGCTAATACTCTTTTATTGCGACCCTAATTATAACCAGCACGTGTTTCCCCCAAAAGAACTAGTTTTAGCCATAATTCGGTGTTGCACTGCTAACATAAAATGAGTTAAATAAATACGTTGAATTATTTGGTTTGTAACAACCACCAAAAGTATAAGGCTGGACATATTTAGAGTTGTAATGCTTACTGTCCGTTCGCTCAAATTTTTAAATCATTTTCTTCATTTCAGTATGTTCCCTCTTCGTGCAGTTTGATTGTCTTTTAAAAGTATAAGATGGTTCTTCAGTAATTCGTTTATAAAGTTCATTATAAGGTTCATTAATAAAGATTATGGTTCTGTTTAGAAAGTTACATCCTTAAAGGCTTTTTTGCATGGTGAAATTGTTCTTCAGACTGATACAGAATCTGTTGTGTGTACTTATGAAATTGTTTTATAGAGCAACGAATGGGTTTCTCTGTTGTTTAAGGTCGAGCTATGGAAGAACTCGTTTGGTAGAACCATATACATCACATTCTCCCTCAAACTGAACAATGATTTCATTAGTTAGAGAACCATGTAAGCATACAAATAGCTCTTTTAAATGTCCATAATTCTGTATAAAATCTTTGCATTTACTTAAGAGCCCTTGAATAATCATGTTTTTCTTTTATAAGAGTATACACTAAAATCTCTAATTTAGCGTATGTGTACTGCTCTTTCTACATGTTATGCTACCGAAGCGTTAACATAGATTAAACAGTCAGCCAAACTCCTTTCAAGAGCCAGGAAGATGAACGTGCTTGTTCCTTTAATGACTCAAATCAGGTGTGAAATTACAAAAACAAGAAATAAAAGAAAAGGTTCAAATACACGCCACTCGTTAATATCAATACCAACGTGACTCATCGGATAACATCAAGTTGCCGCGATGATAAACAGGTATCAAATTGCGTTATATACAAGTCATGAATATGTCAGTACCACTTAATACTTACAGTCATTGCTTTCTGAAGGGTTAATGCGACAGGTTGAACCGGACAACAGTAATATAAACTCATATAAAAGCAGAATGCTGTCTGTTTACATTTAGATTACCAGTTGTGCTACATCTTTTTTCTTCCGTGTGCGTCCAAACAAAGGTTCCGCTATCAAACAGGAATCATATGAAACAGTGCAAGAGCAATACAAAAACAAGGATTTTTAAGAACATAAAACAGAAACAGAACAGTATGTTTAAAATAATGGGCTAAGAACAGAACACAGTTGAAAATCATGTCTTAAACTTGAGTTTTCATTGACACATGTGAAATGCTACTTAATGTATTATATTCTGCCCCTGCTCGTGTGTAGCTACAAGCTCGGCAGATAGCCAACAGGTCTCCCAAGAAAAGCCGGACGCCAAAATTCTTCCTAAAGCTTTACTTGAGACTCACTGTAAAACTACAAGGCAGACACACAAAATACATCTCAGTTACATTTGTTTCCTCAGTGCACCCACGTGACACCGCACATTAAAATGAATAGAAACCAATAGTTAGCTTAACGCCTGTGTAAAAATCCATTTAGCATTTACAAAGTAACTCGAGATATAGAAGTTATTCTGTTATCAACCCAGGTTTACATCAGAGGTAGTCTCAGTACAAGATACACATCAACTGAACATGAAAAAAACTTACAGGCAAATGTTTTCCTTGCCACACAAAACAGAATGAGAAAATGTGACTGTCTAGCTTCCCCATACAGCCCGAACCAGCTACGGCAAAACGAAAGGCACAAACAAACTTTACTGCGACAAATCCTAACCACTAGGGGTCTCCCTTTGCCCAATGTTTTAGCAACAGAACATCACACTCCCCGCCTGTTATAATGCCTTTTAACACTATTCCCTTTTACAAGTAAAATAACCTCTGAGACAGGCCTAGAATAAACCTTCTGGGTGCCCTGACGGACTACCTTTACATCCACTTTGCGGACCTTAGAGTCTTTGCTGGGAATGGCGTTCACCACCACTCAAACAGGCCACTCGTTTCTCCTGACTTGTGTGTCTTTAAGAAGCACAACATCTCCTTCTGCCAGGTTTGGCTTGTCCACATGCCACTTCCGCCTTGGCTGTAGTGACACCAGATACTCTTGACGCCAGCATTTCCAGAATGCATCAGCCAGAGCCTGGACCTGCTTCCACTGCTTGCTGTAGAGGTCTTTGAGGTTGTGCTCTCCTGGGGGTGGCAGCACTGGATCAATCTTCTGTGTCAAGAGCATAGAAGGTGTCAGAACAGTGAGCATGTCTGGATCAGAAGAGACAAGAACTAGAGGTCTGGCATTCATGATTGCCATGACTTCGGACATGAGCATGACCAGAACCTCATGAGTCAGATGGAGGGTCTTTATCTTAAGCAGTAGGGCATCCAGTATTCTACGAGCAACACCTATCATCCTCTCCCACACTCCACCCATGTGTAAGGAGTGGGGAGGGTTGAATGTCCATGTGCTGCCTCGGTCTTGAAGATGCGTTGTCAATTCAGGGTCTTCAGACTTTATTTTAAGGTCCTTGCATTCCCCAACAAAGTTCGTTCCTCTGTCCGAGCGGAAGAGATGACCACGGACAGCTGTAAATCTTCTCAATGCATTTACAAAGCTTGAGGATGACAGAGATTCAAGCACTTGAATGTGCACAGCTCTTGAAAGTAGGCAGGTGAAGATGACCGCCCAGCGTTTATTCTCTGCAATGCCACCTCGAGTTCGTCTTGCACTGATGTTCCATGGGCCAAATATGTCGACACCTACGTTCGTGAACATAGGACCTGGGTTGAGTCGTTCAGCAGGTAAGTTTGACATTTTTTGTTCTTCCATTCTCCCTCTTAACTTGTTACAGATCACACATGTATGTATGATGCTGGACACCAGTCTTTTGCCTCCAATCAGCCACAGACCAGCAGAACGGACAGCACCTTCTGTCAGATGCCTGCCCTGATGAGCAACCTGTTCGTGGTAATGTCTTACCAGTAAGGTAGCTATGTGGTGCTTCTTGGGGACAATGATCGGGTGTTTCTCCTCCAAGGGTATGTCAGCCAAAGTGATGCGGCCTCCAACTCTCAGCAGGCCATCTGCATCAACAAAGGGGTTCAGCTTCCTCAGAGGACTGGACTTTGGGATGACATTTACACTCCTCTGCAAACACATGTTGAGCATTTCTTATTATTACCAGTTTTGCTTGTGTCAGCTGTTGCTGTTTGTACTTTTCAGAGAGGATTTGACCTTGTGTATGAGCTTGGCTATAGCCCTACTGAGTGTCCTCCAACTGAAGAAGCGCTTAAATCGATGTGATCCCAACTCACTTTCAGAGGCATTGGTTGTGAAAGCTGTAACCGGTTGTGGGCGTACATCTTCATCTGCATCTGGGTCTATAAACACAAATGTCTCTGTTTGTGAGCAGGTGTCTCTGTACAAGAAAGCTGGACCTTTAAGCCAGTTGGTGTCTTTCAACACAGCTGCTGGCACTGAGCGGGTCCCATGGTCTGCAGGGTTGTGTTCTGTGCTGACAAAGTGCCACTGCTCAGGGCTTGTGGACCTCCTGATGCGAGCAACTCTGTTGGCTATATATGCATAAAATCTTCTGTTTGAGTTATGGATGTAGCCCAAAACAATCCGACTGTCTGTGTAGAACGTGATCTTGTGAATGTCTATGTCCAGTTGATCAAGTCTGCCATTTCAGTGGCCAAGACAGCAGCACAAAGTTCCAATCGTGGGATGGTGTGTGGAGGGTGTGGTGCTAGTTTTCACTTACCCATAAGAAATCCAACATGACTGTTTCCCTCCATGTCTGTTGCTTTAAGATAGGCCACTGCAGATATGGCCATAGCGAACGCATCAGAGAAGACATAAAGTTCTCTGTCTCTTGCAGAGCGCAGAGAAATAGGCACATAGGTTCTGTCTAACTGAAGCTGTTCAAGCTCACAGAGTAAATCAGTCCACCGTCTCCACTGTTCTTCCTTCAACGCTGGTAGGGGATCAGCCTGTTCAGTAGACAGCTCCCTGAGAAAAGCCTTCCCTTGGATTGTTACAGGTGACACGTATCCCAAGGGATCATAAAGGCCATTGACAGTAGACAAGATTCCTCTTCTAGTGAATGGCTCCTGTTCTCAGTCTGAAAGTGTCAGACTGCAGGTTAACTGTAAATGGCAGGGGGTCTATGGTTAACTTCAAATTCACTAGGTTTTTGGCCCTCTCTTCAGGGGGAAAGGCATCCATCACAGCCCGGCTGTTGGATGCTATTTTGTGCAACTTGATGCTCGACTCTGCTAACATTTCCTGTGTTCTTTTCAGGACCGAGATGGCTTCGTCTTCAGTGGGAAAAGAGGAAAGGCCATCGTCAACGTAAAAGTTCCTCATGATGAATTGTTTAGTTTCAGAACCATGTTCTTTCTCGCCATGCAGGGCTGCTTTTCTCAGGCTACCGCAGGGGAGGGAGAATTTCCAAATACATGCACTTTCATGCAGTATTCAGTGATCTGCTTGCTTGGGTTGTTATCTTCAAACCACAAAAATCTCAGAAAATCACGATGTTCTTCCTGGACAATGAAGCAGTAAAACATCTGCTGAATATCCGCCGTCAACAGCTATGGGCTCTTTGCGGAAGCGCATGAGGACTCCCAGTAGGGTATTGTTCATATCAGGCCATCGGAGAAGAACATCATTGAGGGAAAGGCCCTCGTGCTTGGCGCTAGAGTCAAACACCACACGGATCTGGTCGTTTTTCTGTGGGTGATAGACACCGAAGATCGGTAAGTACCCACATTTTTGTTGTGATTTCAGCACTGGAGCAGGCTCTGCTTGTTCTGAATCAAACATTGATTGCATGAACTTGAAGAAGTGTTCTTTCATGCCTTGTTTCTTTTCCAGCTTGCAGCACAGGGACATGAGGCCATTTTTGGCGTGTTGTATGTTGTTGGGTAGACGTGGTCTATTTGGCCTGAAAGGCAGAGGTGCTACCCAGCAGTTTGCATCATCCATGTAAACCTCTCTGTCCATGAGGTCAAGGAAAAGCTCATCTTCAATAGACATGCCAAGCTTGTCATCATGCTGTGTTCTTTGAAACACAATTCTGCTCAGGCGGTCTACACTGTTACTGTGACTGAGTGCAGAGACACTTGGGAAGCTGTGGGGAGGCCCATGGCTGTCAATCTTTTCCTTTACGACTAGGCCGCTGGTGCATAGGCTAAGAATGGAGTGGCGCGCACTTACCAGCACACTGGTTCTGAAGACGCTGACACTGGTTCTCCTGTGTGTTCTTCCCAGGCACACGTCTCCAATGATCACCCATCCAAGGTCGAGCCGCTGGGCGAATGGTGAGCTGTGAGGGCCATTACACTGTTCTCGTACCTTGTGCACCTGGATCAAGTCCCGCCCGAGGAGGAGCAGGATAGACTCGTCTGGGTCTACAGCTGGGATTTTATCCACCAGGTGCTCAAGATGAGGATGATGTCTGGCCACCTCTGGCGATGGTATTTCAGACCTATCGTCTGGCAGCATGTCGCATTCAATCAAGGTAGGCAACGGAATTTGTATGCTGCCATCTAGCGATTCCACAATGAAGTTGCTGGCACGTCGCCCTGCTTTCTCAAACACCCCCGAACATGTCTTTAGAGTGTATGTTGATCCTTCTCCTTTAATGCTGAAGTGCTCAAAGAACTCTGTTCTGCACAGTGACCTGTTGCTTTGCTCATCAAGAACTGCATAAGTCTTCAGAGCTCTGTCTCTTTGGCCTGCAGGATACACAAGTACAAGACAGATTTTGGAGCATGACTTTGAGGTGTTAACACTGCCACAGACTTTTGTGCATTTGGGATTCACTGTTGGGACAGCCTCCACTTCCTGTCGCTGCTCTCCGCCATGGTCTGTACCAGCCTGTTGCACCTCAGCTTTCCATGGGGCAGGCCCTGGATGCAGCGCTGAGAGGTGTTTGTCACTGTTGCACTCCTTGCATTGCACAGGTTTGTCACAGTCTTTGGAAACATGGGTAGATGACGCACAGCAACGTGTAATTTTCTCTAAAACACAGCATTTGTGAAACCTCTACAGATTGAACAAGTCAACAAAGTTAAAACACACCAAACAGTAACTAAAACCACCAAAACATACTTTGGTTCCAGCTTCTGAAATCATTTATAGGTGTTGGGGTTGTTATCCCATTTAAAGTGACATTTTAAAGATCTTCAAGTTTCATACGTTAATTAAATCAAAAACCAACAGCACAGAAAGAAACATTGTTTTCTTTAACTGGTTAACACCAAAACAGAGGAAAAGCAAAGTGTGTCAGTCTAGAGTGAGATAATTTTAATAAGGGCTGCATAATAGAGGACAAATCTGACGTTGCCAAAAAAAAAAAAATATCTGCACTATACACAAACTTACCAAAAGTCTGTATGTATGTAAATAGATTGTGAAGTGCTACCTTAGGGACTGGCTTCAGAATTGACACACCTCGCAAAAGAGGTTTACCACCATCCAGCATGCTTACAGGCAAGACAACATAAATTATGAGTGGAGTGAGGTTTGATTGTGGGTGTCGAGATAGATGGGGTCATTCCACTTTCTGAAGTTGTGTAGGCATTGAATATTTCTTGATACACAATATAACGGGTGTAGCGGGAACACGTCACAGACGTAATTAAAAGTCACAGTGCACAGCACAATGGGTGGTAATGACAGTGACTGGTGGTGTCTGCCTAGAATTGTCAGTGACATTTAATCCAGGAAGCCCCGAATGCATCTCTCACAGCTAAGTGCAGCATTCTTTAGCTTGCACGAGACATGACTAGTGGACATATTCACTGGACATATCCAGCTTCTTGCTTGCATGACTTTTGGATATTGCAGTATGAAACAATACAGATCATTTTAGCAGATGACTGAAAAACTAACTGAAATTTCCAAGCAAATCTGGAATTATGGTTGAGATTTTTTAGGGGAATGGAACAAAAAAGTCTTGAAAAATTCTTTACATTAATTTAGGATACCCTGCCAAACACCCAATATAACTTATACCATCTACCTGCATGGTGTGTTCATAACAGAATATAAGAAGATGGAAGCATAACATATCCACCATGATCCACAGAATAGGAGCGGAGTCCATGGATAAAAGAGCTAAATGCAAATTGGTCATTGTACCTTACAAGTACCGAACCGCAAGGTCTAAACCGCAATGGGAACCCAACTGTGCATATATATATATTTTGTATGAATTCTGACTAGTTAGAAAGTTTCATATACTTGAAATTGAATTTCTAATCACTAAGCTCTAATAATAATAATAATAATAATAATAATAATAATAATAATAATTTCATGGAGTGTTTCTGGCTAAAGTGACTATGGCAATTTAGATGAAAACATGCCCTGGTTATGACTTAATGCTGGTTTGCTTAAATTAATGTATGTATAAAGAAACAAACTAAGTTTTTAGCTACAAAGGCAACTTAAGGTCTCTTTTGATGATATGGATATACCTGGTCCAAAGTATCCATTATATCAGCAATCTTTTGATGTGTTGCTCCTCCTTTGGCACGAATGACTCTGATCAGCTGGCTTGAGTGCAGGTCTAGCTGGGCCATGAACCTTTCTTTCAGCGGAACAGCCATGAGCCTTTGGAACTCTGCATTGACCTAAAACCGAAAAAAATACATTACAAATATCAAATACATCTGGACGTTATACAATGTGTTATACAATCTCAGTTTTAACAAAGTAAACACTAAAAATGACATGCAAATCCTGAGCAATTATTTAAATAACACAAATTTGTATTTTTGTGTAATTATTACCTCCTTCTGTTGGAACAGTGCAGGCCATCTGTCCTTGAAGTCCTTAATGCTGGGTTCTTGGTCCACCACCTCCTGCTGTCTGTAGGCAAATGTATGAGCCTTTTTGCCAGTGATGACCTTTGCGTTATTCCTTATCCTAAAGTCTGTGAGAAGTTCAAGTCTCTCTTTTTCAAGGCTTGCTAGAGTCTCACCAGAAGGGAAGGATGGATAAAAGTTAGCTTCAGCTCGTTTTGGCCTCTTCATTTTTTTTAGCAGGAAAAGCATCTGCAGCAGCTTTGGATTTGAGGGTATTTACTGACAGCTCTGGACACCCCGGCAACTCGAGCTGAGTCCTATAGTTTCCCATTTTGTACTTCAATCGCTGTTTCCAATCATAGGAGCCATTGAAAGAGCCGGGTTCTCTCAAACAAGGGTACCTCTTAATCAAGGCATCTGCAACTATGCAGAAATTGATATCTTCTGCATAGGGTTAGCAAAGCAACCCACTGAAAAAACATTAAGGGATAAATTGATACATTTACACCCGTCATTAAAAAAAAAAAATAATAATAATAATAAAAAACACACCCATGCTCACAGGAAAATTAATAGCATTATTGGTCACTGCAATAAGATCTTAGGTAATTTCAACACAAACAAGGTCAAGACAAAACTCAGTGCCCTTTCTGTGTAAAACAGTTCGTCTAAAATTACAATAAAAGACTCATGCCAGCTGAGTTAGTAAACTCAACTGATTCCCCACTGTTTCACAGCTCGGTTGGGCAAATGGATATTTAAAAAAAAAAGTTATGTCCCTTATTATAAACTGAATTTTGAAGATTTACATCACTCAGAGTGAGAAAGTTTAATTGTAATTGCACTGCAGCACACTTCTGCTTGAGTTTTTAATTGTACCATGTTGTATAAAAGGTTAGGTAGGCGCCCCGTTTATTCGCAAAGGGCCGGTGCGGCTGCAGCTTCTCATTCTACCCGAGCAGAAGCGCAGTAGTTTGACTGACTAGCTGATTAAAGAAGTGAAATCAGGTGTACCGATTGTTGTTTAGAATTAAAGCCTGCAGCAACGCCGGCCCTTTGCGAACACCCCGGGCTTAGTTTAACGATAACGAAGCCCAAGTTAACAAGAGCCACTCATCTCTTTGCGTTACCGTTTGTCTTTGTAATCAACCGAGGCAGCAAACTCACAACAAATTTACACCTTCCTTGCACAGTGGCGCAGTGTTCTGGGAGCACATGCAAGCTGTATTAGCAGAGCCAGTAACGCAGGCTCTATAGCAGGGTAGCTAGCTGGCTAGCCAGCTAGTGAAGGCACATAAACTAGCTACAGGGCATGCTCCAGCTAGCTAGCGCGGGCACATGTTCATACAACTTGTGCGAGTTCTTTGTTACTTTCAGAAGACTGCGACCATGTACCGTGGAAGGTGTCATTTTTGCCTGTGAGCTTTCGGAATAAATGAAAATTTCCCGCCTCTGTGAGGCAGGCTACTGAGCCTGCCCATTGTCGCTAGCTAGTTAGTTGGCAAGTGGGTAAACTAGCTAGCTAGCTATAGCTAAGTGGACTGCCTCGACGAGCTATGCTAACTTAATATTAGCATGATTTATATGGAGGACCGAATCTGCCAAAATAAAAAATAAATAAATAAATAAAACACTAATTGAAACATTAAAATGGTAAAGAAATAATGATGGTAAATCTAAAAATAAATATATAAGCATAGAAATAAGTATATCAATAAATAAAAAACTTAAATGTGTAATGTGTATGTATTTTGTTATTTGCGTTACTTAGTGAACATTTTTATTTTAATGTATTTATCTAATTATTTATTAATGAATTTATTTATTTATTTTTGTTTTTCCTTACCCTTATGGTAATAAAGGGGCTGTCAATCCATGACGTCAGTGTGTCTTAACATTCCTATTGGTTGATCGACAGTAGATTCCGTAGATCGATTGTCTTGCTCCATCAGCATTAACTATGAACAACACGTACACTAATGTCTGCTTACAGGTAACAGGTAGCAAGAGACCCGAGACTCTTAGCTGACCCTGCTGAAAATGCAAGTGCAGATAATTTACTCTTTCGAGTGGAGGCTGTGGCTGACAGTTTGTTCCATTTTGCTACATCTTCTGATACAGAGATCGACCCCATAGTGTTCACAAATTTGGAGGAGGTAGTTCATGGTCTTTCCCTGATAAATTCAGATCATGCAACACCTGGAAGGATATGATCCGACACCGAAGGATCCGACACCGACCTGCGCCCCGATATTTGTCCTCTCGGAGTCTTTCACCCGCAGGCATAGCTCTGCTCGAAATCAACTCCTGTCGTTCTGCACCTGATTGCTAAGCCTGAACATGAAAAACAGACCTCCTCATTATCATATGAAAGAAGAAAAACAGAAATAAATTAATTAATTAATTAAAAAAATAAAAATAATTAAATGTATAACTAAATTATATTTTATGTAAAAATAATATGTATTAAAAAAATAGATTTTAAAATTACCATGTTTAAATAATATATGCAGAAAATATATATAAAATGAAGTAGGACCTTAATAAAACATTAATAAACAGTACAAGAATAAATAAAATGAGGACTATATGAATGCAAGAAAAGGAAATAAGCCTATAAATAAAATCAAATCAAGCAATATATACAAATTCTAGTTATTTTTATTTAAATGTTAATTTTATTTAGTCTTTTATTTATTTATTTATTTTTAATTGTGGCAGATCCGGTCCTCCATAGATTTAGCCAGCTCAGGAAAACCGTAAACCAATGTAACAAACTGAGACGGAACACTTCACATGAAACACATTTAATAAAAATACAACGCGCATTTAATAAAATATATATAATCTGTCAAAGACTTACCTTCTTATCTACTCTTAATGGCGAGAGAAAATGGGGCGCAGTGAAAAATCTGGACAGATGTAGACGTCACAGCAAGCATGGGCGTCATGACGTCAGACGCACAAGTGAAACTTAACAGATACACTTTTATTGAAATAAGAATTTTTAGGCTAAGGGGACAATGTGTAGGTTTTGAGTTGATATAATCCACAAAACCAGTGTGTTTTCACTAAAGCAATTAAAATATTACATTACTTCAACTACTACTCAAATACACGTTTTACAGTGTAGGAGTTATAGTGTGGCCATCTATATTCAGGACAAATTGGGAGAGTTTAGTTCTCTATGCTTTTGGGCAGAGTACACTGTAAAAAGTGGGACTGGGGTTAAGTAATATTTACTAAATAATTAAAAGTTATCAATACATAATAAAAAAGAATATATGTTGTTTAAAATCAAATTGAGCTGAATTCAGCTAATTTAATGTGTTTATTAATTGTATTGTACACATTTTTGCTTTAATAAAATTTGCTGTGACACATTGAGTAGAATTTACTCATATTTTATCGGTAACAGCAGGGATTCAGAAAACTGATAGATTTTACTCTTTAGGAGGTCTTTGTTTTCAATTAGCTTACACTTCCGCCCAACGTAGTTTTCACCTCATGGACTCCAGACACCGCAATTTTTAGGAGCTGCTGTCCTCCAACTTTTCAACGGTAAGACCTTTTTAATTATTGTTAGGGAATTAACAAGTTGTTGTAGCAGCTGCCTATGATGTTGTGTTACAGCAACTTACCAATAATTTAACTTTGCTGTGCTGTAAGTCAAAGTATTTATCTTCATTGCTTTGTAGATTTTGTATAGCTTGAGCGTTAAATGGTCGTCTGTGGATGTCTAAAATATGTTTAAATATAGTCAGATACGTGATTTCAACATTATAATGTAGGGCTGACCCTTAAAGCATTTTCTGGACTCCGGAGCGTCGGCAGTAACAACAGCGAATATTCGAAGCTTTGGTACTGTGAAGGGAGGGGTGAGACGGTTGATTCAGTAAATCCACCTCCCTTCATTTTGTGGTATTGTATCTTGTCGTTACACACGGCTACACTCACTCTAGCAGCCCACTAGCCTCTCTTAGATATGAGGTGCAAGCCATTGCTAGGTCCCAAACAAGCTATCTAGTTTTCATTAGCTGCTAACACCAGCTGGCTGAAGTTGAGCAGCGTCTGTGACACATTTACAGCATGCCCATTATCTTGAAAACGTTTTATAAAGAAAGTAAGCATTTTATATACAATCTGTTCGATAGACTTCGTATAAGTCTTGTAGCGCTAGCAGGCTAGGAGAGCCACATAGTGTACAGCTATCATTACCTGTTTATACAAAGCTGATGTAGGAGATATTATATTTTTGTATGTAGCATTGACTGGCTTTCTAAATACATGAGTACAATATAGTGGCTACATAACAATTTGCTAACAGGACAACTCTTTGCAATGGCTTTAAGGTAGCTTAGCATGCTGGCAATGTACAGAAAAAATTAATTTGAACTAATATGAATTAATCTACAATGTGTAAGTAGCAAGTGTAATAGTTTAGTGTTTGTTTAGTTATTGCGGATAGGTTTCCTGTTATGTGTGTTAAAATTATAATTAAACTCTCCAGCTTTCTCTCCAGCTCTCCAGAGTTGATATTAGGTAATATTTCTTTCTTTCCAGATGCATGAAGAGTCTTTGGTAAAAAAGGTATGTGTTATGTATTATGAAATGTTCTGTGATGCCACATTCAGTAAATGTTGTGTAATGAGTTTGTTTTACTGCACTTTCCACACTTTATTTTCCTTTTACTTTAGAAGGGTTGAGGTTACAGGCTATACTACTCAAGGTATCCTTTCTAGTTTGCTAGTATCTTATCGCAGGGATTTTATGGAAAGAAAGTTTTTTTTTTTTTTTTTTTTTTTTTGCCTTTGCAAAATTAATATTATTGATCATAAACCACATTAAGGATCCTTGCTAGATGTCTGTTTAACATTTAATATAAGCCATATGGTGTAATTTTCTTTTTACAATTTTATTATTGTGTGTTCTTTCATTTTACTGTAAAATAACAATGGCACGTGATAATGAAGAAAATGGATTGTTATCATTTCAGGCTCCCAGCCATCCTTGCATTAACATGACCAGAGAAGTTGTCATTCGGTGCTTGATGGTGTACTTTGGGGAACTGACAGATCAGCTCTTAAAAGAGTACGAGGTAATGTTGGTGTACATAAAAAAAAAAGGGAAAATAGTCATGTCTCTCTCTCTTTTCTTACCTCATCTTGTATGTTGTCTTGGGAAGGTCAACACCAATCAGCCATAACATCAAATTCTTGTTTCTACAGTGTCCATTTTATCAGCTCCACATACCATACAGGACACTCTGTAGTTGTACAGTTCCAGACTGTAGTCCATCTGTTTCTCTGTATACTGTATTACCTTGTTCTTCAATGGTCAGGACCCCCACAGAGCAGGTATGATGTGGGGGTGGATTACTGCAGTCACACTGACAAGGTGGATATGTGTAGTTCGTGTTGTGCTGGTACGTGTGGATCAGACACAGCAGTGCTGTTGGAGCTGTTAAAGACTGTCCACTCTCTGTGCACACTAACACACCACCACCACCACGTCAGTGTCACCTCAGTGCTTAGAAAGATCCACCACCCACATCATACCTGCTCTGTGGTCATCCTGTAGGGGTCCTGACTATTGAAGAAAAGGGTAATACAGTATACAGATGAACAGATGGACTACAGTCTGGAACTGTACAACTACAGAGTGTCCAATATGGTCATGATAAAATAGACAAATGGTAAGATACAATCTTAAAATCTTAAAAATCACTTTTGTCACGTCACATTTTCACAGGTGTGAAGGTGAGTGAAAAACTTAGGTGCGAAGACCCTTACAGAACTTAAATACAAAAATATTTTAACATAACAATTTGCTAACAGGACAACTCTTTGCAATGGCTTTAAGGTAGCTTAGCAAGCTGCCAATGTACAGAAAAAAATAATTTGAACTAATATGAATTAATCTACAATGTATAAGTAGCAAGTGTAATAGTTTAGTGTTTGTTTAGTTATTGCGGATAGGTTTCCTGTTATGTGTGTTAAAATTATAATTAAACTCTCCAGCTGAGTTGATATTAGCTAATATTTCTTTCTTTCCAGATGCATGAAGAGTCTTTGGTAGAAAATTAATCAAACAGGTATGTGTTATGTGTTGTGAAATGTTCTGTGATGCTACATTCAGTAAATGTTGTGTAATGAGTTTGTTTTACTGCACTTTCCACACTTTATTTTCCTTTTACTTTAGAAGGGTTGAGGTTACAGGCTACAGGGGTCCTGACTATTGAAGAACAGGGTAATACAGTATATAGATGGACTACAGTCTGGAATTGTACAACTACAGAGTGTCCTATATGGTCATGATAAAATAGACAAATGGTTAGATACAAATCAAATCACTTTTGTCACGTCACATTTTCACAGGTGTGAAGGTGAGTGAAAAACTTAGGTGCGAAGTCCCTTACAGCACTTAAATACAAAAATATTTTAACATAACAATTACATAACAATTTGCTAACAGGACAACTCTTTGCAATGGCTTATACAAAACTATACATTAGACAATAAATATATACAATACTAAGCACAAAATATCTATATATATATATATATATATATATATATATATATATATATATATATATATATATATATATATATATATATATATATATATATATATATATATATATAACAGTAATATAAAGTTATGAATAAAAACTATGATATATCCAGATGTACACATTTCCAAATAGCACTATGGTAAGGCTGAGGTAAATGAGAGATGCAGGGTATATACAGGGCATAGAATATTGAGATATATATACACTACAGATTTACAATATGGATGAAGATAACAGTATGTCAGTCTGTCATGTGCAAGTATAAATATGCTAAATGTAAAGTGCAGAGTGATGATTGTCCATGGAGATCATTATTTAGATGATTATGGTGAGATGTGCAAGGAGGGGGCTTTAATGAATTGGCTATTATTTCTAGTCATTTTTTCCAAGCTAATGAGTTTACTTTGTGTGTAATCACTGTCCTGTGTTTTAAATGAACTGATCAACTGGCAGATTTCATTATCCTTCAGCTAACCCAAGAACTGCATTACTAACAGAGGCAGCTATGACTGAGCCTTTTAGGTCAGAATTACTTTGTAAATTACTCTTGAACCAAACAGTTCTAAATTTGTAATTGACATATGTGCCATTACTAAACCTCCAAACTCAGAAATGAACAACTTTAGGCCCTGGGATGTTTTGTGGATAAAACAATTTATTTTCTTGTCCAGAGGCTTTCGAGTTGAAAAATTGTTCGGTTAGGACCTTCTCCTTTGACTGTATGCAATATTCTTGCTGTTTCAGCATCCTGATGGAGACAGTGTGTCACAGGACCTTGCAGTACAAAAGATTTAAATCTACAAAATCAAGACGGAAACATCAGAGGGTACTGCAGACTTTGGTATTGTGGTAGAAGGTGTGAAAGTTCTGACTGATCTGGGTAACTTTGAAAGGGCTTGCTCCATGCTTGTTGGATTTGCATATGCAGTGGATCTTGCTTATCCCAAGGAGCTCAGGTACACATTTGAATTCTTTCAAAATATCCTCCTTGAACTGGATTGTTTAAGGCTCTCTCCATACGTGAATGACCTCAAGAATAACCTACTGGCTTAAGAAATAGGACTTGTGTAGAGTGAAAATAAATGGTGTGATTTTTAGTTTCCTGTCATTGGTGTGGCTCTGCAGATTTCAATCAGTGATTGTAATAAGAGTTTTTATATTTGTAAGAAATAAAAATGCATTGCACTATCAAAATATTGTTGTATTTTTGCCCCAACAAGATAAGACAAACATAAAGGCAAACATAAATAATCTTCAGGGCCTATTTTAACCACAGGTGATGTGGAGAGAGAGCATTTGGGCCTTTTTTTAACATTCCAAGTGAACCTTTATGAACATGATGGACAAATAGATTGCCAGTCTGTATTATATTTCAGTTGATATAACTGTATAATGAATTTATACATTATATTTTATTTAGTAAATCCTAATAATTTTTACCCAGGCATTTAGTAAGATTATATCAATTTCACACAAATTATTAGTATATGTTAATCAATTTTCTCCAGATATTGAGTAAATATAAATTCATTTTGTGTAAATATTTAGTAAATATTAATATATTTTCCTTAATTAATTAGTTTGTTTTAATAAATATTTTTGAGTTTTATTAACTGAAAAACTGGCATGCTATCACTAAATCCAACAAATTTTAAACTGTTGCTTTTCTTAGCATGTATTTATTTATTTTTGCTTAAATTTAGTTAACTTATTCAATAAATTGTAATCGAAGTTTAAATAATTAAAATCTACTCAGTTATATTACGTGTCACTTTGTTGCCATAATTTTTTAAGTAACCACTGTTCAAACTTTTTTACAGTGTAGCAGGACCTCAGTCTTCCTTGGATTAAGCTGTAAAATACATGGTTTGTGGATCTTCCTGAGCCATCAGTGATGCAACATTATATTACAGTCACTACGAGTAAAAAATGGCTTGAATGAGATAAGGAGGCTTATTCTGTCAGAGCGAATTTGTCATGGTTTATGGCTGTTGGATTACATTGTGAGTGAAGTGTGTATAGTGTGTGGGGTGTGTATAGTGTGTGGGGTGTGAGTGGAGTGTGTACAGTGTGTGTGGGGTGTGTACAGTGTGTGAGGTGTGAGTAGAGTGTGCAAAGTGTGTGGGGTATGAGTGGGGTGTGTATAGTGTGTGGAGTGTGAGTGGGGTGTGTACAGTGTGTGGGGTGTGTATAGTGTGTGGGGTGTGAGTGGAGTGTGTATAGTGTGTGGGGTGTGAGTGGGGTGTGTACAGTGTGTGGGGTGTGTATAATGTGTGTGGTTTGTTCTGGGTGTGTATAGTGTGTGTGGTGTGAGTGAAGTGTGTACAGTGTGTGGGAAGTCAGTGGAGTGTGTGGGGTGTGAGTAAAGTGTGTATAGTGTGTGGGGTGTGAGTATATGTGTGTGTGTGTGTGTGTGTGTGTTGTGTGTGTGGGGTGTGAGTGGAGTGTGTATAGTGTGTGGGGTGTGAGTGGGGTGTGTAAAGTGTGTGGGGTGTGAGTGGGATGTGTACAGTGTGTGGGGCGTGAGTGGGGTGTGTATAATGTGTGGGGTGTGAGTAAAGTGTGTATAGTGTTTGGGGTGTGAGTGGAGTGTGTATAGTGTGTGGGGTGTGAGTGGGGTGTGTACAGTGTGTGGGGTGTGAGTGGGATGTGTATCCTGAGGTGAGAGTGGGGTGTGTACAGTGTGTAAGGTGTGAGTGGGGTGTGTACAGTGTGTGGCGTGTGTACAGTGTGTGAGGTGTGATGGAGTATCTATGGTATGTGGGATGTAAGTGCAGTGTGTATAGTGTGTGGGGTATGAGTGGAGTGTATATAGTGTGTGTGGTAGGAGTGGGGTGTGTACAGTGTGTGTGTAGAGTGTGGTGTGAATGGGGTGTGTAAAGTGTGTGAGGTGTGATGGAGTATCTATAGTGTGTGGGATGTAAGTGCAGTGTGTGTGTGTGGTGTGAGTAGTGTGTGTGTGTGGTGTGAGTGGGGTGTGTGGTCTGTGTACAGTGTGGTGTGTGTGTGTGTGGGGTGTGTGAGTGCCGTGAGGTGTGTACAGTGAGTGTCTGGGGCGTGAGTGTAGTGTGTACAGTTTGTATGGTGTGTGCAGGAGTGTGTGTGGTGTGTGGAGTGTTTGTGTGGTGTGAGTGTGATGTGTGGTGTGTGTGGTGTGAGTATAGTGTGTGTGGTGTGTACAGAGTGTGTGGTGTACGTGTGGTGTGTACTGTGTGTGTGTAATGAGCGGTACAGTAAGGAGGACTATGTAGTGAATGGGGTTGACTGAGCTGTAGTTTGTTGAACGGGGCCCTAGTCATTCCCTATGGGAAAAATCGGTTTTCCGAGGAAAACTGTTCGGAATCTGTAAGTCGGATCGCTTCAAAAAGCACAAGCATAAATCTACGCTATGGGGTCTACAACTGTGTGAAGTTTGGAGGTTCTAGCTCGAAAACTGTGGGACGAGAAAAGTTTCGAAAAGTGAGCGTAGAATAATAATAATAACTAGAAAGGGAAAGTTCGTGAACGAACTTTTAAAAGTTGGCAAAAAAAGTAAGTTGGCTTTTACAAGTGAACTTAATCTGTGTAAGTGTAGTAGTGTGAGTTGGAAAAACAGTAAGTTGGCTTTTACAAGCCAACTTCCCTGTGAAAAATCGATTGTATGTGAAAACTGTTGGTGTAAAAAAACAGTGATGCTTTACATTGCCAACATTGTTAGCTATGTGAAAGTGTGTGTGTGTGATGTTTTGTGTGTGTGTGGTGTGTGTTGTGTGTACAAGTGTGTGTAAAGTGTGTGTGTGTGTGTGTGTGTAAGTGTGAAGTAGTGTGTAGAATAGTGTGTGTGTGTGAGTGAGGTGTGTGTGTGTGATGTGTACTGTATTGTAGTGTGGTGTGTGTGTGTGTGTAGTTGTGTGGTGTGAGAGTGTGTGTGAAGTGTGTGTGTGTGTGTGTGTGGTGTGTGGTGTGGTGTGTGTGTGGTGTGAGTGTGTGCTTGTGTGTGTGTGTGTGTGTGTGGTGTGAGTGTGTGTGTAAGTGTGTGTGTGTGGGGTGTGTATAGTGTGTGTGTGTGTGTGTGTGTGAGTGTGTGTATGTGTGTGTGTGTGGTGTGTGTGTGTGTGAGTGTGTGTAGTGAGTGTGAGTGTGTGTAGTGTGTACAGTAGTGTGTGGTGTGTGTGGGTGTGTAAGTGTGTGTGTGCAAGTGTGTTGGTGTGAGTGTGTGACAGTGTGTGTGTGTGTGAGTGTGTGTGTGAGTGGGTTGTGTACAGTGTGTGTTGTGTGTGTGTGGTGTGTGTTGTGTGTGTGGTGTGTGTGTTGGGTGTGTTGTGTGTGTGTGGTGTGAGTGGGGTGTGTTGAGTGTGTGTGGTGTGAGTTGTGTGTGTATAGTGTGTGTGGTGTGAGTGGAGTGTGTATAGTGTGTGGGGTGTGAGTGTGGTGTGTGGGGTGTGTGAGTGAGTGTAAGTGTGTGTGTATAGAGTGTGTGAGGTGTGTGTAGTAGTGTGTGTGTGTGTGGGTGTGTGGTGTGAGGTGTGTGTGTGTACAGTGTGTGGGTGTGAGTGTGGTGTGTATAGTGTGTGTGGTGGTGTGTGTGTGTGTGTGTACAGTGTGTGTGTATGTGTGTGGGTGTGTGTGTGAGGTGTGAGTGTGTGTGTACAGTGTGTGTGTGTGTGAGTGTGGTGTGTGTGTAGTGTGTTGCTATGTGTGTGTAAGTGTGTGTGTGTGTGTGTGTGTGGGGTGTGAGTGGGGTGTGTGTGGGGTGTGGGGTGTGTGAGTAGGTGGTGTGTGTGTGTGTAGTGTGTGGAGTGTGTGTGTGTGTGTGTGTGTGTGAGTGTGTAGTGTGTTGAGTAGGTGTGTGTATAGTGTGTGTGGTGTTGTGTGGTGAGTGTGTGTGTGTGTGGTGTGAGTGGGTGTGTGTGTAGGTGTGTGGAGTGTGTGTCCCAATGGGTGTGTGTGTGGTGTGTGTAGTGTGGTGTGTGTGTAGTGTGTGGTGGTGTGTGTGGTGGAGTGTGCTAGTGTGTGTGTGTGTGTCCCAGTGTGTAAGGTGTGAGTGGTGTGTGCTATGTGTACAGTGTGGGGTGTGAGTGGGGTGTGTACAGTGTGTGTGGTGTGAGTGGTGGTGTGTGTATGGTGTGTGGTGTGTTGTGAGTGTGTGTAGTGTGTGTGTGGGTGTGAGTGTTGTGTGTACAGTGTGTATGGTGTGTGGTGGTGTGTATGGTGTGTAGTGTGTGTGTGTTGTGAGTGGTGTGTGTACAGTGTGTGTGGTGTGAGTGGGTGTGTACAGTTTGTGTGTGTGTGAGTGAGTGTGTGTGGTGTTGTGTAGAGTGTGTAGTGTGTGTGTAGTGTGTCTGTGTGTGTATGTAATGTGTGTGTAGAGTGTGTGTGTGTAGTGTGTCTGGTGTGTGTGTGTGTGGAGTGTGTATAGTGTGTGGAGTGTGTGGGTGTGTAGTGTGTGTGTGTGTGTGTGTGAGTGTGTGTGTAGTGTGTGAGGTGTGAGTGTGTGTGTATAGTGTGTGGTGTGTGAGTGGTGTGTGTATGTGTGTGGTGTGTGAGTGTAGTGTGTAGTGTGTGTGTGGTGTGAGTGGGGTGTGTACAGTGTGTGTGGTGTGAGTGTGGTGTGTACAGTGTGTGGGGTGTGAGTGTGGTGTGTACAGTGTGTGAGGTGTGAGTGGGGTGTGTATAATGTGTGGGGTGTGAGTGAAGTGTGTATAGTGTGTGGGGTGTGAGTGGAGTGTGTATAGTGTGTGTGGTGTGTGTGTGTGTGTGTGTATGTGTGTGTGTGGGTGTGTGTACTGTGTGGGGTGTGTGGAGTGTGTGTAGTGTGTGTGGTGAGTGGGGTGTGTACAGTGTGTAAAGTGTGAGTGGAGTGTGTACAGTGTGTGTGGTGTGAGTGTGGTGTGTATAGTGTGAGTGGAGTGTGTAAAGTTTGTGTGGTGTGAGTGTGGTGTGTACAGTATGTGTGGTTTGAGTGGAGTGTGTACAGTGTGTATGGTGTGAGTGGGGTGTGTACAGTGTGTGAGGTGAGAGCGGGGTGTGTACAGTGTGTGGAGTGTGAGTGGAGTGTGTATAGTGTGTGGGGTGTGTGTGTGGGGTGTGTGTTGTGTGTGGTGTGTGTGTGGTGTGTGTGTGGTGTGAACAGTGTGTGGGGTGTGAGTGGTGTGTGTGTGGTGTGTGTACAGTTTGGTTTGAGTGGTGTGTCTGAAGTGTGTGGGGTGTGAGTGGGGTGTGTACTGTGAGTGGAGTGTGTATAGTGTGTGGGGTGTGAGTGGAGTGTGTATGTGTGGGGTGTGTGGGATGTGAGTGGGGTGTGTATAATGTGTGGGGTGTGAGTGAAGTGTGTATAGTGTGTGGGGTGTGAGTGGAGTGTGTACAGTGTGTGTGGTGTGAGTGTGGTGTGTATAGTGTGAGTGGAGTGTGTACAGTGTGTGTGGTGTGAGTGGGGTGTGTATAGTGTGTGGGGTGTGAGTGGAGTGTGTACAGTGTGTGGGGTGTGAGTGGGGTGTGTACAGTGTGTGTGGTGTGAGTGGAGTGTGTACAGTGTGTGTGTTGTGAGTGGTGTGTGTGTGTAGTGTGTGTACTGAGTGTGTGTGTATAGTGTGTGTGTGGTGTGTGTGTGTGTAGTGTGTGTGTGTGTGTGTGTGTGTGGTGTGTGTGAGTGGGTGGGACTGTGTGAAGTGTGTGTGTGTTGTGTACAGTGTGTGTGTGTGTATAGTGTGTGGGTGTGTGAGTGGTGTGTGTGTGTATAGTGTGTGTGGGTGTGACTGGAGTGTGTGTGTGTGTGTGTGTGTGTGAGTGTGGTGTGTGTACAGTGTGTGTGTGGTGTGAGTGGAGTGTGTATAGTGTGTGTGGTGTGAGTGGAGTGTGTATAGTGTGTGTGTGTGGAGTGTGTACAGTGTGTGTGGTGTGAGTGTGTGTGTGTGTGTGTGTGTATGTGTGTGTGTGTGTTTGTGTGTGGTTGTGAGTGAAGTGTGTATAGTGCGTGGGGTGTGAGTGGAGTGTGTATAGTGTGTGGGGTGTGAGTGAAGTGTGTACAGTGTGTGGGGTGTGAATGGAGTGTGTACAGTGTGTGTGTTGTGAGTGGGGTGTGTACAGTGTGTGGGTTGTGTACAGTGTGTGAGTGTGTACAGTATGTGGGGTGTGAATGGAGTGTCTGTAGTGTGTGGGGTGAGAGTGGGGTGTGTACAGTTTGTGAGGTGTGAGTGGGGTGTGTACAGTGTGTGGGGTGTAAGTGGGTGTAGTGTGTATAGTGTGTGGGGTGTGAGTGGAGTGTGTATAGTGTGTGGGGTCTGAGGGGAGTGTGTGGGGTGTGTGTATAGTGTGTGGGGTGTGAGTGTGGTGTGTACATGGTGTGGTGTGAGAGTCTAGTGTGTGTGTGGTGTGTACAGTGTGAGGTGTGAGTGGTGAGTGATCACCTACAGTCCTGGCTCCTCTCTCTTTGGGGAGTTTAGTTCACCACTAGTTTCTTTGAAGGGCTGTGGTTCTCGTGTTGGTGTTCCAGATGAAGACGAGAGGAGTTCAGTCCTCCAAACTAAACAATCAGAGCTCCACCTGAGGTTTGTCTAAACTAAGCTGAGTTAGCTTCAGTTGAAGGAGAGTTTAGCTTAGCAGCGTCTCTTACATCTATAACCCTCTAATTAGTAATGAACCTCACCTGCTGCTGGTGATGCGGAGGATCTGTGTAGTACTGCGCCCTCTGCTGGTCACTGTGTCTGTCTGCGTTATTTGCTGGCGACATTGTAGAACTGCGCCCTCTGCTGGTGATGAGGAGGGACAGTGCAGAAATGGTGATGCTGGTGATGAGGGCGTTCTCGCTAATGATAAACAGTGTCCCCTAGCACTGCAGTGGATCAATTCTATATTATCATAGACAGAAATAAACTAGAAATGAGAGAATTTCAAACAAATGTATATTTGTTCCGTATATGTGGATCTCTATCGTTTATTATATCTGACTTCTACTGCTGGTTGATATTTGGTAGCTAGGCTCGTCTTGTTCTGGTATTTCAGGAAACAGTTCAGATGCTGTGAATGACCCTCAGAGTTTGAATGTAGCAGTCAGTCCTACAGACAGTGTACAGGAAGTATATGAGCAGGTACAGTAGATAAGGACACTGCTGTTCAGATATTCACATCAAGCGTGAGCCAGTTTCACATTTCAGTCTCCATTCATTCACCTGTTTTCATCCATAGTGATTCTGGAAGTCTGTAAAAATCCCCAGCCAGAATAATAACTGAGCATTAGCCCTGTGGGGACGGGGTCAGTTGTACATGGGAGGTGGGGTAGTGTAATTATTACCAGAGGCTCAGTGAATTCAGTCCTGTATGAATGCGCCATGACGGTCATTTTACTGACTATGCGCTCCTGCCTACAGTCTACATACGTGTTATGAACATGTAGCTGCTGATTTTCTAGCTGAAATCTCATCGTTAATGTTAGTGGGTTATGAGGCGGTCATCATCCTCTTCTGTGTCAGTGGTCAGAGGGGGCTGTTGGCTGGATAGTTTGTTGGTTGGACTGGTTTGGTTGTTTGGCGCATGTGTTTTTGGAGGTGATGCCAGTGTGTAAATCGAGTAGCCACTCCCACCTCAGTCATGTATGCTGAGATTTCTTATCCCGTGTGAATCAATCAGAAATATCACAGACGTCCTGCAGTACAATTACATTACTCCACCTCCCCATGTGGAACTAACCCTGTCCCAGTAGGGCTCTAGTCTCATCACAGACTGTGTTATGTGGTGTTTGGAGAGTTTAAGGTCTCAGCTTTTGTTGGGTCGGACTGGTTTTGAGCAGCTCTGCTGTTCTTTATGGTTCTAATGTGGCATGTTGGATGGTATGGGTTGTTGGAGCACTGTTCTTTGTTCTGCTGGTTGTGTCCTGATGTTTACCTGGTTAGTTAAAGTCTACACTAATACAGTCTTCTACATGAATAACAGTGCTGTCAGTAGTGACATCTAAACACCAACCTGCAAATGTCTGTATCTCATCAACCTGCTGAGTGAGG
>JAMWET010003177.1:0-107500 GCA_024036415.1 Prochilodus magdalenae
TAAAAGATGTCAGTGGAATTTCCTAACCACTACCTTCTAGCAAATTCTAACAAAATCCCTGAAAATTGACCATTTTCACCATTACTTTTATATGCATGGCTGATGCTCAATGAAGCAGCCAATTCCCCTACAGTTAGCCCTGACTTCTCGTCTCAGAATGCACCAGAGTTTCAGGTTAAACATCACTGGATTTTTTGGCTTAGGAGTGATGCCAGCGGACACGGCTACAGGGAATTGGTTTCTGAACTTGTCACCCTTTTCACTGCTCATTAGTTGCCATGTCCACTCTGGTACATGGTCACATGGAGTGTGTGAGAGAGAGAGAGACAGAGAGAGAGAGACATAGAGGTTGAAGGTCTGCTGCGGGTCGAGTTGAAGGACCTGTACGATCATGTTTTTGATAGTCTGTGTCCTTGTAGGGGGTGTGGAGGGGGCTTTGTGCTTTTTGTTTGGTGCTGAGTGTGTTTGGCGAGTGTGAAGGGTATAAGAACTCGGTCTGGGTTAGAGGACCACTCTACTCAGCAGCACCCCATCCCACCCCCCTGCACATAACCTTATCCATCCATGCGTAGACACAGAACAGGCATAGTCAGACACACACACACACACACACACACACAAATACACTGCAAGTCCACTTTAGGTGCCTGTGTGTGTGTGTGGTATGAATAGCAGGCTCTGGAACGTCTAAGAGCAGATCAATTCAGCCTTGTAGAAATATCTCCCGGCTCTATTCACCGTTTTGAGATGTAATCACTGTCAGACTAAAGCGAAGTACAGTACAAGTCTTCCAGTGAATGAGTGAACAATATGTGATGCGTGCAAGTGAAGCGATTTGTACGGCCTCCCTATCACACTGGACACACAGGAATTTCCACATGCTTGCTTTTTTCCTGGCCAGTTTGTGCAGACTGAGTTTTTATTCGAGCTGAAAGCTTCCGACTCGGTCTTCCTCACTCACACATGTGCACACCCTCGCTCACGCTCTTTCACACACACCGGCACACCTGGCTGCAGCCTGATTGAGTGTGATTGCATTGAGTGCTGCGCTGCTGAGGCTGCTCTTTTGAAGAAGTTTGCACAGCCTGAGCCTGCCGGCTTAGCGTCACGGAAAGAGAGCAGCAACAATAACCGCAGGAGAAAAGAGCTCCAACAATTGATGTACTCACAAGTATATGTGTGTTCTCTCTCCCTCTCCCTCTCCCCCTTTCGGCAGCCATGGACTTTGTGAGCCAGGAGCGTGGCGAGATGACGATGCTGTACGACCTTTTCTTCGCTTTTATGCAGACGGGCCGCTACAGGGAAGCACGCAAAATCATTGAGGTGGGACCACCGCCATTGTGTCCGAAGCACACAGCTATTTAACATGCTTAATTACTGCAACACAGCTTATTACATTGGGCCCGAAGTACAACTGAAGCAATTCATACATGGGAATGCAGTGGATGTGGTTGTGAAAGAGACCGTTTGTACATATGCACATTACTGTATTTCAGGAGGAGGTGGGTGCGGGTGCGCGGGGGGGGGGAGTTAATCTTAATGTCTCAGGCTTTCATGAATGAGACCTCCTCGGTCACAGAGCCACCAGTGAGCACGTATGGTGGTAATTTATAATGGTCTTGGCTAATTTTGGACCGATGGCTAAACCAACCTCTGTGGGTTTATTCACAACAGCGCTACTTGCCATCGCAGTGCTATCCCAATATGAGTCCTATACACTCCCGGGCCCAAAAAAAATTGGGTCAAGCTCAAAGTACAGTAGTTCCTACTGATTGTTTATCCTGGTCATAGTCCACCTTTAAACCTTGTAGCGAATATTTGGTCTCGCGTTAAACACAAACTAACCTGGCAAAAAAAAGAAAAGGAAAAAATCAGATGTTGGGCTGTTTGAAGGGGTCAGTGCCAAGTGGGCCAATATTGACTTAGTGTAAAAGACTGTAGGTTTACACACAACGTAAAGGGAAACGCTTCCCATGGTAAATCCCTTTATCTGTTTGTTTAATGATTTGTGCCACAGAATAAATGTTTTCTCAGCATAGAAGGTATGTGACTTTTGGTTGGGGTGAAAAATGGCCAGACACGCTTTACATGCCCATGTATACCTGATTTGGTCCGAGAATGAAACAAGCTTATTGAACTATGACATCATAAAATCAGTTTTCCCTTCTAGGGCACTTCTTATATTTTGCTAGTTTAGGCTTGGGCAATTTCTTTTAACCCCGGAGGTGAATGTAAGTTTACCCCATTACATTGAAAATGCTTATCCATCATGCAAATTTGTGTTCTGTAGTTATTATAGTGATTTTATCATTCTTATTATAGCAGTAGTAGTAGTAGTAGTAGTAGTAGTTGTGTTGACAGAAGAACTGTTAAATGAGTGTATACAGATTGTATGCAAACGGACTTCACTTTTCTCCATAATTTAGTTTGCAGTGTAAGGTAAGATGTTGGATGACCATCCATGGCGGTGTACTGGCAAAGCTGGCGGTTACTGTTCTGCGTTTAGTTGTCCAGTGACACTGCATTTAGGGCAGTTGGAAAAGATGCAGTGTCTTGCTTCCCATGACGCTCTATTTGTTTTTCTCACCTGTTCCGCTTTGGAGAAGACCACCGGTCTTGAATTTGAGACCCCTGATTTATGCAAAAAAGGCCATGCTAAAGAAAGCCATGACCATCCTACTTTAGGACCAGAACATTGCAAATGGAGATTTCTTGCATGTGTGCTTGTTCTTAATCGTCTGCTGGGGACTGCTTCTGTCTGGTCCCATGTCGCATCCTCCAGCTTCACCATGCTCTTTCCGGTACACGGCTAAATTTGAGATGCCTGACGTGTTTTCAGCGCTTCATTTGTGCAAAGTTTTGAAGTGGTGTCTTTCTGCAGACAGGAAGGTCTCGTGAGTCCTTCCCTCCGATGTGAAGTGGCTCAGACAAAGGCAGTTAGGTGTTCAATTAGCCAAGCATTCTAATACAACACAACTACTGTTCTTTGACAGTGCCATGCGGGACTGGGTACGCTTGCCAGAACCAGTCAGGCAGCTGCTTCTGCTGATTCAAACACATGCATTGTCATTCCGGTGTTTGGTTCATTGTGGTGGGTGTGTGTGTGGTGTGTTTTTTATTTATTTATTTATTTATATTACTTATAAAAGTGGGTTTTTAGATACAAGGCACTTGATGGACTGGCTTTATAATTTGGTGACTTACACACTCATTTTGATTTGGAAGGATGATTTTCCACTACTTGGATTGGGGGGGGGGCTTTTTGCTCTGGTGTCACTTACCTTAATCTCACAGTTTGTTTTATTTTTGGTTTATTACTTACTTATTCTGCATGTTGTAATGTCAGTAAATATGAATGTCTTTGATTACAAAGCTTGCGTTGTGGTGGCTTCACAGTTAACATAAAAAGCCTAGCTTATGCTTTTGTAGTGCACTGACCAAATTGAATACAGTAGTTCTGATTTTGCAGAACACCAAAAAACAGCTGGGGACCTCATACACACTCATCATCAAAAACGTTTAGACTGCTGTTGGTGATATTTATTGAGCGACACATACAGAAGTAGCGTTTCTGAGTATGACATCAGGCTGCCAGACATCTCAACATGGAGTCGTAGAGGTTCCTAATGGTGTCCTGCGACAATCCAGCTCAAGCAGCTTGTATATTCCCACACAGTTCCTGCAGATTTTGTGGTACGAGTGGAGGTAGAGTAACATCAGGCCTCCTGGACATGTGGCTTGTGATGGCAAATTGTTAATCTTAATTCCTTCTGGGTGCAATTTTATGAACTATATGAATATATTTGAATAATTGATGATGTAAAATAACAATCTCCCGAATCGAGCGTGTAATTGAACTGCATTAAACAGTTAAAACTAGGAGGAAATGCTCTTTGTGGAGGTCATTTACAATTAATATACAGTGTAATTCAAATGCAGTGCCAACACATGCATCTAACAGCCAGAATTCCCATCACTAGACAATGTCAGTATGTCTGGGATTTTGGCTCAGTTACGAATAAGACCCAACTCTCCAAAATTCTTAACCATTCAAACTTTCAAAACTCTCCACCATTCTTAACTTCCAGAATTGGCCATGCAAAGAACCTTTAAGCCTAAAGTGATTCTCTGTAGAACCCATTGTTCTAAATAGAATTGTTCCCTTTACTACAAAACTCCTGAAGGACCAACTAGTTGCTCTTCATGTGGTCAGGCAGAAATCTCAAAGCTTCATAAGTCAGAGGCTTTGGGCGAGCTGCTAAGATGATGCCTGGGATGCTACACACAGTTCTGAGGGATCTAGGTCGTGCCATTTGGCTTCCGTTTCAATATACACCGGATCATGATAATTCCTCCTGCCTGGCTCTTGGGTATTACTCCAGCCGATAAGCTATCGATGGTCACTTAAGGGCGTGGTATTCTCCTGCAGCTTTGCCTCTTTGATGGTTTACGATTCAAGTGTCAATCTCTCTTAGAGCCTTAGCGTATTAGTTGTGCCCTGAATATGAGCATGGCTGTGGGGGGTTTGTGTATTGCAGATGGAGGAAGATTGATCCCATGCTGTGTACCTCAACAGGCCATGGGATTTGCTTCAAGAGTTTGGTTTATCATTGAGCAGTTGGATATTTTAACTTGAGTAGTATCAATTGATGGGCCTGATTTTTTGGGGGGTTATTAAGAAGCAGCTAATGGATTATAAATCCATGATTATCAAAATGCATTTGTGATCTTAATCACTGGACAATGGGACACAAGACCAGTCCTATCTTGAAGTGAGGTCAAAGGTCAGGCACAGTTTTCAGTTAAACCTGAATTGGACAAATATGAGTTGGACAATTATCTATTTTTATACATGACAGTAAGCCATAAACGGCTTGAACAGGTCTGTATGATCAGCTATGTGTGGGGCTTAAGGCATTTGAAGGCTTGAGGTTTGCATGGGCTCCAATACTTTTTTTTATTTATTTATTTATTTTTTTTTTGGCTCCAGTTCACAACTGTAGAAGCAAACCTTGGTTGTGAAATGCGTCTTGCCTAACCAGAAAGAAAGCCAGTTACGATTTGTTCTCCTGCCAGTGTCTCGTAGTCTTTTGAGTCCCCTTACTGTTTGCATTGCTGAACTTTCCCTGGCCTTTAAACCATAAACGCTCTCAACGTTTGCGCTAATGGAGGCTCATTTAGCAGAACCAGGAGTGGGGTCCTCATGGCCGACCGCAGGGTCAAAAGCCCCTTTTGTTTGACCAGGCTATGTCATTTAATATAGGGCCACTCCTCAATCCTCCACTGGCTAATTAAAAGCAGTGATATCTAAGTAGCGTTGGCAGATACAGGCGTCCGTGGTAGCCCGGATAGAGGCTTTAAGTGCAGCGATTGAGTGCTCTGCAGGTGACTTTGTTGTCTGTAATTGTGAGATTATTAATAATAGCATGTAATTAAGTGAAACGAATGTAAACGATTTGGTGTAATTAAGATGGTTATGTAGCAGCACTAAAGGATAGTGGTGTGTAACTGCTCAGGAGAGGGTGTGACCTGTGTTGAGACTTTTTTTTTTTTTTTTTGATTGAGGTATGAATGAGATGGGGAATACATTTAGTAATGACCGAGCTTCACACACAGTCAAGCAAACCAGATAGATGCAGTACAGAACAAATATGGCGGTCACAGTTCCTTGATTAAATACTAATACTCAGTAACAAAAACAAATCGGTTCAGTTTGACTTTCTTGGTAAAGCAGGATTGATTGTGATTGGTAAGCCTGGCGACCTGTTCTCTTACAGTATGCTACCAGTCAAAAGTTTAAACACAGTTATTCATAGACGGAGGATAAAACGGCTTTCTTAACCTGCAGTGGAGGCTGATGGAACCAGTGGTTGGAGGCTGGCTTTGGACCATTAAATTGGTCTGTCCGTCATGAATGTTTGCTAAACTGAATGGAGACTTAGAACTTTTAAACTATGCAGAAATAGAGAGAAACGTTTTTGCACGATTAAATATGTATTGGATGTGTATATATGGCAGAAATACAATACTGAGAATATATGTGGTATGCCAGGATATTCTTATCAGTTGGAACTGTTAAGTGTAAAGCTGTATAGTCTTTCAGATAACCAGCAACCTCTGTTTAGTTGGGTGTGTCTAAACTCTTGCCTGGTAGTGTATTTTATTCTGAACTGTTTGCATTAAAATTGTATATAATAGCCACTGAAGGGTTTCAATCTGAAGGGCTTTACAGAATGCTCTCAAGACTTACTTATGAACTAATGTGGGCCTTATACATACAAAATATAAGATCTACATTGTAATTAACGGCAACATTATTAGAGCATTAAAAATGTCTTTCCCCTTACAGGCCAACTGTAATTCTTTTTTTTAAATCATATAGCTAAAGCTGTTAAAGACTAATATTTAATTTGAAGCTACATTTTGAGTTGAACTCTTCAATATGTAATATGAAGGCTGAGTGGATTTACAATATCTGTCATTTTTGTTTTTCTCTGATTGCTGTAAATAAAGACTAAGCGCTACATTAGCAAACTATGATGACAGTGACTCAATTGCTTAGTGAATGAACAGTGATGACTGAGTGGAGTGACTGACTGAGTGTGATACAGTCTTGAGAGTGACTGACTGACTGAGTGACTGACTGACTGAGTGACTGACTGAGTGACTGACTGAGTGACTGAGTGACTGACTGAGTGACTGACTGAGTGACTGACTGAGTGACTGACTGAGTGACTGACTGAGTGACTGACTGAGTGACTGACTGAGTGACTGACTGAGTGACTGACTGAGTGACTGACTGACTGAGTGAGTGAGTGACTGACTCTCTCAGAAGTGTGTGTTAGGTTGCAGCAGGCTTGTAGGTGTTACTCTGGCAGACTCCAGATTTAGTGATCTGACCTAGATGTTCTGCTGAGGATTGGTCAGCCATCCAAGTGAAAAGGGTAGCGTTGTGTTTTCTTGGAGGGCGGGGGATTCTCATCATTCTGGATTTACTCTGAGATTTGGCCCTGGGCACATAACAGGCCTGGAGGCTGTTGGAATGTTTTTAGCAGAAAGTACCACAGAAAAAGTGACTTCCTGTAAAGAAGATTATGGATGAGAGAAGGACGAGCGAATTTTAATTTGTGCCGGGGGCTGTTGCGTAAGAATGTAATTCTCTGGCTTTGGTGCTGCTGGATGTTGCTGGTATAATAGAGTGAGGACAGGCATGCCTGAAGGATAAGGACCTGGTGCGCTGACGGATTGAGAGAAAGGAGGAGAGGGCTTAAGAAGGGCCTCTCAGCTTCTGAATGACTGAAACGCCGAAGTCCTGCTCACTCATCCCTGCTCACTCATCCCTGCTCTTATGTTTTATATGTGCTCCAGTTTGGTTTCTTAATACCAGTATGATTTTATCTACCAGTCTGATCATTTTTCCCGTTTACCTGCCGTGTAGGTGCTCTCTACGGTTTGTCAGGCACCCTGTACCGTGTCAGTCAATGAAAAGGGGCCATCACAGCACCACTGCTGTCCAGATATTTAACTGGTGGGCTTTTCTCAGCAAAGCAGTGATAAGAGAGTGGAAATTTAGGGCAGTGAGTTTTGTTTGCCAAAAATGACCACATGGTTTTCTATTTTACAAATCTATACATGATGTAGTTATATATTATATAATTAAGAGTAATACAACATGACGCATCACGTCTTTCGCAGTATCTGCATGGAGAAAATTTGTCTGCCTATTATTTCAATTATTTTATACATTTATATTCCTACTAAAGAAACTGGTAGCCAAAGGCCACAAAACAGTCACCAGTTTAGTAAATCTGATTGCAGAGGCAATCCAGGCAAAACTGTAATGCTGAGCCCTGGCTTTTACAGGAAGTACCTTCTAATATGGTGCACAAATCTGTATTTACAGCAGTCCTATTTGTTGCTGTTAATTAATAATGATTGTTAACAGTAAGGGGTTTGTTTTTGTTATTGGTTGCAGGAATAAGCCCGTGTCAAATAAGTCAGTTTGTGGGGAATAATGTTTTGATAAAATTTTGCCGAATTGTTCTACTTTACAGACGCCTGGTTTAAGGGCAAGACCTGGCAGACTGCAGTGGTTTGCAGAGAAGTGCATAACAGGCCAGCAGGTGAGATTCATTCATTCATTCATTCACATTGAAATTGGCCATGCAAAGAACCTTTAAGCCTGAAGTGGTTCTCTGTAGAACCCACTGTTCTAAATAGAATTGTTCCCTTTTACTACAAAACTCTTGAAGGACCAACTAGTTGCTCTTCATGTGGTCAGGCAGAGAACTGACACTGAAATACCCTCATGCTGTAATTAAACTATATACTGTTTTCCTTTTGTAGATGGAGGCTCTGGAGAATGTGGTGGATATGACAGCGAAGCTGTTTGAGTGTGACAGAGATGAGATGTATCACTACCTGCTCCGCCTCTGCAGTAAGTGGGTTTGGGTGTGGGATCCTGCTACAAGTTCAGCTGTTCTTACTATGGAATCAGCTCTGCTGTATCAGTCTGAGTGGGAGTCCAGTCCTGAAAGTCAAGTAGAGCAGAGAGTGGTAGACTCTGACAGGATGTTTGAGTGATCCGTTTTTACCATTTTAGCTCACTGGGCATCATGTGATGTTGTGCCAAGCTTGCTGATAGGCAGGCAGTAAGGATTTGTTACAAGAGGGCATCGTCTTGTAGCAGAGAACCAGGCTAGAATGAGGTGCTTCAGACAGCTTTTTGGCGTGTACTAAAGAGACCAGGCTGAGATATAAAAGGCTATTTTAAACAGACTGATGATATTAAATCTAAAGCTGAATCCCTGAGCATGTGAACTCCTGTCTAGCAGTCTGCATGTTCTCCAGCAGCAGGCTATTTAGTGTCATTTAAAGGAGAAACCGCATCATCTGAGGAGCACACGCTTGCAGTAAAAACTTCCTAAATGGCATAAAGGCATTAGAGGACCTTCTCAAAAAAGACCTTCCACTGAAGAATTTCATTTCATCAGTTAATACTGAAAAGCTTGGACTATTAACATCTTACAGAATCCACCTGCCATGGACGGGATTGTTTTGGATGCAGTTTTCCCATCATTGAATCGTGAATCGTGTATACTCGGGACACTTTGTGTTCAGGGAAGAGACTGGTTGTTTCCTGTGGCGTCAGAGCAGCACTGCACTGTATATCTGTGCATGTGTGTCAAATAGAAGTGTGGTCTCAGACGCTCACAGACACACATTTTAGCCTCTCAGCACTTGATTATTCTCACAGCATGAAACTGAGTGTCGGCAATAGCTTCCAGTGGAGAGATTGTCTCTGTGAGTCTATGTGCGAGTGTCTGTGTTCGGTTAATTTTGGAGATTGAAACACATTTTAATATCTTTATGATAAAAGCACAAACTCAAACCTTTTTTTATTGTTCCGTACACCATGAAATTAAATTACATTCTAAATAAAGTTAGAATTGCAAGGTTTTGATGATCACAGTGAACACATACTCTCTGTCCAGTCGCTTTACCAGCATCATTCAGTCTTATTCCAGTCAAACTTTTTTTTTTTGTTGCTTGTTTTGAAGTGTTGGTGAGAGAGTATAAGCAGTATTGGCCCTGCCATATATTGGAGTGACCACATGTCATATAAACATATAGCCCTTTTGAGATTTCGTGGTTTGATGTGAAACTGTTTACAGCGGTGCTGATAGCAACCAAACATCTGAAGAACCGAATGCCTTTTAGACTTATGAGGGAAAAATGGTTACTAATATGTTCTGATGTCCGAGACTTTGCTTTATGATCAGTTTGAGATCAGATTATAGCTTTTTAAGAATGTTTAAAAGTCCAAACTGTACGCAAAGGGAAACCGTTGTTTTCTGATGAAGCCATATTTTATCATTATCAATGTTTACATATAAAACGTAGGTTCACTGTATACCATCTTTTGTCTAAGTTTAAGTATTTCTACGATCCCTACAATGAGCCATTTCACATCAAGACAGGCAGAAGTTAAATTAAACATACATTTAGGAAATACAGCAGAATTCCTTTTTAAATAAATGAGTTTGACTTTCTACCACCTGGGTGCAAAAGTGATCAGAATTGTGAATAGGTCATTGTTGCATCCTTAGATCTCATCTTCCTACCTACAGCCTGACTACTGCACTCTCTCTCCAACCACCTCTTATACAGACTGGGCATGCTTTTGGTGCATCAGCAGTATTCCCTCCGGTCTTCTTTCACATGAGTGACCTCTGTAATGTGGCTCTCATTTATTATATAGGAGACTGACTCTCACAGTGGACAGTAAAGGGAGTGAAGGTCAGAATTGAGATGTTAGTAGGTTTAGGATGACTGGAGTAGCGCAGAAGCAAGTGTAGACATGTATGCCATTTTGGACTAACCCTCCAAAATCTCATTCTCCAGAGGACACTAATGACTGGAAGAAGGCAGAGGCTGTGTGGACTAAGATGCAGGAGGAGAACGTTATTCCTAGAGAGCGGACCCTGCGCCTACTTGCCGATGTCCTCAAGAGCAACAACCAGGAGGTGCCCTTCGAGGTGCCCGAGGTAAAAGATCCCAGCAGCTTTGTTCTCTATTCCACAGCGCTACACAGCAGAGCAGACTGTCTGCCTGAACCAGAACGCCACCTGAGAACATCCTGGCCAAATCAAAGTTTTAAATCCAAACCCCATATAGTTACTTTCTTCAAGATACTTGTTTTTCTTTGGTCAGTAATGATGCACCGTAGTAACATGCATGGAAAAAACATTTTATGTTTCACCCACACAGCACCACCACCCACACAGCACACGTTTACTCCTGCAAAATCTACACACAGTTAGATTGCACACAGTAATGGGTTATTAGACATTATGTCGCTTTATTATTTTCCACAAGCAACAAATAGCTGTCCAAGCACGCCCCATCTTTTAAGCCTACTGTGACTGGGTTCCTCAACATTTCCTCCCACCCCAAAATTATTTGCTACATCATGCAGGACCAGTGTATGAAACCATGTTTTGCAGACCTCTACTTCTAACAACATTCCAAAAGTTTGTGTTGTGGAATAGCTATATCATGATTTATTCTGGAGCATGCCTTTACATATACGGCAGGGTTTTACTGCCAACAACGACAGTGACTCTGACACGCCAGATTCAATGTCGCTTGAAGAAGGGAGGAGGCAAAGAGTCGGATGAAAATTAACGTAGGGTAAAATAGAAGCCACGGTCAATTACACCAACTTTTTCATCAGTTAATTTAAATCTTTGTGTTGAAAGTCAGTGGTTTGATGTGACCGTTCACAGTGGAGAATGTGAATGCCTCTTAAATTTGACTCACAGAAGACCATCACACAATTTAAAAAATAAATAAAGAAATAAAAGTTTTTCCCACTCATCATTAAACTTGTCACTGTTTTATCATATTGACGTCACATATAAAAGCTCCAAAGGCTTTGGAGCTTACTAGGGTTTACTAGTGATTTTGGAGAGTATTAAATATCTATATTTGCATTGTAGGTACCATGACTCCAGGTTCCCATCATGCCACTGTGAAGAAATCTGAGTCATCAGTCTTCTTTACAGTCAACCATTTCACATCAAGCCATTCCACTGTTGTCTATCAAGTATCACACTGCGCAGGAAGTTTGAAATTCAGTGGCAGTCACTCTGTAGAGGTGGTGGATGGAGCTTAAACATGTCATTTGAACTCGAAATGAGCCTGACAGACATTTGAGCACGTCTGATGCAGTGCAAATCTCATGCGAACAGTCGGCTCCAGCCCAAAAGTTTCAGGCTCTGCTGCTCTATGCACACCGGCTGTGCAGTCAGCTTGGTTGTTAATCCTCGCTTTTACATTAAAAGATGTAATTGGATTTCAGGATGATGCTAGCAAAATCCCAGAATTAATGCCTGCAGTTAATGCAGCTGCACATATGTTGGCTGTTTGAGGACATGGCTTGTTGTGTGCCACGGATGGAGTCTAGAGATTTTGTGTGGGCCTCACTATTAATGAAAACCCAGTTACCCAGAGGGCCTTGTGGTTTAAAGGTCTTTTCATGCTCAGTGGGAAAGCGTTTGCATTAAGTGCTGGTTGCTTATTATAAATAGGGATGTGCATACAGAAATGAGGGGCACACTTCTTGTGTCTTTCCTTTGCTTGTTCTTGCACTTGAACAGACGTGTGTAGACGAGTATAACAACCTGTGTCCTCTGTGTGTGTGCAGGTGTGGTATGAGCAACATGAAGCCAATCACAATTCTGAGAAGGCCAGAGGTGAGAGATTAAAGGGGAACGAAGGTGGGGCATCCAGGGTTTCCCCTCCAAAAGAGGCTTCCACTGCTGACTATCATCTCAGAGTGATGACTCTCAGCAAGAAAGGGAAAATCCAAGGTATGGTCTTTACATGTTAGCGCTGACTGTTCTTTATGCCTCTACTGATTGAAAAGCTTACTGACTGGTAGTTTTGACACCAGTAATTTTATGCACATGTTGAAGTGAGGCTAGCTTTTGCTGTAACTCTAATTCTTTGCTAAGACAGTTGACGGTTTTGGCCGTGGCCAGTCTTCCAGCCCATTTTGAATGACGTTGAAAAACTAGAATTGCATTGAACATGGGGATTGCGAGCCGGTGCTCACATCCTGTAATTCCTTACTTACATAAAAAAGCCCAGTACTGAATAATGTTCCTTCTAGTATTCCATAAATGAGACACAATTTAGGTTTGAATCAAATCTAAGCAATTTTCCTGTGCAGTTCATCATCCATGTGTGTTATAAAAAGAGGTATTCCAGCATGTCAAAATAAAAGTCCCTCTTAACAAAACATGTAGCAACATGTCAGGGGAACATTTGCAGAAGAACTTTTGTTATGCTAGTTGGCAAATAGCGATTTCAGACTTCTGCATTTTTATCAGTTTGATGTAGGCTGAATTATTGTCAGATTGTGTAAGTGATGCAGGGTGTTCGAGGTGTGGAGAAGTATGCTAATTTTCCTGCTGCCTCCAGCTCCCTGTAAAATTCTGATGGGTGTATTTTTATAAATTTTTCTCTTTCCCTGGAAATATTACTGTTCTCTTATGCTTGTTGCCCTGGTGGATTTGTTATTTGTAACTGCTATTGTGGCATTCCCCCTAGTGGTGGTGCTGTTTCCTAATCACAGATATATGTATTTTTTTATATACATGTATTTAGTTCACAGAATATAAGTCTACATTAGACTTGAGTGTATGAGGATTTGATTATAATGCTGTGTGTGTGTATGTATATATGTATATGTATGTGTGTGTGTGTGTGTGTGTGTGTGTGTGTGTGCGCGTGTGCGCGTGTGTGTGTGTGTGTGCGCGTGTGTGTGCGCGTGTGCGGCGTGTATGAGGATATTGATATATATTATATATATATATGTATGCTGTGTGTATATATATATATATGATATATATGTATATATATGTGTGTATATATGTATATATATATATGTGTGTGTATATATGTATATATATGTGTGTGTGTATATATGTGTGTGTATATATATATATATATATATATATATATATATATATATATATATATGTGTATGTGTAGTTATGTGTGTATGTGTATGTGTATGTGTGTGTGTGTGTGTGTGTGTGTGTGTGTGTGTGTGTGTGTATTCTGGTTATTCCGATTATCTTGGCGCTGACCACGGTGCCTCCACACACAAATGCATTGGTTAGGAGAGAAAAGGTTTCTCTGTAGCCCTGTCTTTGGTCCACTCATCAGCATGTTTTCTCCATACAGAGGCCTTTAATATTCTGAAGGAGACGGACCGGAAGGGTATAGCTTTGGGACCTGCTTCGTATGATGCGCTCATCAAGGCCCTGCTGGCCTCAGGCAACCTGGAGGATGCCATGACAGTCAAAGACACGTGAGTCTGCTTCTGTCAGCCATTTCCCTTCACGCTGTCATGCCGTTTCTTGCGCTCTCGTGCAGTATTTTTTCTAAAGAGCTGCGTCACTGATAAGATGATTTGCACTGTAGCTCCGTCCTTTTGTCTTTTCTGCTGTCATGCTCTTCCCCTCTCTTTCTTTGTCTTGCTCTCCCCTCTTTCTCACTCTCTTTCAAATGCACATTAAACTGCCTCTCACTGTCACACACAGGTTATTGTCTTAGTTATTGTACGCTGGGTTCTTTCTCAGGAAATCTTCTGTGATTGAAATGAATAGTTGCCCCTAATCTCGCTCCTCTCGCTGCGTTTCTCGCACGCATGCACAGTGTGAGCAGTTTAAGTCGTCCATAGAGCCAGATAATCTCTTTGTTCTCAGAAAAGCTCGGCTCGACGTAGAAATGACAGTCGTCTTCTGATTAGTAATAGATCTTTAGCGTTGTATTAGTATAAATGGAAGCGGGGATTGATCTGTGCTTTATGCTGAATGCTCTCTGACTGGATGGGTTTAAGGCTGTACATCTCGTATTGCTCAATATATCCTTGAGTAGTGCCTCAGTAGTTACCCTGACTTCTCTCTACACAAACTCAGACCAACCAATAATGGTTTAATGGTTTTCCAGCATGTGTTGTTTTGCTTTACACCACTTGTTCTCTTACTACTGTACAGTGTTCATCACTGATGCATCTTTCACATATCTGTCACTTCTGTTCAAGAGAAGTTCCTCAGCTGTTTTCAGATGTGGCAGTTTTAAACCAAGTGCAGCATCTTAACCTGTAAACCTCGAGAGCTTTTATCAGTCCGTGTTTGTGCTTTACTGGGTAATGATAAAACTCTGTATTCAGCATTAGAGGAGCATGCATTAAAACTTGGAAATTATTAAATTAATGTTGTACACACAGCCTAGCATAGCTAGGTACCCAAATGAGTCAAGTTACACAAGCTAACCCCCACTCTATAACCCTCTCCATCACTGTGTATCAACCCAGGTACTGGCTAGGTTTAAACACCCCTACACAGACTGCAGACCTCCTGGGAACTTATATTTTCCCACCTCACCATACAGAACTAATTCTGACCTAATTCTGTGTCAAGCAGTTAATTATTTATTTAAGCTCGGAGTATGATTAAGCCGTTCCCCTATTTACAATGTAGCCAGTCATTTTACAAAAAAGGGGGATATATTAAAATATATTTAAATAAATAAATAAAATAAAATAATAAATAAGGGGTTAATTAAAATAATTGAAAGGAGTTGAAATGGGGGATAAATAATTACAAAATAAAAATGGAAAACAGAAATAATTAATTAATAATAATAATAATAATAATAATAAAAATAAAAGCTGGTTTTTCAGCTCTCTGGACCTGCAGAGGGATCCAGTTTGAACAAGTTGCTATGAGTTGGACATCAAATATGTTTTTTAGATCCACCTTCAATGGCAAGGAAGTATAACACACGGACTCTTATTAACAAGGCCTCTGGTGGTGGTGGTGGTAGGGGAGTTCACCATGTTCTCTATTTAAAGAGGGGTTGAAAGGAATGGCAAGGCCCAAATCAAGGTGCTGAATTATCAGTCATTATTGTCCTGATATTTCAGTTTACCCGTTCATTAAGAATTGTGTCGGCCACATCACTTATAACCCCCATTTATCTTGGACATGATTGGTCTGTCTTTGCCATCACTTAAAGCCTGTAGACAAAACACAGTGACCCACCTACACACAAAGACAAGGAAGAAGGCTTAATGCCAAGACGTCACCCGCCCCAACACACCCACCCCCACCCCGTACGGCGGAGCCTCTGAAGTCTTTTCAAACCGAGCCCTTGAGGAGTGCACGAGACTCTGTGCTTACATTCGGCTTAATCATAACACTCCAGTGTGCTGATAACCGTTGTGTCTGAGTGAGAGGTAGAGAGAGTGTGACTTCGATGGCCTTTTGGCAGATGTTGGGGTGGGTGGGGAGGAATGTTGTGGGGGCTGAGCAGCGCAGGACTTAGCGGGCAGATTAAGAGGATTGGGAATAGAGCAGCCGAGAGAGGGATTGCATGCTGCTTGGAGGGCCGGATGAGGAGGGGAGGAAAGAGACAGAGGGATTTTCCCAGGCTCGATAAGACGTAGTCTGACCCCAGCTATGGCGGCAATCTGCTGAGCGGCCCGCTCTAGGCCCATCGGCGTGGCGATAAGGAGCGGCGGCGGTTGCTCAATTGGGCAGCGGCACTAATCTGGCCAGCAAACGGAAAAAAAAGAAGGACATCGAGGGGGGGGTTGGATGGTTTGATTGAGGTTTTAGCGAGCCAAAAAAGGCCAAAACCTGGAAGAAGAGAGTAGATCCAGGACTTTGGAATTTGTCTGCCAGGGCAGATGTCTGCACATATACACAGCCCGCCATGCTCATTGTGCTTTGACCGCAGTAGAAGCCCTTGATGACCAGAGATCAGCTACTATGTTTATTTACCCTATTACCAAGGAGCAGAACAGTAGAGTAATGAACTGTATTGGTAAATAATAAGGAAATTATTTTTATTATTCAATATTAGGAGCAGTGTGTATGATTTAGGGAGGGGATCTAATAGCGGAAATGGATTATGGTTTATAAAGCTAGGTTTTTATTAGTGTGTAGTCTGTAACTTTCCCATCTACATAGGTGTGGGTTGTCTTCCATCAGATGCTGCAGAGTCGAGCCGCAATCTTGCTGCTGTACACAAACCACACACTGAATGTATAGAGTCTTTCAGCATTTCAGTTTTCTGTTGAAGCATCAGTTGACACTACAGCATCGACTGGAGTGGTTGACTTTCAGTGGTAGCTCCATGCGGAGCGTTCCAGGTATAATGCTATCCTGGTTGGATTATTACCCCTTATCTTAATTAAAACTGCAGCGCTCATGTTGGCTTCTTATTCACCAGCTTCCTGTTCTTCATGTTTTCCTGTTCCACCTTAAATGTTGCAGCATTTATTGTAACGCTTCAGGCAGCAGAGTGTAACTGTAGCACCTTTTTAAGGTGGAATGGGAAAGTGCGAACAAGAAGCTGATAAATCTCTGTATAAGAAAATGTTACCAGTGATGAAAGAGTAATTGGGGTGGTTTGATGGTCTAAATCAGCTTAACAGAGGACAGAAGTGATGTGTCTTTACTGAATTAACATACAGGGGTTGGACAATGAAACTGAAACACTTGTCATTTTAGTGTGGGAGGTCTCATGGCTAAATTGGACCAGCCTGGTGGCCAATCTTCATTAATTCCACATTGCACCAGTAAGAGCAGAGTGTGAAGGTTCAGTTAGCAGGTAAGAGCACAGTTCTGCTCAAAATACTGCAATGCACACAACATTATGGGTGACATACCAGAGTTCAAAAGAGGACAAACTGTTGGTGGGCGTCTTGCTGGCGCATCTGTGACCAAGACAGCAAGTCTTTGTGATGTATCAAGAGCCACGGTATCCAGGGTAATGTCAGCATACCACCAAGAAGGACGAACCACATCCAACAGGATTAACTGTGGACGCAGGAGGAAGCTGTCTGAAAGGGATGTTCGGGTGCTAACCCGGATTGTATCCAAAAAACATAAAACCACGGCTGCCCAAATGACGCTGTATTGGCCGCAAAAGGAGGCCCTACACCATACTAATAAATGATTGTGGTCTAAAACCAGGTGTTTCAGTTTCATTGTCCAACCCCTGTAAACCCACAATAGAACACAGAGAATACAGAGTTACTACACAGTGCTAATGATATGCGCATGCTTGGTGGGTAGAATAAATTGCTAGAACTCCGGTGTTGGGTAACTGTTTTGTGTTGTAAGATGTTTGGGATCAACCCCAATTTCAACCAAATTTCTATTTCAGCTTTAATCTCAACACACTAGCGCATGTCCTTGGCGTTTTAAGTTGTGACGTGACATTATTTGCTCTAAACTGGCCGAAGTGGGGTTATAAATTTCTAAATAGAAAACGTGCCGCACCAAATGTATGAAACAACTGCCTGTTCAGAACAAGTCATTTCAGTATAGCCAGACCAGACCAGTGTTTTTTCACATCGTAAAATTGACAAAATGAAAGTAATAAATTGCTGGTTGTCTTTTTGTAAAATCTACAGTCTAATCTACAGTGTTGGCCTCTACTGTTCAATTATATAATGTTTTTGTTTGTTTTATTTAAATTATTTTTTATATTTTGTTTTCAAATGTGACAAACCGGTTAGTATTGGTGCTTTATTAGCAGTAAGCATGTAACTAAATCTGCATGACCTTCATATCTACTGCTGCATCTATAAGGACCCTGCTGCTAACATCCTTTCCCTTCCTCCCTGCAGCGCTTCCAGACATGTTTCAGGATTCGAGCTGAGTGACCAGGCCAGCAGCCTCCACATTATTACCCAAGTAAAGCATGGAAACCTTAAAGGTGCGTCACCGTTTTGTATGTTTTGCCATCAACTACAGAGTTTTCTACATAATGGCTGTAATTATTTGGTACGAGACTTTCAGACCTCATTACAGCCAGTTGGCTCCTCTGTTTTCTTTTCCTCTTCTAGATGCTATGGTTAGTTTGAAGGGAATGCTTCAGGCTGACCAGGTGCCCTCCCAGTTGGCCATCACCCGCTTGGTCCAGGGTCTGGGTAGCCTTGGAGATGTACAGGGCATCCAGGAGGTGGAAAACATGATCAAGACATTAGGGCCTGCCATCAACCTGTCCAACATGCTGTTTGTGAACAACACTGCACTGGCGCTTATTAAATGGTAAGCCTCTGTTCTCTGCTCTCAGTCCAGGGTGGTGTTGGCGGTTGGTGCCTTGTGACTATTGTTAACAATCTGAGAAGAAGTTTTAAGTGTTAGTTCATCAGTTATAGGAATGTTCCCTGTGGCCAGTGCTGCCTGCACTGCATCCAGTCCAAGCAGCTTTCTCCATCTGTGTGCCCCTCTCCCTTTTCTTTCCTCCACCCCTCTCCCCCGTTTTTTTTTTTTTTGGCCATTATTATTACAGCGCCCAATCGACTGTGATTGCTGCAACCGGCCGGTCTGAATAATTCAGAGCAGCTCGCTCTAATGCGATGCCCAGTTTCCGGAACCTTCCGTCTCGCCTCTTAACCAGTCAGTTTGGCTCAGCTGCGCTGGCTGCACGTGTCAGGGTGGTTTAGGCCTAGGCGAGGGTCAAAGTTCACCCTGACAGGAGCGAGGAGGGTGTGAGAGCAGGGGAATGTGCCCAGTGAGCCGTGAGCGAGCGCTTTGCTCTTCCGCTGTCCTCCGCTGTCCCGCTCCTCAGCAGCAGAAAACACAACACAGTGACAATCTGGAACTGGCCTGCGAATATTAATGTGGCCGATGAAAGTTTTATGCCCTTATTATTCAGGGAGTGAGGTTAGCCTCTCCGCTCTGCTCAGAAGTGGACTGGTGATTGTTTTATATTGCTGTCTGTACTGCCGACGTGTCTTTTCCACTCATGTATCTGTACGTAACGTGTTGTTTATGAAGTGGCTGATGAATAGATTGATAATTTGACATTACTGTTAAATGAACTTCCTTTCTGTTTCTCTCACAGTGGCAACATTGAGAGTGCGGTGGAGGGACTGGAGGCAGTGTACACTCAGGGCTCAGACAGCCCACATAAGAACATTTCCTTTGTCTTCCGTAAAGTTCTAGATACGAACAATCAGGATGCCCTTGATAAATGTAAGACGTAAAGCCTTTCTCAGCCCCTGCTTTGTACAACAGAGGACCCTTTAGTCTGTAACCCTTGAAAGCAGCCAGCTGAAAAACCGACTTGGTTCTTATCTTGCAGTTCTGCAGTCATACAGTGTAACGATTATACCAGCATACGTACTCCAGCTGTTGCTATCCAGCCCCACTATGTTAAACTTAACGGGGACAATAATAGAGGATAGTGTATTAAGTTTACTATGAAAATGAACATGTGGTTGATGATTACATCTGCTGGATGGACTAACAAGAACACTAAACATTGTCCAGACCTTGCTATTAATACATCATTCATATTGGCACTAAATATTTGAGCGCTGGATCCTACATTAGTGATCTTGGAAAAATAGAATTTAAATGAGTTTAATATCTTAATGTCTCTCTCTCTCTCTCTCTCTCTTTCTCTTTCTCTTTCTCTCTCTCTCTCTCTCTTTCTCTCTCTCTCTCTCTCTCTCTCTCTCTCTCTCTCTCTCTCTCTCTCTCTCTCTTTCTCTTTCTCTTTCTCTTTCTTAGTGAGTGCCATGGCAGAGCGACTGAGTAATCATTTTGCCTCATATAGGGCAGCCACTGACCTGTTCTTGCAGTATCTGGACACTGACAGGACGGAGGAGGCCAAGTTCTTGCTGCAGGTAGCTTCCTTCCACCACAGCTGCAGCACATTCTCTGACCTGACTGCCGTTCTAAAGGGTTCTGAGTGATGCTGTAGAAGCACCTCTTTCATTCCCCTGAAGAGCATTTCAGCGGATGAGATGTGCAAGAATAAACTACCTATTAAGTTTAAAGAGGAGTCATTAAAAGGCTATGCACCAGTCAGACACCATGTCCAGGCCAAAACCTTAATCTTAGGTCTTATTTTTTTTCTTTTTGTATATAATTTTAATATATACATATATACTTTATTGCGTCTTTATGCTATTTGCATTATTCAGACTAATACAGCTCGTATGCAAAACAGAATTGTCCATTTCTTTGACACCTTAATTTTGAAGAATGAAGCTGATGCTGCATACGTTGTACTCAGACTCAGGCCGGTTGTGATAACTTTAATTTCCGCTCTGGCGATCCTCTGCCCTTTCAGTGCTCTTACTGCGTCTCCCGTTAGACATTCTTCTTTTACTAGGCACATTATATATTCTATTCTTTAAGGAAACCAGACTTCTCCCAAAAAGCCCCCTAACAAGCTGAGTAAAAAGGCTTGTGAAATAGCTGAATTAAGTAGCACCTCAAACCGGGTCGTGAGAGCAAGCCTTTGGAGATGCGTGTGTACCAGGAGAGCTTCAGCGGTGAGTTAGAATTCTGAGAACGTCCCACAGAGGGAGTTCTAAATGTCCCTTAAAATGTAATTTTAGAACTGGCCCCGGATCAGCCGTCTAGGCCTACAGCGGTCATATCGTCTTGTTACGTATGAAGCTACATGCTGATCTTTACTCAGTCCTAAAGTGGAACTCCTCCCCCGAGAGCAGCCCAGCGCTTGGCTGGTGTTTTAATTGCTCTGATTGTACTAAAGGCATTCAGGCGCTGAGCTGACTCTAGTCCATTTTAATACACCAGCCTGTTAAAAGCCTCCCAGGCCTCTTGGCTTTTTAATTCGGCGGCAGCCGGCGAAACACACATCCTTCACGACTGGCTTGTAACGTGACCTCATTGCCACTGAACCCAGAGAGAGCTCGGGGCAGCACAGCAGTTTTAAAAAAAGCATAACTGTCTCACTTATACAAGGCCGCACACACGCAGATGGACGGACGCACAGCTTTTTCCTCTGCATGGTTTTCTAACTAAGCAAACAGAAATGGTCGGGGGAAGTTGTGAGCATTACATGATTGCAGTGATCTCTGATGGTGGCTGTACTGTTGATATACACTCATCTGCAAAAGGATAGTTGCACAAGTAGTGATCAAGTGAGTAGTAAGTGATCTCCTCCATGAGTCATCCTGTTAGTGCCTGCACCACTGGCAGATGGCTGCAGGACGTCTTCAGTGACGAGTCCTGCTTTTATCTTAATGGAGATGACCAACGAAACTTTGTGGAGGTACTGTGGCCGGCGCCAAGATGAACGGTTTGTTGTCACACGTCCAGAAGGCCTGGTGTCACTCCACCACCAGCCCTCCCGCACAACCTGCAGGAGCTGTGTGAGAATATTCAAGCTGCTGCGGATGGATTATCACAGGACAGCATTAGGAACCTCCATGCCGAGACATCTGGCATGTTGCTTTAGCAAACATGGTGGCCTGACATTCTGAGAGACACTATTTCTCTATGTGTAGCTCAATAAATATTGGCCATATCAGGCTACATTTATCATTTATTGGTCCTGGTGACCTTTATCTTCCTTCCCAGTAGCACTGCCATTCTGGGTGCAGCTATTCTTTTGAAGATGAGTACATTTATGCGTGAGTTTAGTGTGAAAACACTTTTTTTATGCGTATAGGAAGATGCTCACTACTTGTGTTGAACTATAAGGGCGTCAGGAAAAAGAGCAGGTGAACAATGAATCCACGAAAGTAAGTCTGCCTATCTAAATTGCGTCTACAACCTGAATGACGAAGCCAAGCTGAAAGCTCCGTAGAGAGATTAATGGCAAACTCTGCGATTTCTAGCGGCTTATCTGGAAGCCTAGATAACAGGTGAAGGCTTGTTTATGCTCAGAATGTGCAAGAAGGCTGAAATCTGATAACTTGTGTCTTGACTTATTAGAAAACTGTGTAACGCTGGGTAACTCTGGATCACCTTGTCTTACAGGTGTGGTTTAAATGTATGTAGATTTCTGCACCAGGTCATTTTCATATTTACTGTTCTTGCCTTTATTGATGCTACATAGCCAAAACTGTGGACACCCCTTCAGTTATAGCCATTGCATACAGAGGCATATAGTTGAGCAAGAGCCTGTGCATAGTCATTTCATCAGTTTAGCGTCCTTTTAGAGCTGCTGGAATCAACTATGAATTCTATTAGTGATCATTTGCAGCTCAGCTGCAGTGAAGTAGGCCATTGAAGCTCACACCAAGCCCTGAAGCACATAGTGCTGGTTGTTACACTCACCATAGACTTCCTAAGTAGCCACAGGCAACCCTTAGATCACCTTGTGAAGTGCCAGGAGCACACAGGTACTGGTACAGAGGGAAGGGGTTCTCTGGAGAAGTGAATCAGCTTGATCTCTAATTCTGAATCGTATAAGCATCTGCTTATAGGAAGTGGTGCAACAACACATGAACTGATGCTGCTTTCAAATTTGCGGTATCCTGACAACGCCAGACTGGATGTTCAGTAGAGCCACAACAAAAATCCTGCCACCCCAACCAGCTGCATTCTGCAGAACGCTCCGTTAAGGGTTTTCAGCTTTTCCAACGTTTGCTGTTGACCACAGCAGTCGAATAAAGCAGATGTTGCTTTTTCATCATCCATTTTTGCTGCCAGTGCGGTCACCATGCCAGTGTTTGTATGGCTTCGCATGGTTGGCTGGTGTGCAGTTATGGTGGAGGAGGTGTAATGGTTTGGGTGAGCTGTAATGACCCGTTTCCCATAGTTTCATAAATCCTAATACGGCTTACACTGACATTTAAAGAATCATGTGTCACGATTTGAGGACAAACCCTTTTCAAGATTTTCCCCATGGCCAGTTCATGAAGTGAGGTCCATGAAGAAATGGCTTGCAGCATTTGGTGTGCATGAACTTCACTGGCCCGCACACACCCCCAACCTAAACCCCATCCAACACACAAACCTCAGTGCTGTCCTCAATAATATTATTGAGCTTAAGGGGAAAGGAGGGAAAGAAGCCTTCCCAGGAGACTGATGTTTCGATGTCTGCATACTTGGGACCGTATAGGATACTTTGTGTGCACCACAAAGTTTACTGGGCTTGAACACTAATCTGTGTTCAGCGAAAGTAGCGAGCACCTGATCCGAGATCAGTTCTCAGCAGTGCTTTTCACCTGTAGCATATTAAACTAATGAAAGAGTGTGGAAATTATACACTGGTGCCTGAAAGCGTGGCAGGCATACAGATTCAGATCAGAGCCTTTATATGACTAAGTATAGATAATTATACTTCAAATTGGGCTGGTGCTGTACATTTTAATTTTCATAAAGAAATAAGTGGTTATCCTCCTGACTTCCTATTAGCTGTGTAATTAACCTTCAACTGTAGAGGCACTGCTTTGAGTGCCAAGAGATGCAGAAGAGGATGGATACCATTCAGCAGCTCAGCACACACACGGATACGTGCACACGTGCGCTGCATGTACATACCTTTCTATGCGTTTATGCACGCATTCTTTAGCTGAGCCCTACATGGTGGTCTGCTCTTGCCAGTCCTGTTTTAAAGAGTTCTAAGGTGTGTCTTTTCTTGCTGTAGCGTTGTGCAGCAGTGGCTGAGCAGAAGGATGCCCTGATGTCCTACATGACCAAGGTTTCCCAGAAACCAGGACAGGTAAAGTACAACTTTATCAGCTTCCCTATCTGTCAGCATGTCTGCAGACAGAGCCATAGAATGAAACTAATGTGCATAAGGAAACTGAAACATGGTTTCATGTGTTATGAAATGTACAGGGTTACTGTCGAAATTTATGGTCAGTCGAAACTGTAGCTTGGCAACATGTTTTATCATGCCATGTTTATTAGGGACAACAGCAAAACCACTTATGGTTGGGGTAGCTCAGTGGGGAACACCATTACTCAGACACCTCTCGTGTGGGAGACTGGGGTTTGAATCCCAGTCTGGGTGACTATGCTGAGCTACACCAATAAGAGTCCTTGGGCAAGACTCCTAACACTACGTTGGCCAACCTGTAATCATCAACCTTGTAAGTCGCTCTGGATAAGAGCGTCAGCTAAATGCCATAAATGTAAATGTAACTTATGAGACGAGCCGTTGTCTACTTCAATGAAATGCAGTAAAATCAACATTTTTGAGTTCATAATACTTGTATTGTTCCATGTATAACTTTCAAAACCTGCAGCGTTATCTGGCTAATTGTCTAAACCTGCTTTGTGGAGTTCCACCATTGCAAGGACAACTGGATTTGATTTGGCTACTACCACTGTCTAGTCACCCCTTGACCCCCTGACCCCACCCCCCACAAAATGGCAACTGCAAATCCATGTTTCGGTGCCTGGATTCCAGTTGCTGCAGCAATCCATGTGACACCTAATTCCGCTTCCTGCTGTAGTTGCTGTCCGATCTAAGGCACAAGAATGTAATTACTGTACCGTTTAAGGTGGAAAAGCAAAATTCGAACCCTAACCCAGACTTTGAATAGCAGGGAATCTTAATTCATCCATGTTGAGATCCATTCTGTTTTCTTTTGCAGTCTGTAAATAACGTTGCTCTGAATTCTATCCTCTGAATCTATTTGTACAATCACACACCAGCTCTCTCGTATTTGAGATGTTATTGTTGGGTTTTTATTGCGGCATTTACACAGACACTAATGCTGCCACTCGGTGGGCGTGGCCACAGTGAAGTCATGTGCATAACCTTTGTTCAGCATGAGCCTGTTAGTCACAGTGCTAACTGCTAACTTGTTAAATGATGTACCTTATTATTGAAGATCAACACACTTGTACTCACACAGTGTAACGCCTTAATCTGTTCTTTCACTGTGTGCTCACTCTCTCTTTTTTTTAGATTGCCAAGATAAAGACACTGGTAGGACTGATTCCAGATTTCGCTGAGAAGGAGACGGTGTGTGCCTACTTGATGAAGTGCTGCGGTAAGAACGCTGTGTGTTTTAGTTCCAGCGGATCGTTGAACAGTCCTCCACAGCTTGATCTTTATCTCCTTCATGACGGGTCATTCAGAAGTTTGTTGTTTGGGCGCCCACATGCCATTCTAGTGACACTTTTAAGCTAATAAATTCATATCAGTGTCCATGGTTCATAGACGCTGCGCTCGTCTTGTCAACCTGTCCTGGATTCCCGCTTGTTTGAGCGTGCCGCTCGGCTCACTGGCCTGTGGCTAAGCAGTTATTACCCGGCCAATTAAAAATGCAACAAGCGGGGCGTGCGTGCAGGCACCCAGGAGGTGCGTTTGCTAATAAAAACATGTGCTCCCTAATGAGGGGCCGCTTTAGCCAACCTGGCGTGAGAGCTCTGACATGTTAAAGTACTTACAGAACTCTTCCCTGGCCGGTTCGCGCTGCTGTAGCGCATGCCTATTTAATGAGGCCTGTGGCACCTGCCCACTGGTCAAGAACCGAGCAGAACAACCATTTAACTCTGACAACTCTTCCTCTTTTCGTCCTTGGCTGTTCTGTATCTCTCCATCCTCCACCATAAATGTGTAAAGCATGTACCCAAACCATTAACTGAGCCTTTGATTGTGTGATGCCTTACTTTCTCTCTCTTCTTGTTTCTGTTGTTTTTCAACATTCTTCTTTTCTTTCTTTTTCTTTCTGTTTTTATTCACGTTTCTTTTTATTTCACCCCTTCTTTTTTTTACCATCTGTTTTCTTTGTTCCTCTCATCTTTCTGCACTCCTTTTTTCTTTTTCTCTGCATTCTTGCTCTCAACCACTTTATCTCTCTTAACCTTTCTTTTTGTCTGTTTATGCTTTTCATAATTTCATTTCTTTGTATCTCTTTTGTGCTCTACTTTTTCTCTTTTTCTTTCATTTACTTTCCTTTTTTGTTCACTTCGTTGTTTTTTTTCCTCCCATCTCATATATTGTTTTTGTCTATTCCTTTTTTTTCTGTTCCCTTTTCTCTTGCGCACTTGTTCTTTTTCTCCTGTCTATCTCTCCTTCTATTCCCATATTTCTCTGCTTTTTCTTTTCGCTTCATTCTTCTGTTCATTCCTCTGAACAGAACGCTAATGGAACACATTGTCCAGACCTTGCTAATTAATAGAGCCTTCATATTGGCACTACATATCGAAGTGGAGTGCTGGAACCTACATTGGTGATCATGGGGAAAATAGAAAAATAGAATTTCCCTCTTTGTTCATTAAAATGAAAGAGTTTAATGTTGTACCTGTCTCTCTTGCTCTCTCTCAGCTATGGATAAAGACCTTCCCTCAGCGAAGGCCCTCTATCAGCAGATGCAGGCTGAGGGGCTGCAGGTAGATGAGTTGTCTTTGAAGAGACTGGCGTCGCTGTACAGGGAGGCTGGCGAGACTGCACCCTTCCAAGAGCCCCCGGTAAATATTGCCCAGTGATAACTCACATTCAGTTATTTATAACATGCATACAGGATGTAATGTATTGAATAAGCATGCTTACTGGTTTACGAGTCCAACCACTCAGCTATTACTCTTTATTATTGAAATGATCCAGTAGTATTGAATTTTGATAACCAGCCCTACATGGAACAACGCTGTGGGATGGGGAGCTGTGGGATGGGGAGCTGTGGGATGGGGAGCTATGGGATGAACATTACAGTCCTAATGAGCACAAGCAATAGACTTCATAAACTAATTTATATTCCGGCTGATATGAGGAATAATAAGGAAAAGGCTGATTCCATGTAAGGTAGAGCAGATTTTGTCCCCTGGAAACGAGGACCTTTTCCTCTTGCGTAAGGTGGCCACTGTCTCACCTGAACGGTCACCTACAACTCACCCTATCGCCCCTTTCAGCTCTTATTCTAGCATAAACTCCTTCACCCTCCTTTCTCCCCTTTGTATTATTTACAGCCTGTCAGAACGCTGTTGCCGTGTTTTAGAACAGTGTTAAAGCAAGAGCCTGTCAAGCTCCCTCCACCACCCCACCCACCTCTACGCTCACTTCACCTTTTAAGTTTGCACAAAGCAATCTCAGGTAGTGCTCCCCTCCCGCTCCTGCTCTCCCTCTTTTCCTGTCTCAGTCTTTCCCCCTCTCCTTCCCTCCTTTCCCACTCTTTCTCCCCAGTCCCGAGGCAACCGTTAATACCAGAGAACAAAGCGTCTCCTGAGAGTGCTGATAAGGACAGATTTGAGGTGCTGTTCACATCTGGCCCCGTTTCCCCGACACGGCTACAGCTATTTATCGACTTTAATTACGCTGTTAATAGGGGAATATACAATGTTGGAGCAACAGTAATCTTCTGAAAGCGCTCACCTTCGGAAAAAAACAAAAACAGAAGAGGCCTAGCTTTTAGTGGCTGCCGCCGCTTAATTAGCAGGACTTTAGGGAGGGTGGAGTGTAAATGTGTTTGTGCATTTAATCTGGGCTGAGATGAAACCCAGAAAGGAGGGCTGGTTGAGCTGCAGGGTTGGTGCATGATTGCATGAGGGGGGCTGTAGATTTCGATGGTAAACATAATCATGGACAGGGATCACCCCAGACTGCTTTTTAGAGAGGCCTGGCGCATAGACTTGCCATATTTAATTCAACTTTATTGTCATTATACCAATACAGGGTTGTATAGTATAACGAAACACGGTCAGGCTCCTTCTCCAGTGCGTGTGTGTGCGTGTGCGTGCGTGCGCGTGCGTGTGTGTGCATGCGCGTGCGTGCGTGCGTGTGCGTGCGTGTGCGTGCGTGTGTGTGCGTATATATATATATATATATATATAGTGTAGTGAAAAAGCTATTTTGTCCTAACTTGTCCTCCTATAGTTTAATTACCTAATCTGTGGACCTCTTTCCTCTGCCCTTCAGGAGACGTTCAGGTTCTACGCACAGAAACTTAGGGACTCCAAGACCCCCAGTCTGGCAGATAACTAGAAGCCTTCCTCTGTTCTTAGCTCTTCTTCTTTTTTATGTTTGCTCAGATCTTGTTGTGCTGTGAAGCTGATTGAACTTGTTTAGCTCCTGCTTATAGTTATGGGAGATAACATGAAACCATGCCATGTACAGAAGTATTTATGTTAATAAATGTGTTAAACTTGTTCATTTTGTGGTTTGTGTTTCTGCCGGTTATTACATGGTCGGGAAGAAAAGCGTCCTGGCCTGGTTTAATTTGCTACATGCACTCTATATGTACAAAAGCACAACATGGACCTGATTTTTTTTAGGTGTGCTACAATAGTTCAGGAAAAGTGTTGCACGTTCATACATATTCATTAAAGTTTATGGGTAGAAAAACAAAAAATTGGAGACAAAACCGGCTCAATGGAGCCAATGCAACTTTAAATACTGCAGGTGAATATGGTCGTATGGTCCCTATCTAAAGACATCACTCCAGGTGATATTATTATCCTGGGTGTTCATTAAAGGTGCCATAATACGCAAGTATTCAGTATTTTAACATCAGCCTTGTTTACTGATGTCCACATAGAAGGTACAGGACAGTGAAAATATGTGTCCCAGATGTGGTTTTCCAACCCCTTTTATGATATTGTGATTTGGAGCTGTTTTCTCTTTTTGGTGAGCTCATGAATAATCTGATTTGCTGGTTTACAGTGGAATGCCACGATCGCATAAAAGCAAAATGCATACAAGCAGGAAAATAAAATGAACGAATAAACCCCTGTGTAAATAAGCTTGGTCCTCATACTGTTTAGTGGATATGCTAAAGTTAGTTACTGCTAGTAGCTGACGTTACCTATACTAGCTTCTCGCTACTCAGTTCTATATAAACCCTTAGTTTAAGATGATCGCTCCAACCCTCAAAAAGTAGATACAGCCACACAGCATGGCTGCTACTTACAGGTTCCGGCTGGGCTTGTGACGCTAATATAGTTGGAGCTGCTCCTCTTGAGTTTCGTTTTTGAAATATTTCGGCCATGAAATGTGAAATAACAACTTTAAACCAAATTCTCCAGGGTCTTCTTAAAGGAAGCCACAGAACTGGTTTAAATATTAACGAGGCTATGTTGTTGTGTAACAGTTTATTAGTTCTGTAATAAGCTGGTTTTACTCTCCTCTTTTGTAAATGCAAGATTTGTATAAGAAGGAGGAGCAACAGTATGTTCTATGTGCCAAACTTCCCTTATTTAACAATACCGGTGTAGATACAGAACTCCACTGTATGGCATCTTCATTAGCATCAGTCTCCAACACCTCAAGGATACCACGTTTATCCCATGGCACCTACATGTTCAGTAATAACTAACATTTACTAGTTAGCCCTGTGTGCTACATACTCGTATGCAAGTGTTTGGACTCCCTGGTATGACAATGTTAATTGGTTCATTTTCAAAGTGAAAATAATTTCCCATGCATCTGCTGGGAACTTGTGTACATTTTAATACACAGGTACTATTTATTATTTGCTGAATTTATGATGCTGTGAGGGGGGAAATGTGTTAAAACCCAAACCCAAATGTGTTAAGTTACAGGATATGTTAGATTTACTTTTGTCTTATGTGTTCAAACTCAGCAAATAGAAACTGTGCACAAACATTTGCATGTGGTAAATTGTTTCCATGCTGAAACATGTTATTTTTATATAACTGTTGCACACAGCTATATTTGATAAACACTGGAATGATGAATGAGACACACTCCATGCTTTGGTTCTGCGTTTTCTATTTAAAACATGCCCTTGGTTATATTTATCAGGGTTTTGCACCAGTGCAAAACTTACATTATCTGCCTTTTAAAATACAAATGCTTTCCTAGTGTGCCCTGCTAAACATTTCAAAAGCCTTTATTATACCTTTACTGGCACACACATTGTTCAGCTTAATAATCTTAGTATACAAAAAGATTAAGCTGTATAAAAAAAAAAGAAAAATAGCACAAAGCCGCAGACTGGGATATCTAGCCAAAGTAATTGCTACCTATGTCGGTGACCACAAAGGAAATTGCAAAAGTAGATTGCCACATAAAACCATTAGTGTGGGCTCGACAAGGTGCTTTGCCCATTTTTTTTGTGGGTTTTTGTTTTTTTCCCATCCAGCCGGCAGTCGAGGTGGGACTTTCCAAAGTTTCTTTTTTTTCCGGGGGGGGAAAAGAGATGTGGCCTGCGTGTAATCTGTGCACGTGTTTCATCACCAGTCCTGGGACGACTTCTGCTTTATGTACCTGAGTGACAGGTAGTAGAGCAGCATGAAGAAAAGCACCACACCGATCAGCACTAGGTAGCAGGAGAACAGCGGGAACTGGTTCATATGCATCGCCTCCACCACCTGGCAGGGATGGGATTTAGAAACAGAGTTTAAACACTCAGAATTATGGGTATGTGGGGTTTCGTCTGTTTTTGGTGTTGTGTGGGGATACGTACCGCCATGCCATCTATGTTGAGGGTGAAGTTGCCCAGGTTGACTGAATATGAGAGGCCACGGAACTGGACCTGCAACATGCCCTCAAAACCCCAGCGCATGAAGGAGACGTGGGAAAACCATGAAGCCACTGTTGGACAGAGAACATGAGACACACCACAGGTTCCTAAGTGCAATTCAGCTAAACAGCAGTGCTACCGGCTTGTTGTCAGAGCTACTGAACTTCAGCCCTGGTGGGTATTTCACAACACAGGATTCCTCAGTTAGCCAGATAACTTAAGCCGGAGCCTCAGCTCTTTTTCATCTGGACAGACTTGACTTTGGTCTTAAGTTATCTGGCTAACTGAGGAATCCTGCTTTGTGGAATAGTCCCCTTGGTTTTCCCAGCCACAGTGTTAGTATTAGTGCACTGTTAAATCACTGTATGCAGATACTGAGAAACTTTTTCTTGAGAAAATTGTATTGACTTGATTTTCAAAGAAGCAATTTGTAAGATGACGCAACCTTCATACTCCAAACAATAGAGGGCAACATATGCCCAGAAAATGCAATGTCCCTCTTCCCCACTCTTCACTACATACCAGTCCAAAAGAAATACTGCAAGATCAGCATCTTTATCCCATTACTTGCCAGGATTTTGATTTGGGTTCAGTCGTCAGGCTTGTTCGAGCAGTATCAGTAGTACCTGAGGACCCTGTGTAATTTGAGTGATTACAGACGACCTTTGTGACTTTAGTCCCACAAGAATCTGCTATGTCCATAGTTTTTACATGTCTGCTAAATATTAATTCTAGTGTGAATTTCCTCCTGTAAATTGCTGAACCCAGACCTCCCTCAGTAACAACAGTCCTGCTTGAATCCACATCTCAGTAATGTAATAACATTACCCGGTGTAACCCGGTAACAGAAAACAGACCTTAAACAGTCTGTTTGTGACGAGATGTAAATGTCCGCCAGGTTTCGCTTATAAGCAAGGACCAGAATTATCTCTGCATCTGGACTGGAACCCTAGACAGCCGCACTATTGCAGTGATGTCATTCATAGAGGTGCCCGTGTTAGTGCCAGGACAAATTGGAGTAGACATGGCTGCACAACGTAGGACAAAGTGCATGCAGACCGCCACGACGACTACCCATGTCAACATCACCAAAGCCTGCAATGGAGTCGTGCCAGACTGTCATGGAGTGTCTCAGAATGGCAGTGGGTCATCTTCAGTGGCCACTTTTGTCTTGGTGGAGATGACCAGGGGATCCATGTGTGGAGGCACCGTGGTCAGCACCAAGATGAACAGTTTGGTGTCCCTCCATATCCACCCATTTTACAAAATCTGGAACTGTGTGAGAATATTAAAGCTTCATGGGCTGGATTATCACAGGATACCATTCGGAACCTCTGCAACTCCAGGCCCAGATATTTAGTTGATGCTCTTATTCAGAGCGACTTACAAGGTTAATCATATTACAAATAGGCCAGTGTAGTGTTGGGAGTCTTGTTCAAGGACTCTGGTGTAGCACAGCATAGTTACCAGTGTTCCACATGGGGCGTTAGCTACCTGGCAGGTAGTGGTGTTATCCACTAAGCCACACCAACCACCATCACCAAAACATGGCAGTCCAACTCCATACTGAGAGACACTACTTCTGTATGTGTAGCTCAATAAATATTACCCATATTAGTCTAAACATATCACCAGTTATTATTCCTGGTAACCTTTATCCTCCTTCCCAATAACATTACAATCTAACACTGGGTGCAACTATTCTTTGGAGTATATTACATCACCTGACCTTCTCTGGTAAAGCTATCACCAATCAAATAGTGCTTTAGTCTTCAGACTAGTTAACTAGTTAATAGTTTTAGTTAGATTCGAGTCATTAAATTATTGTTAGCTGGTTAGCATGCTAACTTCAGTAAATATCTTTATGATACATAGACACATTTAAATGCTCTGCTTTAATTTGAGGTGGTTAGATAGATCGATAGATCTAGATAGATAGAGCATCCAGGAGTGCAGATGTATTGAATATACAGTAAAGTGTCAAGGCGACCAAACCTATGATTTAACATAAGAGAATTAGTCCTCATCTGTCCTCGTCCCTCTTCCAGCCCCACTGGGCAGTGTTAAAAAGCCTGATGGCTCTTGGGACGAAGGATCTCATGATTCTGTCTGTAGAACAGCTCTGTGACAGTAACCTGCCACTGATGGTGTTCCTTTTGTCCATTAGGAATATTTTCCACGACAGATCATACATATAGCTCCTTTGAAGGGCCTATTTTCCTACTTTAATTTTTAGTATTGAGTTTCATGTACCAGAAACAACTGCTTTTGTTGCTGTGTCTTTACTCTGAGATGAGCTCTGTTCTGATTGGCTGCCCTGTAGTGCACCTCAATCAAAAAGCAATATGGATTGAAACACTTTTTATAACTTGAAAGGAATGTAGGCTGAATAGGCAGCTATACTCTCACTGAGGAGCTGGACTGAAATGCCAACCAACAGCATCCTGTGAGCTGCGTCTGATAGAGGACTAGAGACTGACCAACCCAAACTGTGGAGCAGATGAGCTGTGACGTTACATCTAGACACTGGACCAACAACTTCAGCAAAGCAGACTAGAGGGTTAATGCTAGGCAAATCGTATTAGCTGACAATTGGAAACTAGCTGAACTTTACTTGATGCTTGATGCTTCCTGCAGTGGTAAAATTGGCAGCCACTTTTTCAAATGTACACTCCATGTATGCTGGTGCCAATGTTTCCAGTGTGGAACTGAGACCAATACTGTGGAGTTAGCCAATGGACTCGGAGAATTGACCACTTTTGGGATTGACTCCAAACCTTACATCGAAGGGCTGCTGTATGATTACATGTATGGGCTCTTACCTAACCACATGTTGTCCAGGCTCATGACAAAGCCGCCAGTCAGGTAGAAGATGGTGAAGAGTGAATTTCCCATGAAGGCCGAGATCTGTAGAGTGGGCAGCGCTGCTGCCACAAACAGCGCCATGCACCGACTGCAGTAGACCATGAGCCATACCAGCATGAAGCTCAGCAGAAAGCGATCCGGTGCAGTATTCAGTCCAGCCAACCAGTAGATAGGCAAACCATACACAATAGTAAAGACACAGTGCTCTGGTAATTCCCCCAGCACCTAAGATACCCAGTGAGAAAGCACACTGTGTTATGCCATAGGTGTCATCAGGAAAAGGGAATGCAGAATATGATGTCATAGCTTTTATTTAAAAAAGGAGAATACATTTTCACAGGTCAGCAACATAAGCTGCATGGAGCTCTGCTGCCTTCTTGTGGTCAGTTTCTAAACTGTGCTTGCTGGTATGGCACCCTGCGGGTGAAGGATGGTTACCTTGGCAAAAAAGTATGGGGTTACGGAATACATCCCATCCTCCAGCTCATGGTACAGCATGGCTCTCTCCGTGTGACCTGTAGATGGCCAGCACAAACGTAAAGGAACATCCTCTCATTTATACCAGCTGATCCTAGTATGATTGTTTAGGCCTGTACGTGTGCCGGTAACTCACACTTCGCTATGACGTCCAGCACCACAGCGAAAGGCGTCAGAGCACCCATCATGTAGAGCAGGGCCACTGTGTCCTGCATGGACAACTGCTCCTCACCCGCCCCAAAGTAAAGAAAGCCAACAAGCAGTGACATCAGCAGGGCCTCCAGGCCATGCACCAACACTGTCACCAGGTCACGGTAGTCATTGTACACCTGCCGCCTAACAATTACACCAACATGACAAGCTTTAGACCCCATACCATAGAGGTTAGGTAAATAGGCTTATGCTCACAGTGGGCTTTCTTACCTAATCAGGGTGGAGAACTGGTGAAGTCGGCCAGGTAGGCGGTCCGTCTGTTGGGAAACTGTGATGCTGCTTTCGCCTTTTGATACGGAATTAATGTTGCTAGCAAAGACACAGAAATGAAACGCTTGTGAGCTGCTGCCTGGTTTCTTTTCTAGGAAGAGCCAATGTGCCTAAAGACATGACTCATCAGACCTGAGTGTGTAACAGCTTTACCTTTGGGTGCTCTCCAGTGCTGGAGCATGGTGCTCCTCTCCTTTCCACATGAAGTCATCTGTGTTCTTCACCTTTTCCTGAAAATTAGCTGCCAAGGTCCTGGATAGTTCTAGACATGCAGCCTCTCTCTCCAGGCTGCGCCGGTCAATGCTGATCAAGTCCACTGTAGCAGAAGAGCACTGTTCAGACACCTCAACCAACCCAACTCAAACTTAGACGTATGTAGGTTTTTGTAGATTTGCAACAGGCTGCGTTCACTCACCATAGTAATCTGATGGATTGCAATAGCGGGGGCATGGATACCCCAGAGATGTGAAGTAGGACACCATGTCTTTGGCCGGGCCGCAGTACACAGCGGAGCCGGAAGAGAGCAGCACCACCAGGTCAAATAGCTGGAAGATGTCTGAACGAGGTTGGTGGACCGAGAGCAGGACCAGACGGTTCCCCCGGGCCAAGCGGGACAGGGTGATAACCAGGTTGTGGGCGGTGAAGCTGTCGAGACCTGAGGTTGGCTCATCGAGGATAAGAATGCCTGTAAACGAACGAACAGTGTGGGATATGTGGATGTTCTTCTCAAAGATAAGCTATTAACTGGATAGCATAGTGGATAACTCCATCGCCTTGCAGGGCTATGCCAGCAAGAGTCCCTGGGCAAGACTCCTAATGCCCCTGGCATTGCAAGTGCACTGTAAATATGTTTACAGTTTGTTTTCTTATGCATATGAGCTGCAAACAGATCACTACTTATCTTAAAGCACTCCAGACTCACCTGGGTTCCAGAGCAGTTGAACAGCAATGCTGACCCTCCTCCTCTCCCCGCCGGACACACCCCGTATGTAGTCATTCCCTACCCGTGTGTTAGCACACTGTCTTAGCCGCAGTTCAGCAATGACATCATCAACCTGTGCAGAAAACATGGTTAAGGCCACATGAAGGCCAAGCAGAAGAGCAGACACTTCATCAAGGGTTTTACATTTTTTCAGAATCCAGTTTTTAAAATCCAGAAAATCACCTGATGTGTTTTAAAGTGAGTGAGATTTAGATCATTCTTATCCACACTCGTTTAAAAAAAAAAATTATATACACTCACCATCCACCATCCACTTTACTGAAAACACCTTCTCAGTTATGCCACTTACTGACCGTTTAGGTCCACCTACCATATAAGTCCTCAATGCAGAAGTATATAAGCTCACCAGAAACAACAAAGTCACCTTGCCCAACTGCTCAATTCTTTGATGTAAGGGTGGCTGAACATTGATGTTCCCTACATCCAGAAACTCCAGGCTATGTCGAATCGAATCTTGAGGAGGTATTATATGCTATTAAGCACGTTTCAGTCACAGGTGACTCTCTTTTTTTTGGTGAGCTTAGGTTGCAAACCATGTGCTGCTGCACAGATTGTTAGTCACTCCACTCATGGGCTGCTATATAGACATATTTAGGCCATATTCTTTTAGTGATGGCAGTAGTACTTGGTAAAAGCACAAGGTTACCAGAGTTAGGTAAAAATGTAGAGTAAATGGTCCTAGATGTATTAAAAATTATTTTTGTAACAAACTAAAACATGTATGTATATATATATATATATTAGTATATCTTCATGAAACAACCTGGTCAAATGGTTCTTGTTAAAATGTCAGACTTGTAAGGATAGGAGAACTTGTTGGTGGCTAGGTAGAACAATTTTCAAAAAGTATTGAACTGAACATACCAATAAAGTACATATATATCTTTACTAAATTTAGTAAAATCATGTAAAGCAAATAAAATATAGTATATAGTCAAAAATATATAATATAAACAATAGTGATATAATGAAATATCATAGTAATATAGTTCATCTTTACTTCCTGTCTCTGTGGGCCTCCTACAATGAAGGGCTAGAGTGGCCAGTGTGGTTGCAGGCGTTCTTTCCAGTCAGGTAGATTCCCAACAGTCGTTCTGCTTCTTCAAACGTTTGATCAGTTATATGAGCTAATCTCCAGCTAGGTTGGCATGAAAACCTGCTGCCACATCAGCCCCTTGATAAGACTGGTGACCCCTGGGTTAGAGGAACAGGAACTGTATACCAGAGAGATGGACATAAGGAAATGGGTGGTGCGTGTCTATAATGCTGGAACACTGGTTGACCTTTACGTCTACTGTCTGATTGTGTAATCTGATTGTGACCTGCTGTTCAAGGAGACAGGGAAGAATTCAGGAGCATTAAAGGGTTTACCCTTTGATCTCTCTGCGCCTGGGAGAAATGTGTTGGCAGACGCAGCTTGGCCACAAAGAGAAGAGTCTCCCGCACGGTCAGGTGGGGTAACAAGCGGTCATCCTGCCGGACGTGAGCGATGCTTTTCTTCACTAGCGAAGTCGTGGAGGGTTTGCCATTGATCAGTACCTCTCCGGATTTCTTGGTACCACCTTCATCCCGACATGTAATGATGTCTAACAGGGACGTCTTCCCACAACCTGGGAGAGATGAGGCGGAAGGTGTAAAGGTTGGTGTGCTTATCCCTCTAGTTTATAAAAACACCTTTACCTCAGAATCCTCCACCCTGATAACATTTATCTCCAAGCAGGTCTCCAGTCCCTGCCAGATGATTTCTTTTACCCTAAGTGTTAACGCACCCATTAAAGAACCAATGTTGACCTTTTTTAACTTGCTTAAATGAGCCTGATGTAGTTGTAACATATGTTTCAAAACATACAACAGTTACCATGTTTACCTATATGCAGAACACAGCAGTTTAGCTCCACCTAGTGATGTTAAAGTTATAATGTGTGTTTCAGTCTGGACTGCCTTTTGAATGGAGATACAGAGCAGCCAATAAGAGCAGAGCTCATTTGCGTATTTCAGTTCTAAAGGTACAATAACATACACAGCCTGTATAGGTCTAAGCGATAAACCATAATCTTGAAAAAAAATAATTGTGACCGTTTTCGGTTCATATAATCATGTAAACTTCAAAAGAACTTAATATAAAGAATAATATTATTAATAAAGAAATTAATATAAGAAAAATATAGCATATGGGCCATTCGCCGTGTGAGATCCTTTCTCCCCACCGCGATAAGACTCTACAACGAGTCTCCTTATAGCAGGAACACCACCGATCTCCTGCTGTCTGAACTGTGTTGAGCTCCATTATATTGGTACATGCCCAGTTTTTAAACTCTACTGCACTGCTCTAATCTGGACTGTTATTTTATCTGACCTGCCAATCGTCACTTTCTATATAATCCTTACTACCTCACTTCCCTAAGTGCAATATTACTTATGCTGCTCTGTACATGCTTTTCTATTTATTATGTTATAGGCAATGTCTTATACATGCACATTTATGTATATAGACAAATCTCCTTAATTCAGCTCTATTTATTTATTCTGATTAATGTATATACTTCACAAAACACTCTTATATGCACATAGACTCTTCTGTTATTTTAATTTATGTCATTTTGTGATTAATAGCTCTTCTGTAACCTCTGCCCTTTTTATTGTAATAATGTATGTCTTACTTGTGCAATATGTACAGAACTGTGGCACTGCAATTTCCTTCGGGATCATTAAAATGTAATCTTATCTTATCTTATCTTATCTTATCTTATTCCACATAACTCATATGCAAACAAAACGATGTAAAATGTTGATGTTTGTAAAATCTGAAATAAAGCCACCTCTTTTTGGGAATATTCTGCATTCTAATACACTGCACAATGAAGTGGAATGCCCTGGAAAATAATAAATTAATAGGGATAGGGGAAAAATGCAATAGGGGACATTTTTGACTAAAGCCAGCCTACAATAAGCACAACCATATCCTCAAAGATTTCTGTAATAACTTTGTGTAAGAGCTTTTAAGGGCCAGCTGTCTGGTTCCTATCACCACCACTGTTTCTCCAGAATGGAGAGTTTCATATTGGAACACTCCGAATGGCTTCATTTCTTAACTATTTAATTATGTAGAGATTTTGAAAAACAAGCATCCTATCATGAGTTTTAGTGTTTCCTGCTGGTCAGGTCTAAGATTATTCCTACCCGAGCTGCCGATAACAGCCAGCATCTGGCCGCTGTGCACTCGCAGGTTCAGGTCCTTGATGGCAGTCTGCTTGTTGCCCTGCACTTCCCAAGGCATTTTAAACTCAGACAGTCTCTCGTACCAGGGGATCTGAGCCGCTGTGTCCACCTAGAGTACACACACAGATGGTTATCAGGGCATGTGCATGCCTGCTTAGCATTGTGCACTACTACTTGTGACTGTTAAATAAGAGGAACTGATGAACCGCTAATTCAGAATTCACTGAATCGGTTTACAAATTTGGGTTAAGCCTTTAAAACTACCAGCCCTAAAACTAAACCTAAAACAAAACTGGTTTTCTGTAGGGCTTCTAATAGTGGTTTGTTTATTAAATGAACTGAACACATACCTCATAGTGCAGATTTCTGACCTCCACTTCATTGCAGCCCCCACTGTAGGTAAAATAGAGACTGCTATCTTCTTCTCCTGAAGAAAACAGCCTCAAGTCTCTGTTCTGTGTGTGAGAACGAGACATTCATGTAACAAGACTACCATTGTGTTTATTGAATTTCCATCCAAAATGCTCATTACAGCTCTGAGATATCCATTTTTTACTGTCAGAAAAAAGGAGGGAGGTGGAACTCCTAATAACCATGCAAGGATTGTTTTAAGTGACATCAGTGAGACACATGATCTTACTGGATTGTAAAACAAACATTTGCTAATGTCATTATAATGTCATGATAATTTAATTCTCTTACTGGAATCACCAAAACAAATAGAAGACATCTTCAAATAAGTTCAGTAATCTTATTATAAGGCCTGTAACAATATGAAAATGAGAAATTTCAATTTCTATTTAGATATTTCAACTAGATGTAAATTCATTTTACTAGCCAAGATATCTTGAACTTGAAATTGAGGGGATTCTGTTGCAATTTGCAAACTGTAGGGATTAATTTAGATGCAGTTTTACTATAGCATGAAAATCAAATCAATGGGTTGTTGCAGATTTCTATGAGATGTTCATCATTTTGTGTACTGTATTTTTTGCACTGCAATTTTTTCTCACAATTATATTTATATTTATTTATTTATTTGTACCAACAAATAAATTAATCTGATGTAATTAGAATGTGAAATTCACACCTTTTTATTATTTCTAAATAACTAGGTCCTCTGAGACTCCATACTGGTAGTGAGAATAACTGTGCTGCATTGCTTTTGAAATGATATCTAATAATATATATTAGATGTTCAAACAAAGCAAGTCTCTTGAAAAGAATAGAAGCTGTAACAAAACCAGGTAGACACATTAAACACTACATACACCAAATATTCGGTTCTTTACCTCTGTATGACTTTCTGGTAAACATATGTTGTTTTTTACGAAATGTAGATTCATTTTATTTATGGTGGAATGTTTCCTGACCCATTGCAAGTCTGTTCTTGGGTAATCCCAGTATTAGTTACCATCTAATACCTATTCAATCCCTAATTCAGATAAATGGAGGTGTTTATTTTTTATTTTAGTGTATATAGTGTTTTTTATTGCTGCTATAAGTAGTTTTAAACATTTTTCCCGGCTGCCTTAGACTTTCGCATGCTATATTAAGTTTTGTAGAACATTTCTCATGCCCTGTTGTAGTGGTTACCTTTGCCTGTAGCATTACAGAGGACATGCCGTTCAGAGGAACCTCTTAGTGACGCACTTTTTGAGCACTTTATGAAATTCCACTTATCAAAACTCATTGAAGTCTGGTCCATTTTAACAGAAGCCAGGAGATAAGCAGACAGTGTTGAATTTTCGTCTGGTTCAGGGTCCGTTCAAATAATGGGACACATGCTGATTGTGAAATACAGAGGTTTTAGTACAGCATCTCCCTGCGGAAACTCTGCTGGGAGGTGAAACAGATAGCCCAGGCCGCATAAAGAAGCTGGATAGTAAATGAATATGGAGAGGCTTTTAGAGTCTGAGCCCAAATTTTCTTGCACTGATCTGCACTATCTATCTCTCCGTGTCACAGTGTCCCTGGTCTGGTGTTTGCTCTGATGTCCCCATGCTGGTTCTCACTCACCGTACTTGATGGCAGTGCTGAGAGTCTGAGGCCGCTTTCCAAATCGAAGACGCTCTCGTTGGACATGGTGCCAGACTAGCGGAATTGATATATAGTTGCCAAATTGAGGGGTCTAAGACCCCTTGGTCCAGGTCTTAAGCCTGAAAGGAGCACCTTTTGCTCTCTCTGCTGAGCTGAACTGCTGTGGACAGCGTGGAACCTGCTCTATATACTTCACAGAGCAAAGGTCTACTGATAAGCGCTTCTGCTTATGGTGCCAGCTTCACTGGTACATGCACTCAAATGGCTAGACAGTCACAAAAGTGAACTGTCCAGGACGGCCGACAGATTTTCCAAGGAGGTGAACAGAGCTAACAACAGACGGCTCAAGTAAGCTGTGCTCTATGGAAACGAGTCTTCCAGGTCTGTGTCAGAGAAAAGGATGGCCGAGCAGAGCCCAGCGCTCTCCGAACAAAGCCAGCCACCCTGTAGCCTCAGCGTGAGCAGAGTGTCCTACACCGTCAGGTAAGCAGGAGTTCTAATGGAAATGATCACAGTCTCAGAATATCCGAGACTATGTTACTCCTCAGAGTCCGGCAAACAGGGCAACATCAGCGTGTTGACTTTTTGAATGATGTTTATGATATTTAATGCAGAATAGACTTGAAATTTTATGAAATTGACATTTGAGCATGTGCTGCTGGTACACCTGAATCTGAAACTAAATCTTATAGTTCATATTTAAAAAACTGATTAACTGAAAGGCACTGAAAGTGGAATAAAACACAAGGAGAGCTTACTCTCAACATGCAGTTATTAAAATCTTTATGAAAACCATTTTCTGACTGTCCCTAGAAGCATTTAAGACTGTCTTATTTGAGTGTTTGAATAATGTTTTAACACACTGCAGTTAATTGCAACTGTAATCGTTTTTTAAATCTATAATTCTACGATTTTATGATTTGTTTGGTTGAAAATGGATTAAATTTGTGTTTTAATAGTTAGGAGTTTATCAACAACGATTTTGGATTTGTGTTGTAACAGCATGTTTTAAATGTTGATTTGTAATTTTATTATAGCTCCTATATTATATATCGTCGCTGTCCAAAGGAAAACAGGTATCTCCAAAATGGCAACTTTACAGGAGAGGCCAAAAACCTCATTTAATTTGAATGGAAGTCAATGGAACCAGACATCTTACCAAGCTGTTTTGGGCTATTTCTGTTGGTCCATTCTTCATGAAATTCCCACACAGTGTAAACTGCAGCTCATGTGATCAAATGAGGCATAAAAGTAAAAATCAACAAAAGTGGAGATGCATGTTTTTCAGTGGACAGCGACGTTATTATGATATTATCCCAGAGTCTTCATTTTTTCTGCTTTATGCATAATTTGATCAGCAGATCCTTTACATTGTGTAAACATGTTGTGATAATTTCACTAAAGGAAATGCTCTAAAATGGCTTTGAATGAAATCTTTTTACACTAGTTTACACCTAAAGAAAAATCAGTTGCCCTCTTCTGTTACTGTTACCGATTTGGAGATACAGGCTTTATTTGGACAGCAATAATATAGTGATATAGATACAGTATGTAGATTTAGTATATAGGTATAGTATATAGATATGGTATACCACTGCTTTGTAACATACTGTATATGTTCTACTACTAGATATTATGTATTTAGCTAATATGGCCAATTGTGTGGGTTTTTTTTTTCAATCTGCAAATTGAAGGGATTAAATTGTGGTTTAGTAAAATAATGGTTTGCACTATAGTAAAATAACCAATTTAATATTTGTTGCAGATTCAAAATATTTACCATTATTTCTCATTTCTAATCATTTTTGTGCTGCAGTTTGGTCTGGCCTAAAAATCCCATAACAACAAATAATGTGATCTAGTCAGAATGTGAGGTCAGAAGGTCAATTCCAGTTAAATCCTCGAAATGTATACAGACCCATATGGGTGGCAATGTGATGTTTTATAACATGTATGTTTTATAATGTGTCTGACATCAGGAATATTTTCAACCACGTCAAGTTCCCTGTGGGGAGCTTGCAGAGGCGTTCAGTTCCTCAGTCACCTGGTTCCTATCACACCAGTTTAAATGAGTCTGACTCTAGAACTGAGCGTTGTACACTAAGCCATTCTGAATGATATTGTTTACACCCAGACTGTTTAATCATTGTTTAAAATGGTGGAGTTCCCTTTAATGCGAACGGTCAACAGTTCCCTTTGTAAATATTATGTTTGCTAACATTGTCTCTGTGCCAGCGAGCGTCTCGGGCCCTGGTGGGACCTGCCATCCTACGGGAAAAAATGGACGCGGCAGATTCTGAATGAGGTGTCGTTTCACGTGGAGAGCGGTCAGATCATGGGCATCCTGGGCAACTCAGGTGACGATGTTTCTTAACCTTATGGAGCAGATCACAAAAACACAACTTGGATAGTTCTCCTCTGCTGTATCACTAAACTGCCTGCCTGCCTGCTAGGCATTTGAACACTGGGGTTATGAAGTTAGCTGCATGAGAATGTTTGGGCTGGTCAAAATAATAAGAACACATCTTCTACAAAGCACTCACTTCTGCACACTTTGATGCACAATTACTGTTTATTTCTCAGAAGTTAGTTATTGGGGAAATATATATACATACTCTATGCTAAAGTTTATTTGAACTATTTTCAATTTTATTTATTTATTTTGTTAATTATTTTATTAATTATCATTTAGTTTTATTATTGTTGTCATTATTTTATTTATTTAAATATTTATTGTTACCTTAATATGTTAAACTTAACACATGAACAGCAATTTGGATTATAATGTACTGAAGTGTGTCTTCTGGAGGTTACCTTATTTTATGCTTACAAAATCAATAAAACACATAATTTGACTAGAAAATTAGCTTGCTGTCCCTTAAACCACTTTTCAAAATGAAACATTAATAATTAATACATGGAAAAAGTTTATTACATCAACGAAAGAAATTTGGCCAAATTGTTAATATATTTGCATGCAAATACAAATTTGAATATACGCATTACTGCATTATAATGCCACAGTGCACACATGCACATATATCATCCACTGTTTCTAAAGGCTAGTATTTGTCCTCAGGCTCTGGAAAGACTACTCTGCTGGACGCTATTGCCGGCCGCATAGGCAGCAGTGGCACGCTCGCCGGGGAAGTATTTGTGAATGGAATAAAACTCAAACAGGACCAGTTTCAGGACTGTTTCTCATATGTGCTTCAGGTTCGTACCCATGAGACGTGCGCTTGTGTGTCTGTGTGTCTATGTGTCTGGGTGTGAGTGTGTATATTGCTGACTGATGTTGGCCTGACCTTCAGTCTGTAAAATCACAACTGATAAAGAAAGTAGGGGAAGGTAACAGTCTGGGTTACTGGAGGTTAAGTTTGCAGATGAGCCCTGTAAACTGTGAGGTGTTCTGAAAGAGGCAGCGCTGCTGAAACAAGACGCTCCTCTATAATCTTCCTCTGAGCCGTTCATGTGTGTCCACGGCAAAATTAAATAATCAAGAACAGCCCGCATTCATTTAGGGTAATCTCTTATATTATTACTGATAAACTCCTCAGGACTCTAGAGGACTGAAAACCAAGCCAGTCATTAATTTAATTCTCTCGAGCTAAAACCAGGTGCCGGTGTTAGGGAATGGAGACATTAATAACCCAGAGAAGATGAAATGGCCTCTCAGAGACTCCAGAAAGTTATACTAAGAGAGATTGTCCTCAGTAGAACTACTGAATCAGTTGCTGTTAAAGTGCTGTCATGTTAGTTAATAACAACCTAAAGAGCATATCGTCGCTGTCCAATGGAAAACATGTATCTCCACTTTTGTCCATTTTTACTTTTATGCATCATTTGAACACAGCAGCTACTGTATACACTGAGTGAGAATCTCATAATGAATGGACCAACCGAAGTGGCCCAAAACTGTTCGGAAAGACGTCTGGTTCCACTGACTTGCATTAAAGTTAAATGAGGTTTTTGGCCTCTCCTGTAAGTTGCCATTTTGGAGATACTTGTTTTTCTTTGGACAGCGACGATATACTACATCTGTAAAGATGTTTTATTCTATATAGCCATATATATAGAATACATACATATCTATATCTATATCTATATATATATATATATGTATATATAGAATAAAACATCTTTACAGATGTAGTATATATATATATATATATATATATATATATATATATATATATATATATATATATATTTATGTACCTATATATGTACCTGCCATATATATTAATATATGTATATAATATATATATATATATATATATATATATATAAACAAATGTTTATATTAAACATTTTTTTTTTTGTTTTGTCATTCTGGATCAAATGCACAATATTACAATAAGAATACGTGTATATATATATATATATATATATATATATATATATATATATATATATATATATATATATATATATATTGCTGTTTTTGAAACAAACCTTATATCTTGTTTTTTGATGGTTTTCAGATTTAGCTTGATGATTTGAATGATGAATGGCACAAATGAGTTAGAAAGAAGTCTGATTACAATGATTTACATTAAACCTAAAATCTTTTTTTCCTTCTCTGGTAAAGTTATTCAGTAGTTTAGTTCGATCAAGCACAGAACAAAAGTCAGACTTCACCGTTCCTTTCTTTCATTTTCATCAATACAGCTTCAAATAACAGCAATAAATAGTGATTAATGTGATTCACAACTTTTGAATGCTAGTGTATGACTGCAGTTGTTAACTGAACCTAAGGCCACCATGCCCGATGCCAGGCACTGACTAGAATCCCACCAAAAGTTACATTTATTAAAAAAAGGTCATTTGTATTGCCAGAAGGGCAAAAGCTTTTATAATAAAAGTGTGATTTCTGGATATGATTTTTCCTGATCACGACAAATAGGATCAGTGCCAGGGAACTACTCTTAGAAAATTACTAGGGGTGTAATGATATACTCAGCCCACAATTCAGAGTAGATCCACAATACTGGCTCTATGATTCAGTATGCTGGAAATGGTTTGAACAAAATTAGAATAAATAAAACAATGATGTACAGCTTACTCCAGAGCTGACACTAGAGCTAAGAGGCAGCAACGCAGCTGCATTAAAGGGCATAATTAATACAATTCCCATTTTCACCATTGCACATTGCCACAAGTTTAGGTGTGATGATGGTCGTGTCATGTCTAATTTGATATTTCAGAAACTCTTATTAGCTTTAGCTTTATTTTAGCTGATTATGACCGTTCATATAACTAGATTTGAAAGTCATTGTAAGGATTCCAGCACAGTTGCTGTAAAAACACTGAAAAGTATTATAGTCTATGATACGTTTGAAGCTGAGTCTGAAATGAAAGCTCTAAAATTGCATGTGTCTGTTTCTGTTTGTTAGCAGTCTGTCTTTCAGAAGCCTTTTCATATGGCTTCTAATATGTCATGATTGCAGCCTACATAGTAAATGAACAATCAGAGAGGTTTCATCTTCAAGAATAGATGGGTGTATACTATATATTTGATGGAATGGCTTTACAAACCCCTGGGTTGGGGCGTTAAATGAGGCTGTTATGTGCTGCTGCACTCTTAGAGTGGTTTGTGTGACGGCCTTTCCCTTGCCATGCTTCTCTAATGGGCACTATCCCTTACTCTCTGCTTCACAGAGTGACAATCTGCTGAGCTATCTGACAGTAGAGGAAAGTCTGACATTCACGGCTCAGCTGGCTCTGAGGCACCACTCTGCTATAGAAATCCATAAGAAGGTGAGTTCTTCACTGGAGTGCCATAGCAATGAGCACATAAACTCTGGCCTCGAATATGAGTATGACGCTTTAGGAAGCTGTTTGATGCATCGTAAAGTTTAATGTCTCTGTGTAACAGTTCTGAATTGATTGTTACTGCAGGGCTTACGTTTACTGCATTTGGTTTGTATAATGTATTTACAGGTATTTTATATTTTCTGGTTTCCTTCTAGGTGTCTGCCGTCATGGCGGAGCTAAGCCTAAGCCACGTGGCTCACAGTGTAATCGGGGGCCGAGTCTTTCCTGGTATCTCTGGAGGGGAGCGGAGGAGGGTGTCTATCGCCAGCCAGCTGCTCCAGGACCCAAGTGAGCTAGCCTTTCACCTGCCAAATCTCAACAAAAAAAAGGATATTTCAGATGTTTTAGACTTATACGACACTGATATCCGAAGCCGATGTGCAGCTGCTGGAACATCTTTCCAACATCTTTCCAGAGCCATCTGGTGCCAGAAATGAATATATCACATGTTAATATTAAGAGACCACCTCAAAATGATCAGTGTCTCTAGTTGTACAGGTTCTGGGTTTGTGTTGGACCAGAATTCCTCATTTCTGTTTTATTCTCTACACTACTGGAAACATGTCTCCCAAACTCCAGATCAGATATTGTATTAGATCTGTTTATTTAAAATCCCTAATGACCTCCAGCAGCCTGTTTTTAGAACCATGCTCACTGTGCATCTCACCCCAGCCACCGCTTGCCAGTCTCTCTGTAGGTTACTTGAGGTCATCTTATGGCGGTTAAAGTGACATTGGAATGAGGTGGCGCTCATCGCGGTCAGTAGAGAGTGGGTTTGGCCCTCTGCCAGCCTGTAGCTGTGTTGTCCTGTGTGTTTTGTTCCTGTAAACCAGACGTTCACTGTACCTGCCAGTAAATCTAGAACCCAACCTTCTGTTCCTCACTAAGAACCTGCTGTACATGTGGCGATCCTGACTTAAGAAGAAACTGGAGTGCTCTGTTATTTATTTCCAGAGCTGTAGATCATATACTGATTAGGTTGAGAAACACAGTAGGAGTCCTATAACCATGCTCATACAGTTCAGCTACCTCTGGTCAAATGACATGTGGATTTAAATGGGAATTCCACTTATTTTCCAGCATTTCTGCATCCGGTTCCATTGTTGAGGTGTAAACAAAATCATCTGGAGCAGTGTGAAATTTTGTTCATTGTACAAACATACTGGCTCAGATTTTTTACATTATCAGGCAGCACATCCATAACCAGTGGTGTAATAATTCCAAAAATCACCAATGAAATTTCTCTATAGTGGATCATGTTACATCAAACTACTCTGAAGGACGTATATCTTAATCATTCTATTGAATATGAATTCTTATTTGCTAAATATAACATATTAGGGGCAAAACATAAGAGATACAAATGCCTGTGAATGTTATGTTATTTGGAAAATCAACCAGATATATATCTTGACCAGCAACACAACAACGTACTTGAGTGTCCAGCAGTAACTATGCTGTTCCCATTTGACAGGAGTTATGTTATGTAGTTTTATGCAAAAGTAAAGTAAGTAAGCACAGACTCGGCTTCTGTTCCCCGGAGATGAAGCAAGCGAAAGAGAATATTAAAAGAGCGAAAGAGAGGGTTATCATGTATTTGGAATTAAGCTGGGGTCCATGAGGGCCCCTAAGGAGGGATGCTTTATCTAGCTCCTCGGACCTGAGTGGCATCCTGGGACTCCAGACCAGGGATTAGTCCCCTTCTTAACTAAACACACGCACGGCCAATTATAAAGGCTTCACATTGGCTGCCTCCTCCAATCATGCAGGAAATGAATTAATTGTGCAATTAATTTGGCTCCAACGTTAGACAAAGCCAATTCTATTAATTGTTCTATTAATTGAAGTCAGGTGAGACTCGTCCGAAAGTTTCTTAAAGAGGCCAAAAAGTTGAGTTATGAAAAGTTCCTCATGTTTTGTTCCAGGTGTTCTCTGACTTTCTGACTTTGCCATGTGTGTCTCAGAGGTAATCCTCCTGGACGAGCCAACCACGGGCCTTGACAGCATGACGGCCAACCAGATCGTGGTGTTGTTGGCAGAGCTGGCTAGAAGGGACCGCATTGTTATAGTGACCATCCACCAGCCCCGCTCAGAGCTCTTCCGAGTGAGTACGAAGGCTTCCGAGGCCGACCAGTATGCACTGGAATAGCCCTTAATGACTTGTACAAGCAAGGTGATTAACCTGTATATCTCTCATGGCAAATTACCTTAACAGTCGTGCAGCCTTGAGATAAACGTTAGTGGTTTATGAGGTCATATAATTGTAATAAACAAGGTCAGGATGCAATAAATTAGAAATATCATGAGGGACCCTTTCTGCTCATAGATTTTCAACAGGATAGCCATCATGAGCTGTGGAGAGTTGGTGTTCTGTGGGCAGCCTGAGGAGATGGTGGACTTCTTCAGTAGTTGTGGCTATGAGTGTCCAGAGTACTGCAACCCCTTTGATATCTATGGTACTATACTTCTAATAACACACACTGAACCTTCTTTTTTTGAACTTCAATTTATACAGTCTATCAGTAGTATTATAACACTATCATTTCTTCTAATAAATAATCATAAAGCTGTCTGATTGTTATTTCGAAGGCGTGAGTGGAAAAGGCTAAGCATGAGTGTTGAGTAAGAATGGGTGTTGTGACTAGCTTAGCGAGAGCATTTGAACTAAAGTAACCCTCTCAGTGATGCTTTATGGTATTATGGGAGTTTATAATATGTCATACTGATAAGATACTGTATTGCTGCTTTTGGCTGGCAGTGGATCTGACCTCAGTGGACACACGCTGCAGTGAGCGAGAGGCTGCCACCTACAGGCGAATGCACGAAATCACCTCAGCATTTCAGAACTCGGATATCTCCCAAACAATGCTGTGTAAGATTGAGGAGAGCTGCCAGCGCTCCAAAAAACCCACAATCCCCTTCAAGAGTAAAGAGTCCCCCAACTGTCTGACCAAACTGGGCGTCCTCCTCAGGTGGGGCTCTCAATGTATTTGTTGCTACAGTGCATTGCATCTTGAAGATGAAGTTGTATGTGTATCAGATATTAATAGTATTAGTATAATATAGTATAATATAATATAATATAATATAATATAATATAATATAATATAGTATAGTATAGTATAGTATAGTATAGTATAGTATAGTATAATATAATATAATATAATATAATATAATATAATATAATATAATATAATATAATATATAAAGCAATGCTGTTCAATGTTTTCAAAGTTTTAGTTCATATCCAAACCCTTATTTTAGCCACCTCCCTGATCTTTAGAGCAGGAAGTGAGACTGTTATGAATGAGCTGAAAATGTATCATACAGAGCTCAATGCTAGAAACCAAAAGTTCAAATAACATGTTTGAAACAGTAACATCACCTTCAGTTTTAGGTATTTTGGTCTTATCTGGTCTTATACCTGTAAATAACTGCTCAGCTGTGTTAAAGATGGTCACCAAGTGAACAGGCTTTCCCTTAAGGACTTATATTGTGTTGGGATAAATGTGTCCTGGGATCTGAAACATTTGTAAGTAACCATAGAAACTGTCTCTACTGAAACACACATTTTCTGCAATTAAATACGTTTTTGTATTTAAGAAATGTGTGCTATTATGTGTGCACACCTGTTCAGAGCTGTGTTTGATAGTCATGTCATGTATGATGTGTTTCATAGACATGTAGCGTTTTTAAATTCTACTCAAAATGAGCTAAAATTCGGTAAGAGTTCGGTATGTTTTGCATGTGAAAATCTCTAATCATTTGTTTAAATAAAACAAACGTAACTGAAGTATAGGGACAAATTCAGTAGAATGATCCATGCAGGCATTTCTAAAGGCTTATTTCCACAAGTATCAAATGACACAATACTAAACATTCACAAAATCAACCTTTATGACAGCTTTAATAGGATTATCATCACTGCACAAAGAAAAACAAGTATCTCCAAAAGGTAACTCTACAGGTGGGAAAACGCTTTTTACTCACATTAAGTTAAAATATGAACATTTATGAAAATATGTTTCCTGAACAGGGGTGTTATGGAAGTGTTGTAAAGCTGTATGGATGTTGCCCTTCAGTAAAGTGGTCATGTTTTATAGTCAAGCTTTTGATTCTATTTTCTGCTTATTTCCCTCTCTCTCTCTCTCTCTCTCTCTCTCTCTCTCTCTCTCTCTCTCTCTCTCTCTCTCTCTCTCTCTCTTAATCTCTCCTTCCCTAGGAGGACAGTAAGAAACCTATCCCGGGACAGGATGGGCGTCCTCATGCGCCTTTCTCAGAATCTTATCTACGGTCTCTTTGTGGCTTTCTTTGTCATGACTCTTGATAATGACGTCAGTAAAGGTGCAGTGCAGGACCGAATCGGTATCATCTACCAGTCCATGGGTGCTTCGCCATACACTGGCATGCTGAATGCTGTGGCCCTGTGTGAGTTACTCCTTCTGTTAAGCTGCATACTTGTAATAATAACTGCATGTACCTTCAAAAATCACCAAAACCACTGCTTTCAGTTTTGGACTTTTAGACCAAGAGCTGGTTTATCACTGACTCTGCCTCTTCATTTACTTTACCTGTTCGGTAATGATAAGGGAAAGACTTCAAAACTAAGACTTAGAGCTGGCCTGTAAGGAGGGAGAGAGAAAATCCGCTGCACTGTACTCAGCTGGTCAGCGCTGTAGTTGCATTTCTGAGATAGTGTTCACTGCTGCCATAAAATCCTAGTGCTACTGTAGTTTAACCTTTCACTTAGTATGTCTGATTCAGATCCCAGAGTAGGCTACTTAGCTGAAATTCTAATAGTGTCCACGCTGGTATATATGCAGCGTAATGGTGTCAAGGGTTGTTCTCTAAATTAAATAAACATGTCAGTAATATCAGCGCATATGCAGAATGAGGTAAGATAAGATAAGATAAGATAAGATAAGATAAGATAAGATAATGCACGTAAGACATACATTACTAGAATAAATAGACTAAGAATTAAAGAAGAGCTATTAACAACAAACTGTAACAGTGAGCAGAGTGCTAGAACAGTACGTATATCAGAATAGATAGAGCAGGGCTACAGAACAGCGATAAACCACAGGTTCTAAATGTGAGAAGTACATTTACATGTATGAAATGTAATGTATTAGACATACACAGGAGCAGCCTTGGCTAATATTACAATAATAAACATATTAATTTGAAATAATAATAATAATAATACAAGAGAGGGATGTCTAAATACATTAATGAGCATGTACAAGACATTAACAAAAGCAGCAAATGTCTAATTGCACCATAGAGATATGAAGTAATACTATGCATACAATATAATAATTATTACTAGGAGATACAGGGACAAGAGTGGATCATCTAGAGAGCAGAAATACAGAAGTGGAGATGACTGTTCTTCCTTTAACACTATAACTATAATATAATATCAGAAACACCACATGTAACAGTCATACTGGTTAACCATTTCACCAGTCACGTCTGCTATAAGTGTGTGTTGTAGGATTACCATTAGGGACTGTGGATCATCTGTCGCTGTGTAATTTTCAGACCCAGCCAACCCTATCAATTAATGCACAGGGGCCACCAAAGATCCATCACTGACCAGATATTATTTGGGTGGCGGATCATACTTAGTGTAAGTGTGATGCTAAAATGGTTGTATCCTGTGGGTGAAATTCCATAACATATGAATACATTATTTTGCATTGTCCTCTCAGAGAACTTCATTGGGTCCAATAGTGTAATTAGGGGGTCCCACACCCCTCCAGGACCTCCTATATTTCACATCTTATTTGAAGTATGTCAGTTGGAGCTGGTTCACCTGTATCAGGCACAGCAATGTGGTTGGTGTTTAAGCAGTGTGTATACTTACAGTCTGCTTTATTAGACACACCACCCTTGCTGGTGCATTTTGTTACAGATTTTTTTAAAAGCATTGTGTCAGTCATTATCTGTAGTCAGCATGACCACTAATCTCAACTCAACAGTGACACTGAGGTGCGTATAAACAACTCAACAACACTGTTGTGCTGAGAATGACACACGATCTAAATAATATTGGATTAGTGATGGTCCTATGGTGGTCCTTTTCCATGAATGGACAGGGTAGAGAGTGGCTGATAAATTATGCAGCCACAGATGAGCTACCGTCAGTAAATCTACAACAGACAAACACATATCCATGTGGCGTTTCTGTAATTTTGTATAACCTCTCTACAGTCACACTATAACAGAGTCCCACCAATATATTTGTGTAATTATATTGCTGTGATGTTAACAAAGGCTTTCAGAGTGCTTTGATATTAAATGCTCCAATCTATCCATCCTAAATTCTCACAGAAAGTTTCTTAAATGGTTTTAAATGTGCTGCCTGATGTCTACAACGTCGTTTTAAGCATATACGACAAAAACATTTGAGTTTTTTCCAGATTTGTCACTAATTTGACATCAAGATAACACAAAAACTTGTGTAGCTTTATTGGTGGTGCTGGATCATTAATATAATGGCTACGTATGCATTGTAGACAACTTCTGGTTCCCTTCACCACCACCTTCAACACTATTTTACATCACACTGTTCTTTAAGACTTTCTTAATAATTGAAATATGAAGAACATTTTCAATTAAATTCAGTTTTAATTTTTAATGTACTTTCATGCAGTTATTTTTATTCCACCTTTTTGTACCAACGAAGCAAGAAAGCAGTACATTAGTATGTAAAGATGCTGAGAAGTTAGAGAAACTGCACAAAAAGGGTTATGTCAAGTTATATTGTTACTGTCCCCTGTGAGTATTATGTGCTGTTGTCCCTGCAGTCCCTGCTTTGAGAGCGATAGCTGACCAGGAGAGTAAAGATGGCTTGTACCAGAAGTGGCAGATGTTTCTGGCCTATATCATTCACATCTTACCCTTCAGTATCATCAGTGTATGCATCTTCACCTCGTTCCTTTACTGGTGAGTCTGCTCTTGCATGCGTGATGCAACTTGGGTGGGGCTGAACTTTATCCTGATAAGCTTTTCTAAAGCAGGTAAGAAGGGCAGGAGAAGCGGGGGAGGTGATGGACGGGGTAACTCTAGGGCAAGACTGTGACGATAACCCATAAAGTGTGTCCTGTTTTTACCGCGCTGTGTGCTAGTTACTTGTTTACATATTTTGTCTCTCTGTGTTCATATCTCCATCGCAGGACGGTGGGCATGAACCCGGATCCCTGGCGCTTTGTGTGTTTTACAGCTGTGATCATGGTGCCTCACATCATTGGTGAACTACTGACACTGGTGCTGCTGGGGGTCGTTCAAGACCCCAACATGGTTAACAGTGGGATGGCCTTACTTAACATAGCTGGGATCATGGTGGGCTCAGGTTTCCTCAGGTAACTGCATCATGTTGTGGTCAAGCCCATGTTTTCTAAAGTCACAGCCTCTACCTGTCTGGTAGGCTTAACATGAGATTTTGGATTTCAGTCATTTGATCACTAATGAAGTCAGGTAATGATGTTGGATGATTAGCTGTGGATCACTCAAACCCATCCTAGAGGTATGAGGTGGACCTCCATCACTTAAAACAGCTTAAAACCCTTTTAGCCAACTTAGCATGGTGACATTAGGCTCATGTACAGCTGATCCAAAGCTTCTTGTTCCATTGTCAGTAAGTCAGTGTCAGCAATGAGTGCACCTGGGCTCAAATGACTGAAGATGCAATGTCTGCATCTTCAAATAACTGGTTCAGCGTATCTACCACCCTTTTAGATCTAAACACCTGGCTTTAATATTCAGAGGTTAAAATGTCAACCAAAAATACATTGTCATCTCTAACATGTTCAGTATTCAGTATTTCATTTTTCTGGGTCAGTAGAGTGATCATAAAGCTTTACCATAACAGCTTACTTTTAAATGTCTACCTCAAATATGAAGTTCACAGGTCAAATGTCAAAATGTTTGCATAATGCAGTGGTTACAACGTCAACAAAGTCATCCAAAGTGTTTTCATGTCAAATGGTAATTTGAGGAGAAACTCAGAATTTCTTTATTATGGTGGTGATGGTAATCAGAGATCTCTATGTCTACAACAGAACTGCAGCCAATGTATTTACTACCTGAAACTACCAGTGAACCTACACGTCCTCTGAGTGCACGTATGTAGTGCTGATTAAAGAATAATGGTAAATCAGGGGTTTTCTTTGAGACCTGTTTTGCTGTATGACACTGTTTGTGTACCAGGAACACCTCACCACAATGAACAGATCCAATTAACTGATTAAAATATGGGTTAGGCCAAAATGTTATCACAAGGCTACCATAAAACAGTGTCTCAGATATGAGGCAGAGACTTCATATCTATTCCAGGCAATAACGTTCCACGAGGAAGATTTCAGGGGCATTAAACCCTTCAGATGTCTGGTTCCTATCACTACTACTGTGAATAGCTGGTGCCAGAATATTCTATACCAAACCTCTATGGATGACTTTGTTGACATTTGTACCATTTAATTATCCATGAATTAATTATGCATACATTCTTTCCCTTTAAGTGAAAGACTTTTATTAAATTGTTTGATTAATAAAGCCAGTAGACAAAATAGAATGCTTATCTACTGCAGGTTTCAATATCAGTATCAGAAAAGAAGGAGTGGAGTCATTCCATCCAGCTACTGACTAAACACCCCGTTCTGAAAAATGGTTTTCTCTTCCTCTGTGCTAGTGCTAGAAGATGACTGACAAAGTTAAACAAAGGTTTCCTATAAATGGCACTTTGGCCAGCATAAACCTACTACCTCCAGCTACCTACGAGAACCCTTCTGCCACTGCCAGTTGGTTGATTAAGCCAGATATGGGGCATCGCCCCTTTAAAATCTTGATATTCCCAAAAGTACTAGTTTGACAGAGCTGTGCTGCAGCAGTGGGACACTCATAAGTGTTAGTCACAGTATATGCTCTACGTCAGACTACACCACAAACCACAGCATACACTTTAGGGAATGTTGGGATTAATATGGGATATTTGACCATGCTTCTCTACTTGTGCGAACAGGGGTACCCAGCAAATGCCAGTGGTGTTCCAGTGGCTAAGCTACCTCACATTCCAGAAGTATGGCTGTGAGCTCCTCATTGTCACTGAGTTCTACGACAAGAACTTTACTTGCAGTAAGAAAATCTAACCCCTTCTTCCTGGATTAAATATTTTAGTCCTTCTTACCAAAGAATTGCTGCGAAATTCAACTATTGAGATGTAAAATGAAATGGTGTATTGCCCACTGTAGAAAGTGGAAGCTGATTTGAAGTTGTTTTTTTTTAAACTTGACGCTTCGGCCCGGATAATGAGGGAGAGCCTTCGAGGTAGCCATGAGGAGTTAGCAGTAGCACTTGAGCCACACAGACGTTAGGGCGGGTACTCCAATATACTCGTTTATTCACGGTTACAAACTGAAACAGTCTCCCGGCCACAACGGTACACTTAAGTGTGACTGTAGTTAAGCCATAGCGTTACAGAGAGTATAAACAGAGAGGAAAACCGCTAAACGCCATCTCTCTTCTCCACTCTGCTCTCTTCTTCTGCTGAGGCCACACTGGGATATGCAAATACAATGGCCCTTTCTTAAAGGCACAGCATAAATTTGACTGTTACAACCGCTGTTCATATTAACTAAAATACTGCCTAATTAAATGAACAGCATGACTTAGATTTCTTCACAGCAAAGGTCATAGGAACTGAAGGTTGTGATGTCTACTACACAAATATGTTTTTTTTTAAACAGCCATTTTATTTTCAATCCAAACTAACCAATGAACCTAAGTTTGTCTTTATATGAAATATTGATAGTTGTAATTAAGATAAACTACTGGTAAAAAAAAAAAGCTGAAAAGCACAACTGTGTCTTACGTTGTCCGGATTGCCTAGTGCCAGGTAACTCTTGTAAAAACAGCTAAATGCTTTGCGCGACCACGTCACACACTATGGGTCTTCAGGTAACTATAAGAAAAAGCTAGCTCAGTATTTCCAGCATGGACATCATGGAAAAGGCTGTGAAGTGAACAAGGTAGACGGTATTGGAGGAAGTGAGTAAGAGATAAAGAAAGATAAGGATGTAGGGGGAGCCCAGGAGCAAAAAATTCCACTTCTTGCATAAAGCTTCAGCTGTCTGGTTCCTATCACCGCCAATGTAAACAATTCTAACTCACTAAGTTTCTGTAGAACACAGCATTTCACTCCAAACCCCTATAAATGACTTCTGTTTACATTTTAAATTTAAATATGCAGTAATGTAAAAAAATCCTTTTCAAATAGAACAAGCACACTTCCTGACCTGCTTCCTGACACTCTTATGTTCCGACCCAGGTGCGTCTGGCAGTTTCCCAGAAGCCTGCATGATAAAGAATGGTAATGTTTTAATAGAGCAGGGTTACCCAGGAGCACTCTCACGCTACGCTCAGGACTTTCTCCTGCTGTACGCCTTCCTACCTGCGCTCGTAGTGCTGGGGGTCATCAGCTTCAAGATACGAGACCACCTCGTCAGACGCTGAGTCTGTGCGGATGTGCATGTGTGTGAAAGAAGTGGATGTGTTGTGATGTTGTTTGTATGTACAGTGCCATTATCAGATGACAGGTTCCAGTAATACCCCAGCCATTAAATTAGCCAGTAATCCATTATTACATCCCACACTGCCTTGGAGGTACAGAAATCATACATACTTTTTTCTGTGTAGCTTATCAAATGTACTTTAGGGATCATTGCTGTTAATATATATAATATTAAATGATCATTAGTGCAAGTGTATATATTGTGTTTTGCATAATAAATGATTTAAAAATATTTGTAGTCTCTTTTGTTACTAAATATTTACCATATTGCAGGTATAGATAAGAATCCATTCAGACATCTTTAAAAACTTTAAATAATTCTTTATCTGCAGATCTGGATATAACCCATCTGTACGTTAGGTGTCATTGGTGAGAAGGTTGAGAAACATGGACGGTTAAGGAATGTTTCAGCTTCTCTTCCTTAAAGACCTACTGACTGATCTCTAACCTAAAGAAGCATAAGGAGCAGCTATAGCTGATGATGCTGCTGACCACACATTTACTGTTCAGCCTGAGCATGTCACACCAGCTCTTCTTGATCACATCTCTTCTGATTCATGCCATACTGCAGAGACTAGTGGCAGTGACCTGCAACACTCATCCAGGGACACAGACACTTACGCCTTGCCCAGGGTACCATGGTATTGTAAAAAAACATTATACATTTATAAATTATATATATATATATATATATAAATATATAATTGTTATTATTATTATTATTATTATTATTATTAGATTATATTAAAAAGTCCTTTACCACACATTCACATTTAATACCCATTTCATTAAGAAATAAATGACTTATGTTAATTTAAGCAATTACATTCAGCTCAAATGCATTATGTATATAATCATTCATCCTATTTAAAGGACAATAGCTTAAACCCATGTGGGCTGAGTAAATAATTTAGGGTTGTTTTAATAAAGCTGATGTGGTAACAGAGTTAATATTAGAGTATCAGCATTGCACTAAGTAACAATGAGTTGAATGTATAAATAACATTGACTGAATGTATAAATGACTTTTGAATGTAGATTATAACATAAACATGACAACTATATACTCAGGATCAGAGAAATGTTGTTTAATAATGTTTTATATGACTTTTCAAACGAAGCATCACCAGGATAAGAAGTGGCAGGGATACCCATATGCCTGTAACAGAATACATGTGAAAGCGTCCTGTAATCAAGTTACAAAAAAGTTAACTTTATTCTGTTACAGTTACAGTTACACAGACAAAAATCAGACTACAGATACATTAGCGGCAGGTTTACATTACAGCTATGTATATATATATATATATATATATATATATATATATATATATATATATATATATATATATATATATATATTGGCAGTATATTTGAATCATTAGCCAGATTTTAATACTGAACTGAATTAATATTAATTTTAGATAATCGACCTAGGTCACAATATAGATCAGCAAATACTGAGGACAAAACCATCTGCAGCCAGAAAAACAGAAATGGTTTATTATATACACTGGACTTACAAGTAACATGCAATCTTCAGTACCAATACCAAGTACCAAAACTAGTACCAGTACCAAAATGATAAAACACTTTAAAACTGCTGATCAGGACTAAGTCTAAGAACTGGGTGGGCGTAGCTAATAAGCAGTTGGTTTGGGGGCTCTCTCTTTATGTGACAGTGCTGGACTAAGAAAAATCACAAATAAACACACATGTAGACAAGCTGGCAGGTAATCAAACAAATGAAGGAATGCACGATTGAATGGATGAACAGAAGTGCAGATGGACGGATGAACTGAATTGAAACAATCCTGGCATATAGATAAATGAATGAACAAGCGACATGTGGTCTAACTTGCTATTGGTTATACTTAAGTTTCTCTAACTCTGAATCTCTGAAAGCTATGTTCAAGAGACAGCAGCCTTGTGATTGGTTAGGAAATACTTACTGAAGCGCTACCAAGATTAGGACCTTCCAGTTTACATGGAGAGGAGAGAAATATGGTGAACTACATCAGTCATTTATTTGACTTTGAGAAGATATTAATAAGGCATACTTTGTACATGTGTATTGTGGCCCCGAGGAACAAGATTAACTTAAGTAATAAAACACAGACTTAGGTTCCCTGGGGCTTTAATTCATTTATTCATTTAATATTTATAACAATAAGGTACATTATATTTTTAAGGTACATTATACCTTTTACCTTTCACTCGTTTTTAGTGTCAGGCACACTGTATAAAGGCCGTCGCCCTCCTACAGCAACAACATAAAACGACAACATTAAATACGTTTAATAAATAAAAGAAATGTTTCTTCTTGGCCTACACTAGGATGTGGAAAACGCCATGTCCCATAATGCGCCTGGCCTAAACGTCATTAGACCGCGCTGTAACCCATCGCAACAGTAATCAAAACACAGGTTAGCCAGTTGGCTACTTTAGCTTTGGCTAAATTTGTTATTGTCGGCTGAATTATAGAAATGATTAACTGTTAAGAACATCAGTGGACGTCATGCCTAAAATTAAGTAAGTTATGTAATCGCATTGCCCGCATCTTTAACTGTGTTCAGTTAACGTTAGCTATCATGTTACATTTCCAGCTAAACTAGCTGCAGCTAATCAGGTAGCTAGCTAGATTTTACGAACACAGAGTATGCTTTAAGCACACCTCTGTTCCTGTAGAGACTCGTAGAGAAGAGTTATGACAGTCTCTGGTGACCAGTGTGGTTTTGTTGTGCAGCACAGACACACTGTGGGAAGTAGCTGCAGCGGAGCTTCGGACTAGAGAGAGCAGAACTGGTGACGATGATGGTGAAGAAGATTCAACCGCCCTTTGCGAGAGGACTGTGCTGTTCATGGGCAGTAAAGCCGGGGTAACTTCACACAAGCAGGCAGATCATGCACTCCAAACGTGTCGATTGGCATTTGTGATTCAGAACTAATCATCCGACATCATTAACTGACTTTACTAATGCTCCTGTGACTGTATGCAGTCAGATCCTCACAGTAATGTACTGACATGTAGTGTAAAGTCTTCCAAGAAGAGTAGAGGCTGTTACTGCATCAATGGTGAGACCAGTTGCCCATTAATACCCTTGATTTTTAGAGGTCGCACAGCTGTCTCAAGCCTTTGGGCAGAATCTTTACACTTAAGACTATGTACAGTAATCCTCTGTGTTCAAGATCTATGGACTGAACTGCTATCACATGTCATTTTTAGGGTAAAACAACAATATTGCTCAGGTGCCTTGACAGGTGAGTGTGAACTTTGAACTGCATTTAGTATTTATCATTTATAAACATAGTCTCATATTTAAATCACAGTTCTCTGTCTTAAACCTGATGTATTCTATATTCGACTCTAGAGATGAAGCACCCAAACCAACTCTTGCTCTGGAGTACACCTTTGGTAGACGGGCAAAAGGACATAATACGGTATTAACTAAATGCTCTCTTTTAGTTTGAAGGTGCTTTAAGTTTTTGAATGAATAAATTTGATTTGTGCGTATTTTTGTCCAGCCTAAAGACATAGCTCACCTATGGGAACTGGGAGGAGGCACATCTCTATCAGACCTAGTCCAGATACCGATCACTCCTCTCAATATCAGGTCAGTCTTAATCCACCTGCATTCGGATTGCTTCAGTGTTTGTTTTAATGCATTTTGAGGACAATAATGTCCTAGAACCACCAGAAAAAGGGTAAATCCTGCTTATAGGAGAATGTAGACGATGTATTAACTTATTTTCAGTTTGCATACAACAGTTGTTATATTATATTATATTACATTATATTACATTATAGTTGATTATATTATTTAATATTACCTAAAGTAATTATACATTACTTTTGGTGCAAATTTTCGAATTAAAATGCCAATTTTGTCCATTCCAAAGCAATTCATATTATACATGTAGCCATTTTCTTTAATAAAATGTACCAGAAATGTGCTAGTATGTGTTTGGCTCATACAGTGTAATTTATGGGTTTAAAAAATCTAGTCTAAGTCTAATAAAGTCTAAGTCTAATAAAGCCTAAGTCTAATAAAAGTTGGCTAATTGTACAGTTAAGGAATCATAATCAGGCCTACATCATCATGATTTCTTTATCACTAATATGACAAGCACTGTTTGATGACTTTTATTTTGTAATTGTCACACCTCTCCATGCAGCTCTATGTCTGTAGTGCTTGTTCTGGATTTGTCTAAGCCTGGTTTTCTGTGGAGCACCATGGAGAAACTCCTGCAGGCAGCCGTGAACCAGGTGGAGAAAGTGTGTGCCTTACCACAGAGGCCAGGAGAGTCCAAAACCAGCAGGCTGCAAAACCAAAGCACAGTGCTGCGAATTCTCCCCAAAGATCACCCAGTGAGAGCCAGTGTCCTTCCATATTAATAGTACATGTGCTCTTTTCCTTCCCCAACTCTAACATAAAGCTGTGTGTATTCAATAGGACAGAGAGCTCATCAGCCCCTTTCCCGTGCCTCTCCTTCTCATCGGTAGCAAGTTCAACATCTTTCAGGTAGGCACTATATGGTACCACTGCATACGTCTACTACTGATGTTTCAGTCATGTCTGCTACCTCCTACGCTCACAGAACATCAGTATAATTTAATCAGTAACATTTCAGACACTTTAAAGCTAGGTGATGTCTGTTACTACACTATTCTTATCTGCACAGTTCTGTTCATACTGTATACATACCCACTGTCATGTAATATTTTACTCTACATACCATATGTGCTCTCACAGTACAGACAACCTACATTGTATTCTGTCCACTCACACTGTACATATGTATATTATATTTATATTAACAACTGTTTTTTCAACCACTCCACTGTCCATAATTGTACATATTCTGACCTTTGCATTACTTGCCATGTTTGCTTTCCTGCAGTTTTAATGTAAATAATACTGTACTTGGCACTTCTTGTTAGATGCTAACTGTATTGGCTCTGTACCTGTACAATCTCTCAAAAGTTTAATTTATTTTTAATCTAATGTAATGTAATGTAATCTAATCTAATTATGTTATGGAATTTTATGGCAAAGTCGTTTATTTAATTGATTACAGTAAAAACATTAAGATAGATCTCTGAAGTAAGAAGCACCCCATGACACTTTAGAATTATGATTTAGCTTTTTATCATCAAGTTGTTCACAGTGGGCAATCATCAGCTAGAGTCAGACAACATTATTATTTCTCTTGTTTATTTTGAGGATCCACACCTGATCTGTCGTGTTTGTTGCAACAACAACAACAACAACAACAATAATAATAATAATAGTAATAGAAATAAGCTAAATAGAAATACGCTATTATATTATATCATGTTTAATTAAATGCATTTTAACTGCATTTACGTAATATTGTGTAATTAATAGGACCACAATTAATATTTAATTAGTAACTCACATGTGAGGTGTTTCCATTTTACTGTCATTTTATGAACTGAAAGTAGTCTTATGCTAAGACAAGAGATGATCTGATTATATAAATGATCCTTACTCTGAAACTAAGTTGAGCAATTGATGCAAGATTTGCCAGGGGTGCTTCAGAGGTGGCTGCTTGCCCTTGTAGTTTAAAGATTTTCTTTTTTGTGCTTTTAAAATAAAACTGACTGCTGTTCCAGTTTATTTCTCATTACTGTTGATTTAACAGTTGAGATGTCGTGAAGCTTTACAGTGTGTTTTCCCTTCTTTAGACCAGCTATCAGCTAGCTGTTTCATACTTTCAAAATCTGCTTCTGTGTCTCTGTGCAGGACTTCGAGTCAGAGAAGAGAAAGGTGATATGTAAGACCTTGCGTTTCCTGGCACATTACTACGGTGCATCGCTGATCGTAAGGATTAAATTGCTTTTGGGAAAGTTGGTGATGTTGGTGTTGCCTCTATTTCGCTTCTCACCTCTGTCTTGTTTCTGAATTTCTTTCTGTCTGTGTTCTACTAGTTCACTAGCAGTAAATCAGAGACCATGATGTCCAAGACAAGGAGCTTTGTGAGCCATCTAGCATTCGGAACAGAGAAAGGGTGAGAAACCTTTGGATAGTGGTGATTATTCCAGTTTAACAAAATATTTTATCTAAAGAAAATGAAATATAATTGAATATAATCCTCACAGTGTTGTAAAATCATAGTAATGTTCATATTTTCTCTGATTTGTAGGAAGTCCATTTCTACAGACCCCAGCAAACCTCTCATAATTCCAGCAGGCATGGACTCTCTGAGTCAGATAGGTGAATGCTGAGAGCCACCTGCTGGCTATTGAAGGCATTGCATGTTGCTCTTCTTTGCTACTTATCAGCAAACAGACACTAAATGGCAGGCAACAAAAGACAAAACAGCAACAGGCATCTACCCTAGTGCTTATATTATATAAGACATCACCACACAGTGAATTAATATGTTCTTTGTTTTGATTCAGGATCCCCTCCAACCATTGACGTTGATATTGGAACACTGCATGCTAGAAACCCGCTGGACCTGTGGAAGAAAGTTTTTGAAAGGGTTTTCCCTCCAGAGGTACACTTTGGAAAACAAGCGCGCTCACACACTCACATAAACAAAAATACATAGACACAATACTGGCACAAAGACCATGCAGCTGTATGAATTCAACAGCTCCTGTCTGTCTGTCCTTAGAGCACCAAGGAGCATAAAGAGCTGAAGGATCCAGCCAAAGACTCTCAGTACAGCGAGCCCCTTATAGACTCCATGAGGGCTCAGAAAGATCAGGTACCACACATGGGACTCCTTTTTTCATCGTTACGCCTTCACAATAGTATTATAATTATTATTTGCTGTATTTACAGAGCTTTTAAAGGCACAGTTTATGATTCTGGAGAACATTTGTTGATATGTGAACACAATGGAAATCATATACAGTCCTCCCTGCGGTAATCCTCCGTCCTCTCAATTTCATGACAATGCACTCGCAAGGTGAACAGCAGTAGGCTAGCAAAGTCTGTTTTTTTGTGGCCATAAAACCCTTTACAACTTCCAATCCTGTGCCAAAAGTAGGGATTCACTTTTCCAGCAGAAACAGGGCAACCTTCTCATCCCTTTTCATGCCTTTCAAGTCTTGATGAAGGTGAAGTCAGCTTCTTGTTTGTGTGTTTATGTTCCATCCTAAATGGTGCAGCTGTTGCATTCCAGTTCCTCCTCTTCTTTTTCGAGTTTTCCAATTCCACCTTAATTCAATTCAGTTTAAACTATTGTTATTAACAATGTGCGAGCACATATGTAGCTTACAGTAGGTTCCAGCTTCATTAAAGAAGCAGAAACAAGCACCTGTAGGGATAGGAATACATCTGTGAGGATAGGAATACATCTGTAAAAATCGAAATTACCCTGCAACGGGATTAACACCATTGATTAAACAGCTTCCAAAACATAATGAAGTAGTGCATGTGAAAACACAGGTGGTCAAATAACAAGACAAATAACACAGTTAATGATTAGTAGCCAGATAAGGAAGTGTGGTCTTGGTGGGGAAAGCTGTTTCTGAGTCTGGGTTGTTCTGAGTCTGGTTGGGCCAGAATGTAACTGCAGCAACATGTTAGGGGCGAAAGGAAATTCAAACAAGAAGCTGGCGAATAGGAAGCCAGCTTCAGGCTCTCTGAGAACATTCGGAGATCTCTCCTCATACTGATGTTAAGATGGCTCTTCACCTCTCGACTGATCTAAAACTTCTTTCTCAGTCTTCGTTTTTCTTCTTGGCTGTTGCTCAGCCATTTAACATGAAGTTCAGCACATATACGCTGTCCTTCCTGTGCACAAGCGCAAACGCCAGCAGACCATGAGGAAATATTTGCTGGATTTGACAAAAAGTGTGTTAGACAAAAATGGTTTAATGTGCCTCTAATTGTTTAATGGTTATATTAGCTTTAGCCCCATATCCAACATTACTTATTTATTTATTTTTATTTTATTTATTTTTTTGTTTATTTTTTGTTTATGTGCCAAAAACACTCCACACATACATTCACTTTTCCCCCAGATGTTTGGAAAGAAAGGATAAAGGAAGCACATGTAGCTATTCCTGCAAGTCAGAACTTTGGATTATCACCATGCTTGTATCTGTACAAGCTGTACACCCAACAGTGTATTCCTGAGTAATGATAACGACTGACTGATCCTGGAGACTGATATTCTGAGGATTTAACAACGGCAATTAACCTGAAGTGAACCTCTGTGAACATGCTACCTCACCTGATCCTCCTCACTATGCATTTCAGCTACTGGCAGTCATTTTACTACGGTGGTCAGCATACAGGAGTGAGAAATATGAGAGCACTGGGCACTGTAATATTCCATAAACCCTTAAGAGCAACATTCCATTAGCATACAACTGTTGGGAATTCATATCTGCTTACTTTAACACCTGATGTAATATAGTTTATTAAGTTAAAGCATTTAATAAGAAAAAGAGCCTGTGAGAGAGATTCATGTGAAGAGTACAGTACCCAGCAGGATTCAACATTAACATTCCCTTCTTTTCTGTCTCTGAAGGAGCTGGAACAATACAAGCGTGAGCAGGCAAAGTCCTGGAAAGGCTTGGCTCTGGAGACGTAGAGTGTGGAAAATAAAGGAAAGAAGAACATTCCAAAAACTCGGCGCTGATGCATGTCACTCATGTACATTGTACGTTCAAAAGTGGGGTTTAGTCAACATTGCTTCTGAAAGGCAAGGGAAGGCTTTACACTAGATTTTGGAACACTGCTGTGAGAATGTGGTTGCATTCAGCCGTAAGAGCATTAGCATATGACTTAGCTATTAAAGTTGGACGCCAAAGTCCTGTATCCACTTCAGCTCAGCCCATAGGTACTGGATGGAGCTCCATTACTCTGGAGAAAACTCTCAAGGATTTAAACTCCAGCCAACACTTTGCTTCGGGAAGGATGACACAGAGGCTCATATGCAGCTGCATTAGAGTGTCCCAGTGGGTGTCAGCAATGGATGCACCTTCAGTAGCTGAATTCACTATTTAAAAGAGTTGTCTGGATTCTTTCTACTCCTGTTTGAGACGGTTTGTAATACTCATGCAGTGCACAGTTTATTCAAACGTTCTTTCTGATGCTTTGTCCACATATGCAACAGACTTTATGTTCTGAAAGTATTTTAATAATTGTGCATATTAATATACACACTTGAGCAAACACTTTATTTGGAGCATCCCCTTCTAACTGCATCATTTTCCAGTTTATCAGCCACCCACCATACAGGTACACTGTGTAGTTTTACAATTACAGACTGTGGTCCATCTGATTTGCTGTATAGTGTGTTAGCTTGTGTTATTACCCTGTTCTGTTACCCAAGCTGAGTGAGTAATTGTATAGCATGCCAATCTAGTAATTAAGGCATTACGGTTTTTGCTTTACATGTATAAATTTAAGTTCAAATTGTAATTTTGTATGCAAAATGACAAATTAAATACACACTTCTGCATCTCTACTGAGATTGAACAAGACCAAATCCTGTATCATATAAAACTGTACATGGGGATTAAATGGATAATAGCCTGATTCTCTGATGCAGTATGAAAGTTATAAAAGATATTTTTGATTTTATGATAACTAAAACTGATACGATAGTTATAATTGTACTGTTCATGTTCAACTGTAAATCATGAAAAGGTTACATGATTACTTACAATGGAGTTTTGTGTTTTACACCAGTGTCTTAATGTAAAGACAGATAAGCAGACAAAGACTGATAAAGGTCCAGAAATGTTTCCTCCTTTATTGAGAGTACGCAAAAGATTCCATTAAAAAAGAAGACAAAAAAATGTGATGCAGCAAATCAATGCATTGAACAAAAATAAACAAACAAACAAAAAATAAATAAAAGCGCTTATAAAAACAACAAAATAACAAAAAAGATATGATACAGAAACATCAAAGGACAAAACCATAAAAACTGTACCAAACACGTTTGCCGTTTCCCATCCTGTAAAACATGTTCAGCGTTAAGCGATGGGTCTCTTTTAGTGTACGAGGGGGTCGCCCCGCTGTAAATGCGTTCTGTAATGAGAGAACAGTAGGATGTACTGTTATGATTTTGGTAATATGTCCTCTTGTACCCTGTATGGGCTTTAACACACATAACATTATTAACCTACGTCAGTCCAGGATGTGCAAAGTGAAACTTCAGCACGCTACATTATGATTTCCGTTCCTAAAAGGCCCAAAAACTACATTTTCCATTACCGGGCACTTAGTGACGTCATACATTTACCTAACATTAAAAAAACAAACAAACGAAAAAAGGCGAAGGTCCTGTACCTATCTTCACTACTGGTTCGGTTCCTAATTACAGTTGCACTAACTTGAACTCAAACTGTCTCTACGACACACAGGTTCACAAAGAAAGGCCAGGTCAGTGGTTCGGTTACATCCCCCCCACCACCATCCCCGTTAACGTAAATACAGCCAAGCAGCAAGAGGAAAAAGGGAGTAAGGTAATACAGTACGCACACACGTTATGCTGGAACACCTTCTTTCATGAAACAGATGAGTAGTAGGCTAGTTTGGGTGCCGTGAAAATGACAAATTGCCCAACGATTATTACGGGGTGCCTATTTACCCCAAGCGCACATAAAGTGACTCTGGTTATTGAGTTAGTGTATCGAGTTTCTGCGGTTAGATAGCTTCATTCATATTTGACTGACCGCTTTTTGTTGTAGGCAAGCATAAACATTAAAGCCTGCTCCTTATAAGGCTCAGATAAATCAGCACAACCAGAGAACATTACTCGGGAACGAGAGATGTTAAGCAACACAGCCATACAGCGTTCCAATAACGCCTTGTCTAATACTCTGTCTTCTTCTCAATAGCTTCTTCTAATAAGACAAAGCAAATTATGATATGTGGCCTATCTGCCCTGTACTCAACAACCTGTACCCGTCACTTTGTCCAGAAGGTAAAAAATGTTCAGCACATGAAGACCACAGGGATCTTCACTGATTATTCTTTATTATATTTATTTGGCTGTAGCCAAAATCACTGAGTTGATGTGACGTACTAATTTTCCTAGCATAAAAAAATGCACTTTGTGTAATCAAGAAAATGGCATCTGTAATCCTCAATTGAGAGTGCACTAAATATAAGTTGCTCAGTGTGCAGAGTGCTGCACGTGCTTTGGTAAACTGGTTCACGTTGAGCTTCACAGCATCTTTTGTTGAACATTGTACTTCTGCTTTACTGTACTGTGCAAAAGTCAGAGACCACCCTTCATGCGTTTCATATCCAGTCAAAGGAGACACGTTATTCAGGATATACCGAGGAGATTAGAAATGAATGAAAATACAGAAATGATACAGCACAATATTGGACTCCTGACAACCATGCAAGACCTGGAAGACCACTAAAACTGTCAACCAGTCAGATAAAGAGTACTCTTAACTTTAAGAAAATGGAGAACATGACAAAGCCAGACCTCAGCATCACTGGAGTGTTTACAATTACTTGGATTGTGAGAAGCAGAGAAGACTGAACATTTGGAGGAGTGGAAGAATAGCCCTGCAAGTGAGTCTCTGTAAAGGAATAGAAGCTATAAAAGGCAAAGGGTGGACACACTAAATGCTAAACAAACAAAATATTAGATTTCGTTTTTTTAAAGCCTAATACATTGTCGCTGTCCAAAAAATTACGTTTTGCATTTTTATTTTTCTGGGTTAATTTAAATTCAGCCGGTGTCTTTTACATTTGTGTGAATATTAAGGATAATTGGACTAATAGAAATGAGTCATAATTGCTTGGGATACAAGCTCCTTCCATAAACCTACATGCTGTAAACTTAGCATTTCTTGTTTTTTCTTTGGACAGCGACAATGCGTTTCCTTTCTAACGAATAACTTACTGACTTTTGCACAGTCCTGTATATCTCTGTTTGTCTGCTTGGCCAATTTTCCAGCAAATTTCTCACACAACTATCCACCTGCCCGGGTCAAACCATGTCTTTGGTCTTAAGGACTGTTAATCTCACAAGATCAATCTAACAAAGACACCAGACTCGGGACATACAGTACATGGAGAACGCTCCCTCTAACCAAACATGACATCTAATTTCTGAAGCAGAAAGCAATCCGATCGTTGTGGTACGAACTTGACATTAGTAGAAGGGTTTGCTGACAGGGGAGAGCAGACAGGCACTGGAGTTACAGTTGAAAGAGTTCAAAACAAAGTCCACCTGTGGCATGCCTGGATGGGAGCGTTTGCACTTGCAGCACACACAGTTGGCTCTGACACCAACAATGATGTGTAGTGGCAGGTCAATGGCCTTTCACCTGCTGTCATCAGCAGCTGCGTCTGCTTAGCTGCGCTGTATGCCAAGGTCCAAAGCCACAGGTGTGACCTTCACTGGTGCACTTGAGGGGGGGAAAAATTGACTTTTCCCACGTAGCAATCTTGGAGGGCACAGAGGGAGGAATACATACAGTATGTACAAGCTAAGCTTTATCTGTTTGTGGACAGTCATGTACTTAGAAGTTCTTCTCAGTTCATTTGTTGGTAACTACACTGCCCTCTGCGCTGGGCTTGGTGCGGCTGAGGTCAAGTCCTAGGCTGGGTAGTTCTCGGCTGGGTGAGATGGTGGAGGTGGCTTTTGAGGCTCCGTTACCAGGCTGAGGCTCCCAGGGGCTGCTTTTGGGTTTTGCTGTGGTGGGACTGGCCAGGCCCAGGCTGGTGAGAGCATCTAGGGTTCCGTCAGGATCCACCATGACGTTTATGACTGCAGGACAGATTGAAAAATGAAAGGAAAAACACTTATACTACTGTTGAACTTATACTACTGGCACATAAGGATGGATCTGGCCATCAGGAGAACCTGGCCGCTAAGAGAGAGAAACAGAGAAACGTATCCTTTTGGGACAAATGGCATGTGCCAGGTGAACAGTGGAGTGCACAGACCTTGATATGGTCGTGGCCCGCGACATGTCAGTTTTAGGGAGTTACAGTGGTGGATCTGTGGATGTGGTCGCTGTGGTTATAGTGGGCTGGGATCGACAAAAATCCAGGCCTAAATGTAGTTCCCAGTCCAGCCCTGCTGCTAAAGGATTCGACCAGATCTGACCTGTTCCAATAAATTTGAAACCCGGTCTTGGATTATCACGGACGCAGTTTTACAGTGGTTTGCTTTGTTAATGTCTATTGTTAGACAATGGCATACTGGCTTTCAAATGTTCCGAATAACAAATGGGAAACACATAATTACTCTGCTTGCATAATATTACAAGTTTAATAAATCATCATTTAAAGTGAGCTGGGTTACTCAGTTAGTTTAAAAGCTGGGTCATATTTTACAGTGTAGTGTTAAACTTCAGTTCCTGTTTCCTCTATGGGGCACATTCACCCACCTCTCAAACACAGGAGCTATTTGAAACACAGTTACAGACTGTCATAAGACTAGGAGTGAGTACACAACAGAGAAAAGTGAGGGAGATGGTAGAAAAATGGTAGGGAGGAAATCTACTAAATTAAAAAAAACACTCATTGGGTAATGAACTTGAGGATGATCGCCAGTTTCGAACCAGCAGCTGTGCCCTGGTGTGTGCCTTGTAGGGAGACCACAGCTATAAGCCGCTAACTTTCACTGATTTTTTTAAAAACACTAATTTAGCATATTTATATGAAACACAGTACAGCTCAGAGTGTGCCACTGGCTGCCACCAATATTTGCATATCGTCGCTGTCCAAAGAAAAACACGTATCTCCATTTTTGTTGATTTTTACTTTTATGCCTCATTCAGTCACATAAACTGCTGTTTACACTGGGTGTGAATTTCTTGAAGAGGGCACCAACAGAAATGGCCCAGAAACGCTTGGTAAGACATCTGGTTCCATTGACTCCCATTCAAATTAAATGAGGTTTTTGGCCTCTCCTGTAAAGTTGCCATTTTGGAGCTACCTGTTTTTCTTTGGACAGTGACGATATAGACTATAAATTAAAAATCAATCCTGTGTTTTTGAGAACTGATACAGCATCACACAATATAAAGTTGCAATACTCAAGTCTCAATACCACATCTCCAGGAGATCTTACCTTGAAGCTGCTTCTCTACCCTTTTCAGCTCTGTCAGAATTGACGATATTTCCTAGATAATATAAAAGCATTATTAGGACATGGTCTCATCTTTTTCAGAATATTTATTATGCCTTGAGATTAATGTGCTTATTATCTATTAAACGTACCTTGTTTGTGGTTTTGAGAAGTGGCACGTCAGTCTCTGAACTGAGTTTGCTCTCGATGTCATCCCAGTTCCTGTCCTTGTCTTTGAACAGTATCCTTATAGACAGAAGAAAATCATCAGATAAACCTCGACACCATACTTCATTAACATGACTCGCATTATGTAGAGTTTTGCGATTAGGACTTTATGCCTCACCTGATTTTGCCTGCGGTTTTGTCCACAGACTGGCGGATTTTGGAGGACAGTTGAGAGACTGATGTCAACAGCAAACTGTCTAACACGGCCTATCAGAACACACACAAACGCCAGCGAGGTCTTCAGCTTTTTATAAATGTAAACACACATACATGTGCAAAAGAACATTTCAAAAAGAACATTAAACCAATAGATACGTTATTTATTTACCAGAGTGGGGAACTGAAGTGCGGATCCACATACAGGCTTTTGCAATGGAAGTTGCTAATACAGTTATAGGGTATTGTATCTACTAGGGCCTTACTGATATAAACATGACTGAGGTAAAACTTTGTTATACCTGGTAACAACAAAAAATTATATATTAATTTCAATTAATTGTATTTTTAATTTTAGAATGAACCAGTTTATTTAGAAAAACCCACTTTCAGTTCTAGTGCACATCCATTCAAATATCTGGAGTGCCTACAAACCCGTACACTGTGAGAAAAGACAAGCCAATCAAACATTTTCTCTCAAGCACTTGAGCTGCTAGCATCATGTGGAAGCTGAGAGCTAATCACAGGACCTGCTCTGTTGTAAGCTAAACCTGATTTGATTGGCAATGTCCAGCTCCAGTCAGCAAAAGCCTGTATGTGATACGTCCAGCTTCGTATTCACTAGCTTGTTGTTTGAATTGTTCCGTTCCACCTTAAATGGTCCACCTACTGCAGGCAACTGCTTTTACCTGCTGCACCATTTAAGGAAGAATTGGGAAAATTCAAACAATAAGCTGGAGAATAAGTAGCTGACTCCTTTCATTTCTGAGCAGTTCTGAACAGAGCTGTTTCGACACGGCGAGGTCGGGAGCTGTGTGGCTTCAGCCTTGTGGTATTTTAACCAAGGATGTCACAGACATTTTATAAAGGCTCCAGAGAACCGTGTTAACTTCTGGACAAGGGGTATAATATGTCACTGATATGATATGTCATATCTGATATGATATGTCAGTTTTTAGCTAGTTTCAGTTAGAATTCCCTGTAGACTGGGATGTTAGCCACTGCTGGTAGACCCGTATAACTGTACGCTTCCATACACCTGCAGATTCAGCTACTTCCTTCACACTATATTCTTTGGCCATGCCCAAATGCAGTCACTCCTTTTAGCCAATCACTAATGTCTGCTTTTATGTTGAGCTTATGTGACTGCGTTTGCTTCCAGTGTGCACATTTAAAATTCAGCTGGTGATCAGGTTCATACCGGCCTAACCTCATCTCGATTCCATGTGCGCCTGCGCAGTGCAGCATGTGGGTCCAAGCTGTCAGGGGCTCGAGGTCGCAGCTCCACTCCTCGCCCGTTTATTTCCGGAGCCTTTGTCTGCACCATGGGGGGGATCTTCCGAAAGTTCAGACTTTCATCAAAGACTCGATCCACCAGCTATAGGTAACGGTGAAAAGCCATGGAGAAGAGTAAGAGTAAATCAGAGGGTGATGGAAAATAAATAATAGCCAGTGACAGCCCATATTTCTCCTAGGATTTACTGAAGTACTGTTCGCCTAGTTTGGTATAAGATGGTATAAGATGGTATAAACTAAAGCATACTGCACCTCCTCTCTGGTATCGATGGCAGATCCTGGCGTGGTGGCCGCTGTGCTGACCGTGGTGCTTGGTGCAGTGCCGGATGAGCTCACAGAGTCGATCTCGCCGGCCACGTCATGGATCTCCCGTGCAAGGATGGCCAGGTCCTTGGCCAGGTCCTGACTGATCCTGCGCACACAGGGGAATAACCTATTAACCATCAAACGGGTGTCTAGAAACTAGGGGGGTTCACATACATGCAAAACAGCAAAAACATACAATAGGTGGCCCTACAGCTCTATACATGCTCAAGCACATGCACACCACGACAAACACAGGCACATGAATAACACATAACAGTTAAGACACAGAACATTCACCAAAAAAATCCAGATCAGTTCAGCCTTAAAATCTGTTCCTGAGAAACCAGAACGACTGGAATGGTTGATAAGTTGTAAACTTGTACCTACACATCATTAGAAGTTATATAGAGTGCCCTCCAGAATTTCTGAATTACCCCTGGTGAAGATGAAAATATCTTTGTTGCTTAGTAACTTGGTCTTAAATAACTTAGCATCATTAGAGAAATCTGACCTTTCCTGCATACTCATCATGCATATTCATTAAATTCATAAATGCAGTACTGAGCCATACTGAACACCCCCTCGTGAAATAGTATGTTTGTAGGTTAAAAAAAAAGTTCTTAAATACAAGATTTAAATGCAGCATTTTGTATTTCAAAATATTTTATTATAAATGATGGCCTATAGATTTTATATAAAAATAAAAAGATTAAAAAAAGAAAAAAAGAAGTGTTGTATCTTTTTTTTAATTCCACAATGTATCAGATTCAGTAAATAAACAGCAATCGTGGGTGAAAGTATGTATATATGAATATTAGCTGAATTCTGTAAATATGATATATCAGATGTGTATATTTCTGGCACTTTCTGACTGTCTGTACTGCTCTTTTGATGTTACATGTCGTCGCTGTGCAATGAAAAACATGTATCTCCATTTTTGTCCATTTTGACTTTTATGCATCATTTGAAAACAGCCACTGCCGTTTACAAACTGTAAAATTTGCATGATAAACGGACGAACTGAAATGGCCCAGAAGTGCTCAGAAGGATGTCTGGTTCCATTGACTTACATTAAAATCGAATGAGGTTTTTTTTGGCCTCTCCTGTAAAGTTGCCATTTTGGAGATACTTGTTTTTCTTTGGACAGCGACGATATGCTCTATCCAGATACTCTAGTTACTTTATCCTCACTTTCCGAGTCTAGGTCACATGACTGGAAACTCAGTATCATTTACATTACACAGCTCTGACTCACTTCTCTGAATGAATTCATCTCACTGGTTGGATTCTCGACTTCAGTTATTTATTTATTATAGGAATGAAACTTATTATGTTTCATCAGTGGTGCCAATAACTCTGGTGGACACCCTACATTACATTCCCAAACTATGCCTTACTTAAACACATGCTCTTATTACTGATTCAAAATCACTGACTCCCACTCCGTTCTGCACATTCCATAAACTTCACATCGGATGAAGCATAATGACTGGAAGAGGTACTTGTGTTTGTACAAAACCAGTAAACTCTGTCTGCTGTGTGTGCTGCCCTGAGGATACTGCTGAGTAAACACTGGCACATAGAGGGCTAGAACATAGATGCGTGTTCAGGTACTGCTGAAGTGGGAGCGAGAGTGCTCTGCTGTCTGCTGAGTTTAAATATGATTAGTAGGTCAAGTGGAAGAGCAGTGCTAAGACGGAGAGGGGAGGAACAGCGAGACAGCTGCAGGTATAAAACATGCCAAAAAGAGAGGAGGGGGCGGTAAATAACTGAAAAGGGGCTGTTGGGTCATTTCCCACAGCAGGAGAGCAGGTCCCTGTCTTCCTGTGTTACTGCAGCTGAGCTCCAACTTCAAACTGACAACAGCCTCAAACAAGCATTACACTGTGTGCACAGACTTAATAGAGACACACAGTAGAACGTACACACAAATCTGTGACTAGATTAATGTGTAGCTATATATCACGACGGAAGTGGGCAACAACATGATATATATTCTGGATATAATGTTCAGGTACGTCTAGAACACACAAGTTCAAGTTTCATATAAACCGCATGCCTTTATTTTATTTTATTTTATTTTATTTTATTTTATTTTATTTTATTTTATTTTATTTTATTATTCTTTACTTTATTTTATTATATTTTACTTTATTTCATTTCATTTTATCTTATTTTATTTTATTTTATTCTTTACTTTATTTTATTATATTTTACTTTATTTTATTTCATTTTATCTTATTTTATTTTATTTTATTTTATTCTTTACTTTATTTTATTATATTTTACTTTATTTTATTTTATTTTATTTTATTTCATTTTATCTTATTTTATTATGCCTTACTTTACTTTACTTTATTATATTTTACTTTATTTATTTTATTTTATTTCATTTTATTTTATTTCATCACAGCCAAAGCTAGCTAGATCTCTTATGTATCACACAACACTACCCAGGTGTTCGGCTGGAGCCTGGCATATGCCTCATATGAGAAATGTGAAGCACCACCACAACTTCTTTTAAGAACTGCTACAAAAGCAGCAACAGCTTAACACATTTGGAGGAGACTACTAACTGCCGATTCGGTTGCATCGATTAACAGATGCTCATATTGCTGAGTGATGTGGGGAGCGGGGTAGTTTGAACATCCCTATATGTTGTTTCCAATTTTAGTGCACAGCATAAAAAAACAAACGTTCATTTCAAAAGCTGAGCAACAAAATGATTTTGAGTTCATTTATTTGATTTTAAATGAGTCAGAATATTATATATATAATATATCGTCGCTGTCCTAAGAAAAACATGTATCTCCATTTTTGTTGATTTTTATTTTTAGGCCTCATTTGATCACATGAGCTGCTGTTTACACTGTGTGGAAATTTCATGATGAATGGACCAACAGAAACAGCCCAAAACTACTTGAAAAGACGTCTGGTTCCATTGACTTCCATTCAAATGAAATTAAGTTTTTGGTCTCTCCTGTAAAGTTGCCATTTTGGAGATACATGTTTTTCTTTGGACAGCGACGATATATATATATATACTGATATATATTATAATATGTATATTATACTCATATTCTCTCAAATGTATATATTTATATTACTGTATCACCTATAGTAGTACAATCATGGTCTTTTATCCTTATTTCCTTTCAGCATTTGCTAATATTTAAAATGAAAGCTTCCCATGTTCAATGGTAAATAATTAAAATTATTTATAGTTATTATAGTTATGAAAGAAAATCTCAGGAGCTGTAAAATGGCTATCAAATGCACAGCAAAGTTATTTCTGTATATTTTTATTCCATCATTTGTGTATAAAGTCACATGAGACTACTTGCAGTAATATTGATACTACATAAAATGATGAATGTGAAATGCTGCAACATTTACAAAGAAAAAAAAGTGGAAAAAAGAAAAAAACATTTCTTAAAATATTGTGATGTTATTTTTTTGCTCTATCGCCCAGCCTGACTTCAACTATGGCTATGTAACTTTGTGGCATGTTGTCTACCCTCATATTAGAGTTGTGTTGTTGTGCAAGAGCTGCTTGAGGTCTATATGTGTCTGCCTGTTAGTGAGTTTGGGAAAGACGGAGTTGATAAGTACCTGGCGATCTCCTCGCTGTGGGCTGTCCAGTCTCGAATGTACTCCTCCTGCTCCCTCATCCTGTGCTTAAGACCAACACCACCGGGGCTGGCTGTTGGCGTGGCGGTGAGCGTACCGCTCAGCCTGCTGGTGCGCAGAGTGGTTCCCGGCCGCAGACGCCCGTGCTTGGGGGAGTTCCGGTTGGACCCAAACTCGTCCTCAGAGGTGGAGGCGTATTCTGGAGGCAGGCGTCTCCACCTGTTTGCGGCTGCAGAGAGACAGGGGGCTGTAGTTAGTGTGGTGCTGAGAGGATATACAGTAAGGCCATATTCTATCCGTCTGTTAAAGCTTCAGTGCCAGCAAATCATATTTCATCTACTGCAAGCAGCTGCATGGGATTATTATGGGATGTGGGATATGTGTGCTAAAAAAACATTGTAAGTTCTAATAAAGAAAACAAAAGGGGAGGAGTTGGGTGGAGGGGGGTTGAGTGTTGAGAATGGGGTCGGAAGCCTTTGGGGGTTGTCAATATTTGAGCTTCAGACTCTTTGTCAGTATTAGACACGGACACAGTAAGAGCTTAGAGGTTGTTAGAGGATGAGGAAAACACCAAACGTCAACACTACAGGCACCAAAGGCTCAACACAGCCCTGCTCCACTATTGATACAAGGTTTGATGTCAGTCCACAGAAGGACTCTTTACTTCTTATGGATGAATAAATTACCTAATACACTCTGTAGACACTGGAAATGAGTCTATTTACAATATTAAGCCTGCATAGTGTGGCTAAAACCTTGTTTCATATAGAGGATGAAAATTATATAATATCATGTACAACCCCAAATCAGAAAAAGTTGGGACACTATGGAAAATACAAATAAAGCTTTGTATGTGAAACATGTCGCAGGTCTGAACAGCAATGCATTGCAATATATATTTACAAATGAAGTTGTCCAGGTACAACATGAAATATCTCAGGTTCATACTGTCTGCAATCAAATAAACATCAAAGTAAATCTACTTGCATTCCACAGAACTTTTTCTGATTGGGGAGTATAAACAGCGCACATGATTCCAGAGAGCAAAAAATAAAACCCCAGGCAATGCACCATAGATTCCTCTGGCATACCAATCCTGATATAACAATATACCGGTTAAAATCATAAGTAACATTAACATAATTAATAACTGCCCAGCTCTACCAGGTGATTAGGCGCTTAAATCATTCCTGAGTCATGTGTAACTATGCTAAGTGTTTATTAACAAGTCTAGACATCTAAAATACTCCAGTTCCACATATCCACTTCAAATTTACCCCTAACATGTCTTTTTAAATTTTTATTGGGCTTATAATTTAGATCAGGAAACAGTTGAAGATTACTTAAAAATATTGACTACAATAAAAAAAATATAAAAAAGATCCCAGTGAAAAAGGAATCAGGTTTTTCAAATTAAGCCTGTAAAAAAGGTTTTTTTTTTTGTTGTTTTATGAAAACTGCACAATGGTGTCTTGATGAATAAAGATTTTTAGACATTTTTTTAAGGCAGGTCTTCATCAGGGTTAAAGGAGTAACGATTGCATTGTTATTTAAAGAAGTACAACATAAAAACAACCATAAAAATGGCTGTAACACACGTCTTTACAGTGTCTTCCAGTCAGAACAAATGAAGCTGCAAAATCAACCAACAGTTCTTGTTTATACCATGCTGTGCCATTGGTTGGAAAGACGTTGCCATTGGTTGGTAAGGTTTCACGCAACAAGAAGGAATGGTGGTCAAAGCGAAGGGGCTTCCTGAAGTCCTCGGGGACTGCATAATTAAAACAGATAAAATATCCATAGCAGAGAAAATCATAGAGAATATGATCAAGCTTGTCTTAATCATGATAAGGGGCTGCGTCTCTGAAAAGGGTTTGTTTATAGTTGGTTTATGATGTGTATATTGTGTAGACTCTACATTGTAAATGTCTATATTTATTGTGTACAGTACAGTACTAGACACAAACTGCCGAAACCAAATTCCTTGTGTGCATCTACATACTTGGCCAATAACTGGTTCTGATTCTGAATGAATCTTTGGGCCAATCACCTGACTACAGTCCTATTGAAAATGTATACAGAACTGTAATTCTGTAACTGTAACAGTAATTCAGAAGAACCCTGGAATTCTTGGGGATCTGTAGACGGTTTGCCAAAGGAGACGACATAGAAACACAATTCTGCTATATGCTAATTACCTACTGTATATGTCTTAAAGTTACAGATAACAACAACAGCTTTGCCAAAACCATGTTATTAATTTGTGTTCTGATCATATTTTTGTTCACACCTAAGGATCATCAGTCAGAAAAGTCAAACGGCATTATGTGTGGGAATCTGAAGTGGATATATGCGCTGGCAGTACATTAAATAACAAAAGCTGAAGTGTCTTCTTGTTACCCCATTGACAGAGCACAGTCTGCCCACTGTAAGACGGACCGGAATGATGTTATTAGTTTCCGCCATCAGGGGGAGCCTGAGTGACACGAGCTGCAGCCTTTGATTTTAATTGCTCAGTGCTTGCATCAGCAGAATTACAAGTCTGGTGTCTTATCTTATTGGGGCATGTGCTGCAAAAGTTCTGCTTTGGTCCTATGAAGTTCAGCTGGATGTTCTTTGAGATCATCAAACGACATCAAAATGACAGAAAATCAGGTCCAGTTTCCAAATACCTTTGTCCTAAAAGCCTGAATAGCAGTGTCATGTATTAATGGATTAATCCTAATGAACAAGTGTGAAACACACTCCGGCTACTGATACGTACTTTGTCTTCAGTGTTTAGGATGAACCCTGGAGGAGAGCTCACATGCTTTAATACCAACACTCTTTGTTCAAGGGCTTGCTAACAGCTATTCCAAGTATTTGCATGTTTTGATAATCAAGCTCTTTAGAAATTCAGCTAAGCACTTGACCAAGGTCTGACATGCACCGACAGCTGCACAATCACACAGAGACACAAACACGGGAACACACACAGGAACACACAATGAAAGGCACACACAGCCCAGAGGTGGTACAGTACCCATGGGCTCCTCGTCGACTAGGCCATCTTCAGGGTCTGGTTGAGACATCTCTGCATAAAAGTTCTCTTTATAAACAACATATACATGCAGGGACACCAACACACGAACAGTCAAACGACAATCACAGATGAAAGACAATGAAAATAAAAGCACAGTGAGACAAGAAAGAAACACTGGATAACTCACTGATTACAGCTGGATATAAACGTAAGTAGAAAGCTGGGGAACATACACACTGCCCATCAAAGTTCTGGGGACAATGGGCCACATGGTGGCACAACCGTATAAGCGATCGCCCTATCGTTGAGAGACAGGGATGCCATAGCCACAATTGGCAAGAGTCCAAAAGGGCATGATTGGGCTCACTCACTCTCTGGGTAGGCAGGATGACCCACCATCTATCCCTGTTACAGGTATGAGGCTAGTTAAAGCAGGACAGCGTTAGTATAAAGTATTGTTAGTGCTCTCCTGCAAGCATGTTCAGCTGTCTTAGTGTGCAATGTTAAGCTGCTGCCTTAGAAGAAGCACCTTCAGGAGACATCGGAAAATCAGAACAGGGGCACTTGAATTTCCCTCTGGGATCAATAAAGTATCTTTTCACTCAAAACACAGTATCGGAAATCGAAACAGCAATCAGGCAATTTAATTTTTTTAATTTCGGCAAATCTGTGTCACAGTTTTAATTTATGACTATTGCATTGTCTTTTCTACAGTCTACAGTTATATTTGTATTTCTTGTATATATTTCTTGCCTCCTTGCAAGGTGAATTTGTATTTTGTATTTGTTGTATCTTTTTTATCTATCTATCTATCTATCTATCTATCTATCTATCTATCTATCTATCTAATTGCATGTAAGTAATGCGGGTCAGGTAAGTGTACACATAATGGCGCTGAATGCTGACGCTGCGCCTATTCCACAGTGTTATGGCATAATTCTGCCATATTATTATTCATGCTTTTTGTTGCCACTAGATTACAAAAAAAAAAAAACATCCTCCACCGGATTGTATGGCTCAACTCGACACGGCACGCTTTTGGCAGCAGGAAGTTCACCAGACAAAAAATGTGTCACCTGTGTTTAAAGTAGTAGTAACTTCAAGCTCAGTCTACAGGAATTATACCAGGGAAGGCATCCACCAAATCTGGCCCAACTGCACAAATCTCTGAAGCAGGAGTGGCTGAACATTGAGGTCGCCTACATCCAGAAACTTCAGTACATGCCAAATCAAATCACAGTCGAGCTGGGCTGGGACCATGCTCTAGAACAGCGGTTTAGTTTTTCATTTCCAAAGCACATAATGAAATGGTATTTTGTCCCAGATGTGTGTTAAAGGAAAAGTCTAAGTGTTAATATGGTAAGATGTGTAGCCTATAGTGCTATACTCAGGGTACTCTGCCTCTGAGCAGGTTAACAAAGAACTAAACAGGTTTTTATTTCAATCCCACCAACAAACAAAATACAGCTTGTCGGTTTAAGGCTAGTTGTTCCCATACGTTTGAAGTGCAGTGTACAATTATCCAGCCGATAACCAAACATATACAAGTGCAGTGCAGTCGGCAGAAAAGAGTGGTCATCCTTTGTGTGCTCACCTGCAGGAGATCCAGAGACAGGAGGTGTGATTTTGGTCTTGGCGTCTGCTAGTTTAGAAACACTGTTGGCTCGCAGGCGTGGGTTCAGCTTACTGTCTGCTGGATTGGTGGCGCGCAGGCCCAGCCGCAGAGCCGTCTCAGCTGACACCCGTGACGCTGAACTGCGGCTAACTGTGGCCTCTGAGTCGCTGCGTGCTGAGATGGAGCCCAGCCTGGTGCGTCTGGGCTGGGCCAGCATGTCAATGCGGGACGGGCCTTTCCTGCCTGAGGGGGGCTTGGAGGTGGAACTGGTAGTGGAGACCTCAGAGGCCACTGACACCCTGTCTGCGTCTGCGAGGTCAGTGTCAGACGTGTCCCCCAGCCGAGCGCGCCGCAGCAGGGAGGCTCTGGTGGGCCGGGGCTGAGGAAGCCCTGCCTGCTGTTGACAAAATAGATGAAAAGAACTTTCAGCGAAATTGTCAACTATACCAAATAACAAGCATCAGAGATGCACTGAGGTAGAGTTCCTGGGCTGATAATGAGGACCAACAACTGATAACTTATTATTAGGAAAGATAATTAAGAGAACTGTGGCTTATACTGCTATCCATTACCCACATATTAATCCATCCACCCATCTTCTTATACTGCTTAATCCAGCTAGGGTCGCGGTTGCAGATGAGAAATAAATGGATGGATGAGTGGATGAATAGATGGGTACACAGACACCACCTTCAAAAGTCTGGATTGGGCTGTTGATCATTTTTTGGACTGAAAGTCTGGACTGTTTGAAAGTTTAAAATCAATGTTGTTATTAATACAGCCATCATTAATGGTCATTAATACAGTAATACATCAATATGGCTGCAGACAAGGAGTATAAAATGATTATGATATGTGAGTCCTGTGAGACAGGCGATTAATAAGCAGTTCTACAATGACTGAGACAGCGGTGTAACAGGGATGTTCACAGAATAACACAGAATCTTTGTATTGTGACTAGAACATTAGTTTGTAGCTAATGTAGTCAGGGCTATTATAACAGCTTGTGGCTAGAGAGTTAGTTCTATATGCTGTTGTATATATATACACTCTAAACACTGCACTTTAATCATTTGAATGCTCTAATAAAATAAAAAGCGAAACATCTTTCTTTTGATTTTTTTACTTGAAGCTTTACTTTATTAATTCTGAAAAGTGTAAGGAATGGAAACACTGCTGTATTACTTTATAACATTAAATAATAGGTAAATCATTTCACCTCTACTGCACAGCAGCACTGGGAATGTAGTTATATTAAAATGAATCATCATAAGTGGAGATCAAAAAGGTAACTTGACAAAAAAGTGTATGTAGATAGACAATATATTTACTTATTATTTCATTTCTCTTTGTGGAATATGAAATAGCAAAAACTGAAAATGGCATGTGATTTTAAAACTTCGTAACGGTTGTGTCAGTCCAGATGGTGTGTAAATGACATGTTTTGTTGATGTATGATCGATGTATTATGTGCAGGCCAATGTACACACATTCAGCAAGACGGCAAGGTAAAATATCTTCACTTAGAAATCTGATGAAATGGAATATTGTTTAGACAATATACTGTAGATCACTGACATCGTGAACGTCTGAATGATTTACTGGGTTAGCAGTACTGAACCTCCTTGTAACATTTTTTACTTGATGTTCCTTGGCCAATATTTTTTTTTGGCATAGTGCAGTTCTGTTGACCTCTGCTGAAAGGATCACTTCCAGATCACTGACGGTTTCAGTCACGCATGCTTATTTCTCCAACAGTGCATGTGGAGCAAAAAATGAAGCATCTGATAGTAGTAACTCATTACTCTCAGTTATCTGCAGATAATGCATATCTACTAACCATCACTACTTCTCTGTTGTACAGGTGAATGCCAATTAGCACACCGACAGCAGAGAATTCAGTATGTTTCGTTTTTTTGAGAGATTAATAGAAGCAAAATATTAAAGTAGTGTTTTCAGCTTAGATAAAAACAGAGCAGCAATTAAAAATGGGAGCACCTGTTTTCCTCCAGCAGGGGCGCTGGGCTGGACCGTCCTGCTGGTTTTGCATTTGGTTGCTTTGGAGGAGTCCAGCTTGGAGAGTAGCAGGTCATCGGTGGAGGTGAAGGTGCCACGGCCATGAGAGCGCCCGGAATAGGTCTCCTGGTCGGAGGAGAGTATGTCGGAGATGGGCAGTGAAGATGTCTGCTCATCGTCCGTCAGGTCTAGCGATTGCTGACGGCCCCGTGTGGTCGTATGGGTGGGGCGGCGAGTTTCTGGACGGCCGTCTGGAACCTTGGTCTTGGCCTTCCTCTCTAGGCGCTCTCGGGCGCTTGCAGCACTTTTCCCAGCAGAGCTCAGGTTGCTCTTTTCTTTGTGCAGGCTGCTGAGGGAGCGACGCTTCTGCACACCCTTGCGCTCTGCCTCGCTGACTGCGCTGGTCGTGTCCACATCTGACTCGGGGGAAATGGAACGCCCCTGAGATTGGCTCGGGGGTGCTGTAGAATCCAGCTTCTTCTCATCGCGGAGCTTAGCCTCCAGAAAGGCCATGACGGCCTCTGTGTCTTTCAGCAAGGTTGCTGTGTCCATGCTGCCAGCTGAGTCACTTCGCTCTCGACCCCCTACCTGCCGGTTGATGCGTGGAATGAGTTCAATGGGAACGTTCCCGCTTGGCTTCTCAATAGTGAAACTACCCTGCCGCACCAGGGGCTTTCCACTCCTTTCCCCATCGCTCCCTTTGCTCTTGTCCTCGGTACGTCTCCTTCGTCCCTCCTCACTTTGCTTCTCCACAGGACGTGTGGGAGGCTTGGCGGAGGATGTCTGCATCCCACCTGCTGTCCCACCCTGCTGTGAGGTCTTTCCGCTCACAGTGCTTTTTGTGGAAGGGGCGCATTCACCGTCCCCTTTGTGCTCACTGTGGCCCTCTTTCTCCTGGGGCTCTGTGTCCTGCTTTTCACCGATCTCAGAACGCAGTCCAAGGGCAGAGGAGGCCTTGCCAGGCTTGCTCTTCTCCTCAGTGGGGAGCTGAGGCAGTGTCCTCCTCTTCCGTTCACACTGGCTGGAGGTGGCGGAGCTGGTACTCTTTATGGATACCAGTGGGTCCAAAGCATCAGTATCTAAAAGACAAAGTTTTGTTTGATTACATACAGAATTCTAGAAGCTTCTGCATCTGCTGGAATCAGTAGCATAAATGTTTCTGCTGTGTCATTAATAATATTGAATAGACTGGGCTGCCTGATTCTGGTCCTGGATAGCCAGTGCAGTTTAAAGTTTAGTTTGGAATGCCCTGCTATAACATGCCTTGAACCATGATCACCAAAAAGTTACTATTTTATGTTGTTGTATTTGTCAAACGCATATGTAATTACAAGGTAGGGTTACAGGGAACACCTATTCAGTTAAATGCTTTATCTGCAGACCTAAGTGTGCAATTACACCTTATACTATTCTCAGAAATAACCGGGAACTGGAAACTGGGAATGGGATTTCCGCAAAACAAGACTCTACATATCGCCAGAAGATTTAGAATTAGCGTTTGTGACACAGGTTCTCCACCACTACATCAATAAGGACACATCTTACAGTGGTGTTGCGTCCTGTTCTCAAGTTAATGTCTCTAGAATTTCATAATGTACAATAACAGCAGCAGACATGACAGACATGAAGCCAAATACCTCGCTCTTGATGGACGAAGGTTGTGGGTTCTGCCCCAGAACCCTCAGGATCTGTTCTAGTGTGATTGGCAGCTAAACTGGCCCATTGGGAAACCCATCGTTGGCTGCCGACACCAACAGACTCGTCCACAAGACCCTGCAAGGCGATATATTTACAGTATTGGTATCGGTACTGGTATCAGTATGTAGCCTTGATATTACATGATATCGGATAGAATGGAAAAGCACTGGATCTCATCCATCTTATCTGAATTTTCTCAGACTGTGAGCACACTCTGGCTTTTGTCGAACTCTAGAGTTGTATTATACGCTCACCCTCATGTTTGTGGTACTACACACTAGATCTAGATCTACAGTCTCACAGCGGAGGGCAGCACAATGATCGCATGGTTCTGTTCATCTCGGTCGTGTGTTTGCCTCGAGGGGAAAGGGCACTACTCCTCCTTTTCGCCCTTAACTGGGTCAGTCAGTTAGTGGCCTACTCTCTCTGTAACAAGGAAGTGGTCAAATAAGGGAATGCCTGATACAGATTAAGGGCTACTGGAGTACTCTAAAAACAGCCATTCTCGTGCAGCAGAACACTCCCCTATTCATCTCGGAATCTGAGGACACTTTCAAACGGCCCAGTCTCCTCCAGTACAAACTTTCATATGTCGACACATTTAGTTTAGTGGCAGAGTCTGATACTGCAGCTGAAAGACAGGCGTATGTCCTGTACAAAACCTCAGAATCCTCTAGCTTATCAACAACTCTGAATATACCATCTGCCTCGAATCCTAGGGCTGACAGAGGAATTGATTTTATATCAAAATTGCAGTTTGGAAAAGATTTTTTCACCCAAATTTTCCAAATATTGAATTAGCACATCAAATAAGTCAATTGTGTTTTTTGTCATATCACATTTGATGCCGGGGTGAAGCTGAGTGAAAATCTTACTTTGCATAGTCCCTCGCAGTACTTCTTCAGTATGCACATGGTAATATATACCAGTGTTGCACCTTATTTCCAAATATACAGCCTTTATAACTATAACTATATACTTATAACTATACATTAAATATAAAAGCTATGATATCTACAGGTGTACACATTTTTATATATGCAATCTGGTGGATCTGAGGTGGATAAAAAGAGCTGCAGGGTATAGAGGAGATAGAATATTGTTATACATGTTCCTGATCACATGAGCTAGAAGATGTACAGAATGTCAGTCTATAGGTGGAGGTATAGATGTGCTGGTTTAGAGGTGTGGATGTGGTGTGTTATTTTTATTAACAGAAAATAAAATACATATAAAAGAGAGCTGGAATCTGCCTGTGAACAAGTCAGGTCAAACAATAACAACCAAACACCAATGCATAGCTAAACAGTATGATGATATTTTGTGTTCCTGCCAGTCTGGTGTCTTATATGTTCAAGCCTCAACCCTGATAAAAACATGTATATTCCAGTCACCATAGCTGAAGAGCCAGGCCTTTCATTTATAGCAAATAATCAATCATTTTAAACTGCATTTAAACTTATATAAATATATATATGTATATATATATATATATATATATATATATATATATATATATATATACATAAATCACAATTTAAATATTTTCCCCAAATCATTCGGCTCTACATGGCACTTCAAAAAACCCACATACATGAGAACTGAGCTTGTATCAAACTGCCCACCATAAACAATAGAACCTTGACATTACCTCAGCTGTAGTGCTGCTGGTCTTCTTACCCTCCTTAGCTTTCCCGGCACTTTCCTGATGCTTGGGACAACCAGGTTCCTGAGAGTTCTCCACCCCAAACACCTACACAGTGCAAAAAGCATGAGGATCATGAGCAGAGAGCCATGAAAGACCTGAACGGCAAACAGACCTTCAAAGCCATGAGGCTGCTGAGCACATGTGCAGAAACCTTGGCTCCATGGCAACGCTGCAAGAAAATGAGGCCCAACACAACTGAGGCATGAACAGAGAAGTGTTAATTAGTGAGACTGCGTGATATGCACACCTCTAAAAATTCAGACGCTTCAGAAGAACCAAGCTGCTGCTGGCTTTAATGCAGCCTTGGCATATGCAAGCTGATCCAGGAAGTTATCTATCTATTTTATCCACCCGTTTTCTAAATCATTTATTCATTTATTTATCCATCCATCCATCCATCTCTCCCTCCCTCCATCCATCCATCCATCCCTCCATCCATCCATCCATCCATCCATCCATCCATCCATCCAACCATCCATCCATCCAAGAAACCATCCATCCATCCATCCATCCATCCATCCATCCATGCATCCATCCATTCATCCATCCATCCTCCCACCCACCCACCCATCCTTCCATCCATCCACCCATCCATCCATCCATCCTCCCACCCATCCATCCATCCATTTATCCATCCATCCATCCTCCCACCCACCCATCCATCCATCCATCCACCCATCCATCCATCCATTTATCCATCCATCCTCCCACCCACCCATCCATCCATCCATTTATCCATCCATCCATCCTCCCACCCACCCACCCATCCATCCATCCATCCATCCATCCATCCATCCATCCATCCATCCATCCATCCTCCCACCCATCCATCCATTCCTCCTTTCTATCATTTATCCACTCACTCAGTTTCATCTGTATGTATTTGGGTGTGGGCTGCTCCCTGAACAGCTTTTCAATTAAAAGTACTACTATAAAGATGGCGGCAAACATCAGCACACAGATGTTCTATTAAAACACAAAGAGCCCCCCAAAGGCAAACCAAACAGCAGCAGAACTGCATGGTTAATGACCAAAGACCGTTCCAAACCCATTAGATATAGATTCACAGCGAGGGGCTCTCAAATAGACCGCCATTTAGACTGAGCTACAGGCAAAAGAACATGAAAGATTATGTCACGAAAAACAGGACAAATTCTATCTTCTTCTGATCTATCCGGTCATCAACCGTAAATCATTGCCGATTAGGCTCTGCTGAAAGCTCACTTCCAGGCACTGCTCTTTTAACGTGTTAAGTGTAACGAGGGCTGCAATATGAGAAGATCATTACATACTGAGCGTTCAGAAACTCAAGCATATTTACATTAGCATTGGGCGACTGCCAGCTCCTGTCACATAATCTGATCTATAAAGAGTTGATTACATATAGGCAGGATAACGAGTACACCATTGTTTTTGTATTTAGGGCAGAATACATGAAACAATGTGGGGAAAACTGTCTGAATATTTTTTTTTCACAAAATTTGGTTTACATATATTTATGCTTATTTAAGAATAACTTTAACATTGATCAGGGCCGAACAAAAGATTCTCTCTGAGGCCTTTAGCAGTCAAGACTAGAGATGTGTAGTCGAGTTAACCCTTTGAGTGGGGTAGTACAGAGGGTATGCACTGCCTTCATTTTTTGGACTGCGGCGTGTTTATTAGGGGAAATGTCCCAGCTGGAAATCAAAAAGCGCAATGGTCTGCTTACATTAAAGGCAGCTGGGCTCACCAGTAAGCTGAATATTTTTGTGGTCATCATCATCTTTAATGCTTCTCTGATTCAAGTTCAACTTCCAAATCTACATAGTTATCATGCTCACTGTCTGTAAACTTTAAAGCTTTGTGGAGTTTCCCCTTTTAAGGAAAAGTGGTTTATTTTGGGAAGCTGACACTCTCTAACCAACCCCCTAAACTTTTTGTCCATCATCATCATGAACGTTTTTCTCACTTACTCATCTTCATTTCACGTGGCAGCATGTCTTAGGACTGTGGGAAGACCTGAACATGCAAACCCCAGTCGGGAATCAAACCCAAGCCCTTTTTGGTGTGAGGCAACAGTGCTACCCACTGCACCACCATGCCACTTGGAACTTTCCAGTAAAACAGAATATATACATATTTAATTTTAAATCCAGTACACCTGAGCCAAAGTAATAACTGTAAATCCACATTTCCAGATGTTTCTGTGAACTGCAGTTATCTGTACGTAATATGAAAGTCAGCCTCCTTTTCGTCAGCTGCTTCTTCTAATTTTCTGGTTCCACCTTAAATGGTGCAGCAGGCGACTTGTGTATATAACTGCTGGACCATTTAAGGTGGCACAGGAATTTTCTTTTTTACTTTTATTTATTGAATTTTCACAGATTACAATATACAATAAACAAACATCCCCCTACCCTTCCCATACCCGTTGCACCAGCTGGAAGTAAACATTTTTTAAAGAATGCTAAAATATATATATATAGTCATGACACAGGAAATTTCAAGTAGGAAGCTGACTTTAGCCTTCATCCAGATGCTTTTCTGTTTTTATCTTTCAGCAGCCTGTACAGTCAACCACTTATTCCTATTATAGAGGTTTTTGGTGTCGGCCTGAGTGGCTCTTACCATCTGTGACGTCATGCGCATTCCCTCTGTTTAAATGATGAAATCGCTATTGAGTATTTGTCACAATAAGTTTCAGGAAAACAGATGGAATATACAGTTTAAAAAATAAATTTGAGGCTTTAACAGGCTGTAAAATATGGTGAGTATGCTCATATTTGTATGTAAACAGATTATGCTTTGCTATTTAAATTCATGAGCTGCTTAATATGAGCATGTTGCCATGGACAAACAGTAAAAATAGATTTCTCCGGGCAACTCCCATGTTGACACATCATCCACCTGTAAAAAGATGAAGTCTTCTGCATCCAGTGTTGTACCAGTCAGATGTAGTTTTGGCTTATCTGAAGAGGGAGCCTCTGGTGTTCATCCGACATGAAAACCTACTGATATCTATTTTTAAATAACTCGTTAACCCTCATGGATACTTGATTTCGCTAGAATGCACATCCCTAGCACTTCCTGCACAGAGATAGAAGTGCCTGGCCAAAACCAGTAGAGTCAGCCTGAACTGTGCCCACACTTCACTCCTGTGACGTACCTTATCGATCATGCGGCGGGCTTCCTCTTCCTCAGGGTTCCGGTTTTCCAGCTCGATGGTGTAGGTGCCTTTGTCACTCTGGTCGTCGTCCTGCTTCTGCGGCTCATCGCTTGGGCTGGGCTGCCCTGTGCTGACGGAGCTGCGCACCAAACCTGGGTCCTCTGACCTCTGTTTCTGCAGCAGGCGTGCTGCTGTGGGGGCCACCGCTGCCAGCGCTGCAGCCACTGTCCTACTACCCTCCGTGGACATGACCTTAGGGCGTGAGGGTGGAGCTGGGCAGAGCCCCTCCCCCACCACACCCCCCACTAGCGGCGCAGTCTGGGAGAAGGAGTAGGAACGGCGTTTGCGTGGGTTATCCTCGTCGAAGAACTCGATCATAAACGAGGTGCGGCTGGAGGTGGGCGCACCCTCTGCCCCGTTGGCTTTAGGTCGGGCCAGTCCAGCTGCCTTCAGGCGCTCTTCCAGCGCTGCATGGCGTTTGCTCCCGAATCGCAGGCCCAGGCCATTCTCCGAGTCGCTCTGGGTGCCGTCCTCATGCTTGCTGCCTGTGGACAGAGGAAATGGGTATTCCTTGGTAAATGTCTATTACGTTACCATGTTGTTTTTGTTTGCCGCAAGAGAAAATCATCCTTTACATATATGTGCCAAGCCAAGGTCATTTCTTGGCCTTGAAATAAATGGAATAACGCTGGAAGTGCAGACTTCAGCCTGTGAACACAAACATTACAGAGAGTAATTATGCTTCCTTGTAACGAATCATGTAACCACACACTTTTATGTAAACGCTATAGCCAAGCAAAGATAACTGTCATAGGTCAATCTGGCACACAGTATTCCGTTATCATAGACAAGGCTTGCTCGAACACACCTAGGAAACCTGTCCTGTTAGTGCACGTCCAGCAGGAGAAGAGCACGCTAGCCGCCAACAAGCGCCCAGCTTCCGAGACGCACCTGAGCACAGCTAGTACAAAATCCCCCATAAGAGCCTCATTGTGCAGAGGGCGAGTGGAGAGAGAAAGAGGTTGGCGTCTCGGGTTGCAGGGGGGCCGCACACCAGTGACTTAGTACAAACCAAATCTAGCCTTACAGTTAGAGGGGAAGAAAAGCAAAAAAGAAGAAGAGGAGGAGGAGCTGGAGGGAGGAGGGGGCGCCTATTCTTCAGCTTCAGCAGCTCAGGAAATAGCATGCAGCCGGAGTTGACAGCCCAGCTCTAGGAGGCAGGGAGAGCCACCCCACACTAGACACTAGCCTCGCATGCATCAGTCTACAGACAATGGAGCTCTTCAGTGCCACACAGCATGCTCTTTGAGCCATCAGAGCTGGTCTCATCGCCTCATGAGTCATCTACTCTAACTCACACATAAACAAACAAACTTCAGAACAGCCTCTAATGCTCGCCAAATAACAGCATACCTGCTTTACAGCCGTGCATCAAATATGGGAGTTGATATACATTGTTAAACTGAATTACTGTTATTACTGATGATAATTAAAATTGAGCACTTTTTCCACTGACAGTTTCATTGGCTTGTTCATACCATAATGCATGTATCGGTTTACAAAGATTCAGAAGTGAGGCACTCACAAGATGGACAGCATAAAGGATAACACTACTGACATGTACACAAAAAGACTGGACATTTGCAGAATGGCACACCAAGGGTCTGATGTACTAAGCCAGGGGATCCTAACCGGCTCTAACTGATGTTGTTTGGCAGCTCCGAAGCGCCGGATGTCAGATAGGAGAACGCTTAAAAGTGACAACGTTGATTTCTGGTTCAAATCGGTGGTTTTGGTTACACAGTTGCTTAGTTTCCAAGTGAAGCCATAAGAAGTTGGACTAGTTTGACAAAGAACCGTAGTTGCACGTTTTCAGCTAATGGCCAAAAGGCTAAGCCGTGGAATATGATCCTGATTTTAACCATGAAGAAAATTCCATATTATCGAAAGGTAGAATGGACCTCAAAATATAAACAGAACTACAGTAGCTAGAGCTCTGCCAGACCAACCAAGTTTGATATTAATGCTGATGTTTCAAATTACTGTTGTAATTCCTGCTAATTATTGTTCATTCATTCATTCATTCATTCATCTTCTAAGCTGTGTATTGTTCTGGGTTGTAGTGGGTGCTGTAGCCTATCCTGGCACTTGTTGCAAGGAAGGCAGGCAACACCCTGGACAGGCCACAGGGCATCACACACATTCACTTACACACTCACACTTAAGGGGCAGTTTACCATTTTCAGCTCACCTGACTGCATGTCTTTGGATTGTGGGAGGAAACCCACAGAGGCATGAGGAGAACATACAAACTCCAGACAGAAAGGATCCTGGATGCTCCTGGATGCCCTTTTTAACCGAGCCACCTGTCATATATCTGTCATATTTAACACCAGGCTGGGTTAAATGTCTATACCGTCGTGAAGCTTTGCAGCAAAGGCCACTTAGCACAACCACCATGGCCTGCACACAAGCTGAAAACTTTCCTCAGTGAGCGGTTTCTGGGCTGTAGGCTTGGTAAACCTTATCTACCTCCATACCTACGCCTGTTTAGGAAGGGCTGTGAGAGAGCTGTGCAAAACAGGGGGGGATATTCCACATCTTCCATTTACTAAACACCTTACAACTCAACAAAATGTCATCACAACAAAAATGTCTACAATTAAATCATTCATCGCAATTATTGACAATTAATATGGGGGTCAATAGTTTCATTGACTTGTTCATACCATAATGCATGTATCGGTTTACAAAGATTCAGAAGTGAGGCACTCACAAGATGGACAGCATAAAGGATAACACTACTGACATGTACACAAAAAGACTGGACATTTGCAGTAATGGATGCAGAAATGGATGGATTTAACCGAGCCACCTGTCATATATCTGTCATATTTAACACTAGGCTGGGTTAAATGTCTATACCGTTGTGAAGCTTTGCAGCAAAGGCCACTTAGCACTAACACCATGGCCTGCACACAAGCTGAAAACTTTCCTCAGTGAGCGGTTTCTGGGCTGTAGGCTTGGTAAACCTTATCTACCTCCATACCTACGCCTGTTTAGGAAGGGCTGTGAGAGAGCTGTGCAAAACAGGGGGGGATATTCCACATCTTCCATTTACTAAACACCTTACAACTCAACAAAATGTCATCACAACAAAAATGTCTACAATTAAATCATTCATCGCAATTATTGACAATTAATACGGGGATCAATTGTCAGCTAAAATTCCATAATAGTGACATATCCATTCCATTTGCTTTTCCTTTAATGATTCCAGATTTTAAGCTCACTCACCTGAGATCATTAATATTAACACTGTCCCCGGGCTCCCTTCTGCAGTCCTCTTTGCTCGCAGCTCTGCTCATCCCACACTACTGTTTAAGCACAGGCAGACATCTAAACAATCAAAACCAAAGCCTGAACCTCCAGTCTTAATCTGCAAGGTGAAAAACTTCAGCCGGAGCTTTTTTTTCAGAGCACAACACTTCCACCACGAGGAACACTGCACCACCACGCCTTGTGCTGGATTTACTGCAGAGACCAACAGCTCTCATCAATCACCTACCCCCCCCCAGCTACCCTGCACACACACAGCACATGCACCTCTGCTCACATAAGCGCTCCACTGGCCCCAAAAGCACCGGGTCATCATAAATTAGCGCCCATTTAATTACGAAGGCGGAGTGTGAAATGAGAAGAGTGGAATGAGAGGATTCTCTCACAAAGCTTGGGGCTGCAGTGGTTGAAAAGAACGAGAGATATACAAAGAGTCCTACCGGAGAGAAGAAGAATCCCAAAAGATCCACTGATCAGAAAGATGCTCCTCTACAGCCTAAAAACACTAACACTCGAGCACTAACAATGCCACTGGTTTATTTCAGCTACTGGGAGAATAGCATAATATCCCTGACTCTGCGGAGGAAACTGGTGGAGTGTTAACCCGAGCCTCAGCGCTAAGCTCCGTCTATGGGTGTTATGAGAGGAGGATTTTAAAAGTGCTAGGTAGCAGCTAATCCCTCAGTAAGGGAAGCACAGCTGAAAATCGGGCATTTCACAGTTGCACACTTCTCTTGAAGAGCTGCAAGCTTAGCATATGGGTCTGATGGAGACGTCTGCTGTGATAATGACAGTGCCAGCAATTAGAGAACTGCGCCTTAAATCAGCACATCCTCTGATTCCTCTTGCAAAACCATGTGATCTAAGAAAGGCTGACCTACTTTTGTTTATATCCAGCGCCCAACATCAATAAAACTGCATTTTTGGTTCTGTTGATTGCATGCTCACAGAGGTCTAGAAAATGCAATATACTCTCATCATCAAAGCAATAGCTGCACCCAGAAGGGAGTGTCTGATCACAGTGTTATTGGGAAGGAGGATAAAGGTTACCAGGAACAATAACTGATGATCAGTTTAGACTGATATGGGTAATATTTACTGAGCTACACATACAGAAGTCTCTCTCCCAGAATGGTGTTGGGCCGCCATGTTTGCTAACGCAACATGCCAGACGTCTCTGCATGGAGTTGTAGAGGGTCCTAATGGTGTTCATGATGATCCATCCCATGCAGCTTGAATATTCTTACACCGTTCCTTCTGATTTAGTGGTATGGGTGGAGGTGGACACCAGACCGTGTGACACATGACAACATACCACGAATGCCTCCACACAGGGATTTGTTGGTCGTCTCCACCAAGACAAAAGCGTAACTCGTCACTAAAGATGACCCGCTGCCATACTGAGTCACTCCGTGACAGTCTAACGCAACACCGTTGCAGTCTTTGGAGACATTGACGGGGTGTTAAGTGCAGTCGCTGTAACGATCTGCATGCATGTAGTCCTGCGTTGTGCAACCGTCTGCCAATGGTGCTGGCACTAACAGGATGATTCATGGAGGGCATCACTACTCGCTAAATGTCAGGTATAGTGATAGCATGGTCAGTCAGGTACAGCGATAAGGCCTGTCCTTGCTTACATCACATGAATGGCAGATTGTGAAACTAGAATTATTAGCATGTCTCATGTCAAACCTACCCACCAAGTCTCTATCCTGTTGGTTGGTTCCTTCTGGGGTGTTTTGACGATGCGTGTAGCTATCAGTAGACACAACATGTTCTTTTACTAGGCCAAAGTTTAAACAGCATCGCAAAGATCTGTGTAAATATGGCGTGGGTCTGACAAAGGAGCTTCAGCCCCTGGAGGCCTGTCTTTCTGAGTTTGTTTAAAGGCTGCTAAAATAAGCACCGCAAAACAATGGCTTCTTCATAAGTTCCTCTCTTCTGCTGGTGAAACTTCTCGCCTTTGTGGGAAGTGTAACAAGAGCAACTGATCACAATCCAAACATATTCACAACAACTCGGCCAAAACACTTCAGCAGTGCCATACATGTCCTGCATAACTGCACATAAAGCACATCTCATCTCAAGAGGTCTGACAACAACGGGTCGGTGCTCAGACGCAGAGATCTGGTCAGTTTCCATTGGTCACTTCATAGCCAAAGTGGCAACTACAGTCAGAGCACAGTGGGGGTTGCACAGACTAGCTGACCTCACTGTTCCGTGATGCCACTTTAAGGTGAATGTCGACTGGTCACTGATTCCGGGGTCTACATGTTTGTGTTTGTTCATTTCACTGATCTACAGTGCTTCAGCACTTCGTGCACGGTGCCCTATAACCCTGTATAGTTTGAAGTCAGTAACTCAGATTTTTGGAGTTTCTCTGGCTCTCCAGACCTCTGAATCTCAGCAAGGCCTGCTGTGGTGCATTTCATTTGGATACAAATGGGAAATGTTTTGGATTTCGTAGTTCCAGGTCCTTGAAAGCTAGCAACGTGATTCACTGCTCGCTGGAAATGGGACGTGATGCTCCTCAGATCTGTGGAGTCTTCTGACTTTGTTACAGATCTTTCAAGTCAAACTTGTAGCAATACATTCCCTTCTTCTTCCGAGCTAGAAATCATTTGTTCTGAAACCTTTCTGAAGGTATTACCATGCTATGTTCTATTAATGTTTTCAGTGGGCAGGTTTCTTTGGTTCATAGAATGTTCTTTCTAAAGGTCTCAGTAACACCTATAAAACACCATCCATAAAACATGTAGCGCTGGGAATGTTTTCCTCTGTTATCATGTAGGTGACATTAGTTAACATTAACCTTCCATAACCATTACCTGAAATTAGAAACATCTTTTAAACATTCTCTGAACATTTAGAGAAAGCCTTATTAAAGCAACATTAGCCAAAGTTGTGGGAACATTCCCTCCTTGCTGGGTTGTTATTTTATTAATGACATGATCAGTGATTAGTCGCTGCTGGCAAGATAATTACCACATAACTGTCCATTTAAAAAATCAGAAGTTTTCATTTTGGGATTTGAGAACACAGATTGACTAAACCAGTAAACCTATCAACTGGTCAACTGCTTTAAAAAGCAGGCCGAATCCGACAATGCACTCTTAGTCATGGCTCTACATTCTACGCTCAGTGTATATAGTTCTTTTTTTACAAATTAGAGCTATTAGGACAAACAAGAATACTGTTACTGATTGGTCACTACAACAGGAACAATCTAGAGCAGGACTGCCAAAGCTTCTTCTCTAATAATCCATGTTAAGTATGATTCAATGTGAGCCCTGATCCAGCCAACTCACCTTTCAACCTCTTGAGATGGACGGGCACGTCACTCTTAATGCTCTTGCTGTCCTCTTCTGTGGACTCGCGCCTCACCAGAGGAGGGTCATTCTGGGCAAGCCAGTCAGCCACCTTGCTCTCTGAGGCCATGATGGCAGCCTGAAGGGTGCTGAGCTCTTTGCCTCCTGGCTGAGACTTCTTGGGCCTTGGACGAGACACATGATCCTTAATGGTTACCTTCCCTGGAGATGTGTTGTCAAACTCAATGGTGAATGAGGTGTTGGCCTGTGCAGTCGCACTGCCTGAGGCTGACTTTGCAGCCGCATTGCCCTCTGTGTCCTTGGTTGGAATCTCATGGATGCTGTTCTCCGTCATTTGGCCGTCTTTACTGGGGATCTCAAAGTAGCTCGGCTCGGCGCCTAAAGAGCCTAGGCCATTCTCCTTGGACTTCTCCGTACGCTTGGCCTCCTTGCTGTCTGTGGGATCACAGAAAAGGGATACCAAAAATTACCATCTCAGGAGTCAGGGGTCATGACCTCATGGAGAAGAATCAACACAGCAGGCTTTCAGCATCTGACCATACCATCTGCGGGAGACACTTTACAATACATGGAGCCATCCTCTAAGTGTGCAGTCATAACTTAATTTGTTGGATCTGACATGAATTAGCGGGACAGCTAATGACAGCCTGTTAGGATACCCCGTTATTAATGATTATGTAACTCAATTTGCTGATAACAGATGCCTAAGGAGTCGAGGCTCATTGTTATTGGCTGGTGGTAAGACATGCTTTCCACTCATTCGCCATCCAGACAGACAAAATGGCTCTTTACACTCTAAGCAAAAGCCACAGACACTGGCATTCATTAAAACAGTAATTAAAACTGTTAGAATCATATTTAATAACTAGAATTTTAATTAATATTGCTAGAATTATCAATCATAGCCTGCATTATTAACAATATTGTGGTAACCAGTTAAAAGAACAGATATGTAACCTAATAACATGGACTATTTAGAAGCAACCAAACACATATGTTCAGTATTTAACATAACCATAACTAACTCATGGACTATGTTGGCAAGAGCCTGTATATATGATACATATCATGTGATACAATAACCTAGAAAATATTTTGGGATTTATTTAAATCTTATTTTAGGAAAACTGTCATACAAAAATACACACCACCATATGCATAGGTTTGCTAATGCTAACGTAATGGTGAAGAACAGTGCTATCCGGCGATCAGGGGGTTAAACACAACTCAAAATGAACCATGTTTTCTTTTATTTGTAAATTGATTAAAAATTAAAAAATTGATAAACTGATTAAAAATAATTACTGTTACTGTTTTTATCAGTACAGCATCACAAAACATTAAACTGCAACATTCGGTAGTTTGAGTTTTTTCTTAGACCCCTACTATTAAAGGATTAAAGGATCAGCTAAAAAAAAAAGAAGACGGTCTGGTCCAAGCAATAGCCAATTTAGGCTTGGACCCAAATTAACAGGAAACATTTCAATCTAAATTGCAGTCTGAAGTTTCGACTCCCTTTGACTTTCTCTCCTTGATTCTCCTCCTGTTCTGGAAGCCTGATTGCTCGCCTCTCTGGTTTCCGATTCTCCTTTTGCTTACCTGATTACTCGCTAGGATAACCCCTTTGGATTTGTTTGCTAGTCTGGCTGATTTCCTGGTTTTGGACTTTTGCCTGTCTCTCCGTTTATGACCCTGCATCGCCCATTTGCTATGCTTGCTTGTATTGCTTGTGCTCGAATTACTGATCTGTTTAATAAAGCTCCACTGACTTTTAGCTCTGCGTGTGTCAAGCCCAGTTCTTTGTCCCTGACAATAACTTGCACTTTAGTCTACCTCTTGCTCTGTGTCTGTTTACTGTATATTCTGCTGTAACAATGCAGTTTTTCCCATGTGTGTATCTCATCTCATCTTCAAAAAAAGATCTGAAAATAATGATAAAATCAGTCATATTCCTTCTGATATGATTATGATGTAATTGCTTATCACCATTTTTTGCATGTGCCGTCTAAGGCTTATACTTCTTTATTTCTTTTTCTATTCTGTTATTCATTTTTTAAAACATAAATAAAGCTAGCACATCTGTTACTGGACTGATGACACTATTCTTCTTGGAGAAGTATATATCACAAAGGGACTTTCTGCAACTCATGATATTTGCCTTCATGTGAACAACATCACAATGTAACAATGCGATACATACGGTCTCTAATGGCCAGCTTTGGAGACAGAGTTTGCCTCTCATGAAAAGAATCTGATTCCATTTAACCTTTCAGCTCTGTTCAGTGACTAACTGAAGGTTTGCTTTTCAGTACCTACTATGAAACTGCTCTATAAGGTATGTAGACATGAGACTGGCCGTGAACAGGACCTGGTACTTTAAAGGCCAAACATGTCCCCAGCCTCCTCAAGCGCTGTCATAAGCATGCACCACCCATTCAACACATCTTGCTACTGGAAGACGCCCTTTAGCTGTCCTTTGGTGCTTCCTGAACTGACATCAAGTCAGGAGGATGACGAAAGTTCTTGTTTTAAAAAAATATACAGTTGCACTTCCTCTCTCTCTCTCTCTCTGAGCATGCAGCTCCCAGTTTGAAACCCTAATCAGAAAAACAACCCTGCCCAATTTTCCTAAATCCAACACTTCAATCAACATCACTCCATTTTTCACAAACAACATGATTAGTGTAATTACTCTTACTAAGCCAGGCGTCATACGGTTCCCGTAAGTTAAGACAGAAAGTCAAGCTCATAGTACGAAAGTCAACCTTTTAGGTGTAGGATCAGTTTGGTAACACAGCGAGTGGACTTACGGGATTCATATCTGAGTAACTTGGCCATTCCTCATGCTCAGATAAATGAAGAGGAGCACCGGAAAAGTGGGAAAGCCGGAAAAGTGGGAAAGCCGACAATATTTATAATTACATGAACAGCCCCTTTAACACTATCGACTTTCAAAATCGCTTTAAAAGTATAAATATAAAAATACTCACAAAAGATTTCCCCGTAGGCTTCATCTGTAGGAGGTGCGGCAGTTTGATGACACAGAGTCAAATGCAGAAACCCTTCGGTGACAATGCACAGCGAGGGGGTTGGGCCTGGCTACAAATGAGCCTATTCACAGCTAGTTTCCATTCTCTCTTCCCCTCCTAGCTACTCTAGCGTCGCTACCTTTCACAGAGGAAGAGCAGACTTCACCACAGACTAAAAATAGCAGAGGGTGCTTTGATGCGGGGAGCGGCTGCATAAAGGTTCGCCTCTCGTTCTTTCTGGCATCACTGTGATATAACATGTACCTGATTCATAAAGAGATGCTCGACCTCTGTCACCCGCACACGCTGTTGTAGGAGGTGACAGAATGTAGGACCCATCTAGGGAATGGGGCTAAGTGTCCAGCGTTTCCCCCTGGAACAAGAACGCTTGCCGGACACTAGGTCAGAAAGATGCAAGACCGTTGGCTGAGGCTATATTTGCTGCCGTCTTTAACAGAGAGGGTGCTGTCCGAGGGGAATTTGATTAGAAAGCACCCAACGGCATGAATGCCCTCATGTTTCTGGCCCTTGAATGAAAGAAAGGATGGTCTATTTGAAGTCTGAAGCTACCTTACATTTACAAACATGGAATCTTTAGCAGAGAAGGAATTTTACTCCATATTTTTTTATCTTTCCATAGCAGACCACTCTTTTGTTGCTGAATGCAATCATTGGGCATCATTGGCCAAATGACATGAGTTCATTTCTTTAAGTGAAGTTAACACATTGTATACATACTACCCATTTTCATCTACTAGTACAGGTTATTTGCTGATTTGAATGTACTGGGGGAAAATGCACTCACTGCCAGTTGCACCCAGAAAGTATCTGCCGACAGAAATGAAATTTGGTGGGTAGGTTTGACATCATGAGGCATGCGAATTCGACAGAACAGCCACAGCTGCGGACATTCAGCAGGCGGTGATGGCCTCCATGAGTCATCCTGTTAGTGCCACCACCATTGGCAGGACTACATGTACACAGACCGTTACGACAACTGTCCTTAACACCACGTCAACATCATCAGAGACTGCTATGGTGTCGTGCCAGACTGTCATGGTGTGCCTCAGAATAGCAGCGGGTCATCTTCAGTGATAAGTCCCAATATTGTCTTTTTTGAGACGACTAACGAATCTGTGTGTGGAGGCACCATGGTCAATGCCAAGATGAACAGCTTGTAGCAGATTATATTTTATATATTTGATTTTATAGTTTCATTTTGTTCCAATATGTTAAGCTCAGAAAACTTTTATGGAGGATATAATTTGATCAGGGGTTGACCAAACTCGACTGCACTCTGCATTCAACTTTACCTATGTCTATCAGCATCACCAGGCTGGTAAGGATGAACTGAACGTTCCTTCCACACTCATAACGGCTGCCACCTTTGGAGGTAGGGTCTGAAAGTGCGGATTCTATGGTCGAATGTGTTTGCTGTGATCATTAGTCACACTGAGACAAGTTTCCCCATGTGGGACAGTCCAGTGTATTCAGCTGAAGTCAAGTCAAATTATTTCTATAGCGCTTTTTACAGCAGATGCTGTCACAAAGCAGCTTTACAGAAAATGCTACAGTTGAATGAGGAGAGTTCTGTACATAGAACTGACATACCAGGAACCTCGAACCATGTTGGCTCCTCCTTCAAATACAAATCCGTGCATTTGCAAAAGATGACGGTAAAACGAGCTGATTCCCAAATCTTACCAATGCAGTGACTGCAAAGTTTAAGCTTGTTGCTAGACAGTTGCTAAAGTGTTGCTTAAAATAAATGGGGGTCTATGAGAGAAATGAGGGATGAGTAAATGACTCAAGGAGGGGTTTGGGTCAGTATGTTTGTGGATTAGTGTGTGGGTTTTGGATAAAGAGAACATTGGGATTTGAATGGGGGTAAAATTGGATGGGATGCTATGGGAGGAACGAGTGATGGGGAAAACAAAGACAAACAGACAAGTGATAATTAGACCAACACTGAATGTGTGTTTAGGGGTCTGCCCTGAGAGGACATGCGAAACAGTGTCTTCTGGTCGAGCAGAAGTACAGTAAAGAGGTGCGTACTTTCCACCCCATTCATTCTTAGCCTTCTGAGACTTGCTAGATGTGCGATTCTAATTTCTCCTAGCTATTTGTGATTAGTTGGACCTAACAAGTATAAAAACTAAACGTGTGTTTGTACAGGAAGTTGTTTTGGAAAAAAACAATGTCTTCATATGAGGCCAAAGGGTCAACGTTTTAAAAGGAATCATGATGCAGAGAAGCAGAAATGTTATGGCCTGGGGAGGACGCTGGGGTCTCAGGGGGTTAAAGGGAAAAAATTCAGAATGTAACATAATGATGTAATGATGAAACAATTAATATACAAGCATACCCGTAAAAAGTGTACAAAAACGTACCAATAATAATAATAAATAAAATAATAATAACAATAATAATAATAATAATAATAAAATACCCTCAGATAACAATAGCAAAGACAAAAAGTAATCATGTGAATGTAGCTGTAACAGTACAGTAAAGGATTTTAACACATCTAAAATAACTCTGCTATAAATGCTGTATATGTACCAGGCTAATTTGCTGCACACTTTCTCCTTTAAAGTGGCTACTAGTCTGGGCTCCCTTTGTCCTGTCCAGCCCACTCACAGTAGAGCATCCTGCTGTGCTAAAGACTCCGTAATCTCAATCCTGTTAATCCTGCATGGCACAAGTTAATAGGTTCTGCCCCCTAGACCAAAACACGCCACACCAAAACCAGGCATGCTTTTTTAACACATGCACAGAACACAGCTGCTTTTGTAGATGTATTATTATTTTCTTCTTACCTAGTAAACGACAACACGACATCTCAGTGGTCACAGCTTCTGTTAAGCAGCTGTTTGCAGGGCTTTGGGCTAAACAGCTCCCTATTTTTATTCTGCTGATGTAACCGCCACTAAATATACCTACTTAAAGAGAAATAAAAATTGTACACTGATGTTTCTGTGCTGTTTTGATCTGATCATATGACAGACAATAGTGAAAATGCCTAAAACACGCCATTTAACAGAAACAGAAAGTGTTTTGACATTTTACATGCATTGTATTTCAGTTCCCTTTAAACTAAGCTACTTAAAAATGACTGAGTATTACGATCATGAACAGCCTACTTTAATCATGCAAGACAAGCAGATCAACTCTGCAAGTACTTTGCTATAGAATGAAAAGGAAGATTCACCTGTGCCAGGAGTCTCCTGTTTTTTCCCAGATGCTTTATTCTCCTGCTTAAATGAATTCTCATCATCAGCATCACCATCACCCCACCAGGAGGGCTGTCCATACAAAGGTGTTCCTCTGTGCAGTGCAGCAACATCACCTACAACAAGAAAAGGTCATTCCACTTTTTTTCGTCTAATGTAGTGCTGGACGATATGGCCAAAATTTATATTGCAATATATTCCTTAATTTCGGTCGATACAATATAATTCCGATATCGATATAAACACTTTAAAACTTTACTTTACAAATTTACTTTAAAATCTGTAACTACAACAGTCTAAAACTGTTTGTCATATGTCATGAACTGCTTGAGATGGTGGAACAGATAGGATGTATTATCGCAGCTAGTCGGCACCACTCTCCAGCACAATTTGCAGCAAGCTGAAACCTGAAGTCTATCAGACTTTCGAAAGCCGAACCACTGAATTTGTCCCCCCTTTCTTATCAACTATGTCTTCTGTCTTTTCGCTTGTGGAAGCTTGTTCGCTCACTTGTGTATTGCCGTCAGGGGCACTCATTTCACATCTAAAATAACCCGCGCTGGAGCTGAGCCTAGCGTAGCCTAGCCTAGCCTCGCCTATCTGGCTGCATGTCTGTGATTACATCATCACACACTGACATAGCCCGGCTGGGGAGGCCGATTGTGTTCAACTGTGCTTGAATGCAGCGACGCGATGGCACCCTGTAAAAAAATGCTTGTCAACGACAGATTCCGTAAATAATACATATCGAAGTATCGCAAAAGTGATATCACCGTTATTGAAACATTTCTTATCGCGGTAAATACCGATATCGAATTATTGTCCAGGCCTAGTCTAATGCATGATGGTCTGTCTATGACTCTGAACTAATCCCTCATCATTCATGTGCAAAATCTCTGTTTGCATTAGAGAGACGGACTCGTGTGTAATTATACCTTTGATGAGCATCTAACAGTAAGCAAGCAAATACTGCTGTATGAAATTTTCATATTTTCTGTGATGCAAATTAGGTAGTTTCATGTGACCAAAGTAAGTCAAGTGATATAAGCTCACTTTGTGTAGTAGCATAGTCTGATCACTACAAAAACGCCCCTTCAGATTTGTACTCAAGCAAGCTCAGAGAACATATGGGCCAAGAGAAACTGTCATTTCGGTGAGTAATGAGCACGGACGCAGTATGAAAACAAACGGAATGAGTGCAAGCCTTTGTGAAATGTTTATGAATCCCATATCATACACTGCTTTAGAGGATTGCAAGCCAGCAGCCTTTTATCTGTTGTGTTGTGACAAATTATTGCCTTAGTGTGCTTTTCTGAGCATCATACATATCATCAGTACTTTAATGAACAGCACATTTCATTATAAAGAGAGCATAATTAGTTTATTTAGATTTAGAGACTTAGAAAGTTGTATTTTCGCAAAATCACCAACCGATAAATCATATTCAGTAAAATGTTTGTGGTTAGGCATATTAATATGTAACGTCATACAGCACGCATACCTGAGAATACCCCTCTCTGCCAGCGTGGATTATTTAACACTGCTACATGTTTACAGGCTGCTGCATTTCCCCCATTAATCTAGTGAGTGTAAGTGTCCTGGCCTTTTTTGGAGGATATATTTAGGGCATTTCAAACATGGAGGATGCCACTGGAGCACTGAAGGCACTCTGAGCATTGTAGCACAAGGCTGATATTATCCAGATAAAATAACTAGGTGCCAATGAGATAAGAACGCATGGAAAACGCCAGCTGCCTTTTCTTTTCTGATGACCAGAAAAACAGAGCTCTGGGTGTGGGGTCTGTCACTGCCCTGTAATTACACAGCCAGCACTTTCAGGCCCATGCCATGCTCGTAATTACACGGGGTTAAATATAAAGTGCTGGTTAATGAAAGTAGACGAGCAGGACATGGTGAATACCAGCTCAGCTACTCTCCGTTACATCCTAGATTTGCTGATCATTTCATATGAAGCATTTAAGCGTGAAATTAATGCAGCCTAGATTCAATATGTCTTCATCGAGATTATTATGGTGTGAGGTTCGAGGTTAGCCAATCTATCCATCTATCCATCTATCCATCCATCCATCCATCTATCCATCCATCTATCCATCTATCCATCCATCCATCCATCTATCCATCCATCTATCTATCTATCTATCTATCTATCTATCTATCTATCTATCTATCTATCTATCTATCTATCTATCTATCTATCTATCTATCTATCTATCTATCTATCTATCTATCTATCTATCGTTTCTTGTACCTTTTAGTGTAGTTAGCTCATAAACATGTCTAACCACACACATCTCTAAAGTTAGCTGTGTGGCTGTAGAGCAGACTACCTAACAACACTAGTCATTATACACTAGTTATTTTAAAAAGCGGGCTATGAAACTCCTGAAAAAACTTTTTCAGCAAGCCAAGAAGTCTTATAATAACTGCTGCCGAAGCTATAATTACAGCTAGAACCAGGAAAAGTGCATTTCCTGAAGGAAACATGGAATGTTGCACAGCTTAAATGGTTCCCACTTCCTACTGGGTTGTGGTTGCTATGGGGGGAACAAGGGATGACTAAACATCACATAGAGGAGTGCAGGTCAGTAGGGCTATGGATTACTGTATGGGGACCTGCCCTGAGTGAGTTCATGCAATTTGGTGGCTGTAGGTTAAAGGAAACAACAAGGTTAGGATGGAGCGGAAAATGAATAGGACTCTATGGGGAAAAAAAAAAAGAAAAATAGAAAAAAAAGACAAACAGACGAGTGTGGTTCAGAGCAACACTGAATTCAGGCTTGTGGGGATATTGTCCTGAGATGATGTATCACAAACTGTGTCTGTCAGTTGTGCAAAGTAGATGGGACAGTAGATCGGAAGGCACTTTTCTATATTATTCATTCTTAATGGGACAAATTTCCAGAAAAATCTGTTGCTACATGGAAACGTGGAAAAGTGCATCCTATTAAAAAGCTGTGTACAAGCACACCATTCCCGTTGAGTCCAAACTATTTGGAGTTAATTTACTTACTATTGTGAGATTAATAGTTAATAAATAATATAGAATGAATGAACTATAAGGAGGGTATGGTCTGCACCAACTTAGACCAATCCAAAGCAGCCAAACACTCACAGCCATAATTAGCATGGAAACAAACGGCATGCGTTGATCTTGTTTGCTTAAACAAGAACCTGGGTCATTACAAAATAAACAGTTAAATACACTGCCACAATATCAGAATAAAAACTGCAGTCAGATTGTTCAGTCTTACACTGCAGGTACTGTGTAAATGCTTGTATTGTTTATTCATGTTCACAATATAAAACAAGATGGACAATACAAGGAAAATATCTGTAGCAGAATTTTGAGCCACATGTGGTGTACTGTGGCTTACTGCGCTCTCAGTATTGCTGTAATCTCAGGTTGTGTAAATGCTTGTATGGTTTATTCATGTTCACAATATAAAACAAGATGGAAAATACAAGGAAAATATCTGTAGCAGAATTTTGAGCCACATGTGGTGTACTGTGGCTTACTGCGCTCTCAGTATTGCTGTAATCTCAGTTTCAACGTAATCTCAATATTGTAGTGACACCAAAATGCTGAGCGGCACACTGTGATGTGCTGACTTCCCAGCAAAGTCTGGGTACATTTAGCTGACACTCTTATCCAGAGCGACTTACAAGATTAATCATATTACAGGTAGGCCATTGTAGTGTTTGGAGTCTTGCCCAGGGACTCTTATTGGTGTGGCACAACATTGTCACCCAGACCAGGACTCAAACCCCAATCTCCCCACATGTGGTTTTGGCTCCCTGGCGGGTAGCAGTGTCATCCGCTGAGCTACACCAACCACCTAACTCAAGACAGAGAAGGCTCCGCACATTACGTGGAGTGCTGTGGTGAGACAGTAGAACTTTAATGATGCCTAGTATGGGCTGGCGGAGGGTCATTTATAGTTGCTACTGGTCAGTACTGGTAAAAATAAATCTTAATGATTGCTCTCAGGCTATGCTGACAGGGAGGAAAACTGCTGGTCAGACCGCAGGCATTTGGACTGGATAAGATGAAGTAAGATGGCTCTAGGTCTGCTTCAGTTTCTGTATGAGTATCTAACACAAGCCATCATGAGTCATCATCCAGGGCAGGATGTGATGTGCATGGATAAGCCAAGCATGGGAGGATGTGGGAGAAGGACAGTAGGAAAGTAGGAGCTAATCAGGTTTAAAGGGAATATGAAGTGCTCAGAGCTCCAGGACAGTTCTGCTCTTATCTTTCACAGGTAGGGTGATCCATGACAAATGGTGGATCCTAAGTTAGGTCCTCGTATCAGAAGCATCCAAGCCTTTAAGGCTGGTATACTATACGGCTAAATATGTGTGGGCACCCTTTCTAATTCTACTCACTGCTTAAAGAAGCACTGACAGAAAAGCACTGCCTATGTAATGGGATGCTCTGAATCAGGTACACATCAGCCTATGGTCATC
>JAMWET010003177.1:112500-157500 GCA_024036415.1 Prochilodus magdalenae
AGAAGGGTGGTCTCTGACTTTTGCCCAGTCGTGTTTTAATTTTTAATCCTGAAAAGAGTAGCCGATGTTAAGTTTAGTATCAGTCTTACTTAAGTCTCTTTTTACCTGTCTGTATGGAGCACATGAATGACCTCACGTTCTGACTTTTGTATAAAAACAAGTGTGTGGGAGAGAGTGTGTGTTGGCTGTCTGAGCGCTGACGCCTACTCCGTCTCAAATATCATCGGCTTCCAGCGAGGAGAAAGGAAAGGGAGCTGATCTCACTGACAAAGCACTTTCACAACAGCCTAGTCTAAAGTTTCTCCCCCCAAAAAGCTGAGTGTCTTATTCTTAATTCCATACTTATGGACAAAACGCTGTGATGCATAGCCATAGCCAGTAGCCGAGGTGGGGGTGGGGTGCAGATTCATGTTTTGCTGATTCATGAATTCTCTAGGCTAAAGGGGGGCAGTATGGGAAACAGGTTACATGACACCACATGGTATTCATCACCATACTGAATACACTGGAACAGCACAGTGTCACAGCATACACCACTATAATGATAAAATACTGTCATATTGCCCACCTCTACCCCAGCCCGCCTTAGCTCCTTCACTGCACACAGCATGCATCTGCCCACAGTGCAACGAATTTGCATTCGAAACAGCCGTTAAGTACAAGTTATTCATCATTTAGAGGAGATCAGATCAACTTCCACATGAAAGCAGAAAGTAAAACAACACTGAGTTTCCAAAGCTGGAGTTCAAAAGACGATTAAAAGATGCAGAGCAAATGGGATTCCCGGGAATCCTGCCAGACCTCCGAAACCCTGTCAGATAATCAGTTCATAAAGCTTTCATCTTTGAGAGAGATGAGAACCTCAAGCTTTGAATTGTCTTTGAATTGTCTGTCCATCCTTCCACTGTGAGAAGACACCTCAACACTATGGGTCTGAAAGGACGTGTAGCTGTAAAGAAGCCCTTCCGGAGAACTGTCCATCCCAGAGTCCAGAGCTCCACATCATTAAATGCGTTTATGGTTACTTGGAAAATGCAAACAGCGTCTAACATGTGGGCATGCACAAGGTTCAGGAAAGCTAGCTAGTTCTGAAAGCACTTATTACTGACAAATTCATTTGTAAGAGAATCTAACTGTTTCATTTGTGACTAGCTTTATTGGCTGGTTAGCATGATGGCTAACCTAGCATGCTGCATCACAACAATAGGAAAGGAAAAAAAAGCGGCTGTGAGCTCCTCTTCTGTGTTTACCTGAAAACCGCTAAAACTAGGAATGAAATGCTGGTAGGAACCAAAAGTTTAGAGAGCAGAAGCTGGGGGCCTCGGACCGCAGTGTCTACAACTGGTCAGAAGAATTTTGGACTGTGTCATAATTCATTTGTTGATAAAATCTCAGTTTAACATGCTGGCAGATAACACGTGTTTCCTGTTGGTTTTTTTTGATGCTAAAAAATGAATTCGGACTTTTACACAATACTCATAATGAAATCCCTTACATAACTGTGATTGATTATATAATTATGAAAATGCATTTAGACCAATATGTAAGTAGACAGAAAGCTCTGCTCAGTGTGGAAAAAAAGCAGCAGAACCCTCAACAAAAATGCGGTTGTGCAGTCAGGATTTAATTTGTCCAACAGTGAAGGTTTTCCTGCCACAACTGGGCAGGAAGAGGAATACCAAAGCATGACTCAACGGGAAGAGCTTTGAGTCGCACTTCCTGTTGAAGAAACTGTGTCACACGCAGGCGCTCCTACTGACCTCAATGAGGGGGAGACGCACTAACAATAACACATGACTCAAGACCAGGCAGCACTGGCCACCATATGGAAAACAGCAAGACGCCGTAAACCAGCGTTAAACTGGAGAAGCCTACAATGGTAAACTGAATACACAGTGTAACCTGAAGATAGCAATGACAACCAAGAGATGATCAGATTTTTGTATGACTAGATGCACCATTAAACTAATAGTAGCATTACTCCATTGTAATTACTTAGTTATTACATAGTAATTACATAGTTTTAGTCAGTGGTTATTAAAACAGCTTCATGCTGGACTGAAGGTCGACTACTCACCCCATTAAGACTCCCCAAGTCCTTCACTTTGTGCTCATCACTGGTGGACTCATAGTTGATCACCGCGTGCTGCTTGTCCACACTGCGAGACTGCAAACACACACACAGATACACATTAGCAGATCTAGTGAACAGAGACCTCTATCTCCACACGTTGTCAGTTATTAGAATTGTGAGGCTATTTTCAGCAACAGCTTCACTGCTGAGACAAAAGCATCCACCGCTCAGCCTTGGATTGTCTGAAGAAGAGATTATTCACATTCACCAAGTGTTTGATATGATCATGAGGACAAAAAATCTGAAATGAATAAGAAGATCTGTCATCGTCTTCAGTGGCCCTGTTATAAATGAGTCAATGGGCTTGCCAGTGGGTGACTGTGGTTTTCTTAATGCCTGATGTTTGGAACAGCACACATGATTCCTGAGCAACCTGCTGACGTCCCTTTGCTGATTAAGTTAGTGATTTAGGCACGTTAAACAGGAGAAAGCCCTGCTGGTATGAGACATCATTACAGACTGTAGCAGTGAGATGTGGCCCTGGGGAGAGGGAGAGGAGCAGTGGGACTACAGCTACCCACATTAGGGCTGCACAATATATCATTTCAGCTTTGAGGAGTAGTAGAAGAGCAGCCACAGCGCTCTGCTGGCTTTGTGTTTGGTGCACTGAAGCCGATTATAGAGCATCAAAGTTCCAGAAAAGATCCTTTATACTCACAAGAGCGACCAAAAGTCATTTCTCAGCTTTAATGTAATTAATATTTTCACCCTGGTCATTTCATAATAAAGAATGTTTTTACATAATGCTGTCCATGGCTTCTGGCCAAAAATCCTAAATATGTTTTCATATCACGATATATAATGTCATTTTTTCTAATATTTCCAGATTATTTTTCAGATAAAGGGAGAGGGGTGCAAAGAAAAAAATAATAATGCACTAAAAATAATACTGTATGTATAATAAGTTAATAATAAATCAGGGTCAATGCAGTGCTGAAAATAAACAACCACCTATCATAATGCCTGTGGTGGTCCTGTGGGGGTCCTACCCATTGATGAACAGGGTAAAAACTATGTAGAGAATATGTAGAGAATCAGATAGACTGCAAAACCACAAGGTGCTGATATATCTTCAGTGGAGCTGATAACACTGATAGTAAGTGAGTGTAGATACAGGGAGGTGTGTTTTATGAAGTGGTCAGTCTGGGTGTATACAGCATTCAATATTACTATAATCAATTGTAATTGATTCTAACTCTTTAAAAATGAATGCTCTGAACTGCCATCTTCATGCAAATGTAAATAAATAATAAAAAGCAGATTAAAAATTGACAAACTGACAGACCATGTGCTCCCACAAGCAAATACAGAGCCTCCAGGGTAAGCTTTTCTTTGCATGCGCGAAAGACATTAAAGGGGAATACTAGAATTTCTCATTCCAGTATCAGCATGTCAAGATGCACTGATTTATAGATACAGTGATGGCGTAAGGATACAGCGGTCATGATACACACTCATCATCAGTAAATAGTTGCATCCAGAAGGTTACCAGGAAATGATGATACATTTAGACTGATACGGGTAATATTTATTAAGCTACACATACAGAACGGGTGTCTCTCAGTATGACGTTGGGTTGCCATGCTAGCTAATGCAACATGCATATGCCTTGGCATGGCGTTACAGAGGCTCCAAAGGGTGTCCTGCGACAATCCCTCGCCACAACTCTGCGTGCATGTAGTCTGCAATCATGGCTGTTGGGTCAGTGAGGTACAGCAATAAGGCCAGTCCTTACTTATGTCACTTGTGTGGCTGAGCATGAAACTTGAATTATTCATGTGTCTATCAATACCAAATCTGCCCACCATTTACATTTACGGCATTTAGCTAACGTTCTTATCCAGAGCGACTTACAAGGTTAATCATATTACAGGTGGGCCAGTGCAGTGTTAGGAGTCTTGAGCAGGAATTGGTGTGGCACAGCATAGTCACCCAGACTGGGATTCGAACCCCAGTCTCCCACATGTGATGGTGGCTCCCTGGCAGGTAGTGGTGTTACCTGCTGAGCTACACCAGCCAAGTTTATTCCTCTTGGTTGTTTATATTATTGTTTTTATTGATGTAGACGTAGCACTTAATTTACTACCTAAAATGACTCCTGTCAGAGCTGCTCACATCAAACCAACTCTAAGTGACGTTTAATGACATTTCAATCGACTGAACTGTATATAAAATTTAAAAAATCTTCGAGATCCTTTCAGTAGGAATCAGAACATGCACTAGACGTCACTAGACTGGACTTTCTGCATCCTTACATACAACCAGCCCATTTTCTCTAAATCATGTGATAACTGTAATGAAGTGTTTTGTACAAACCATTATCACATGAGCAAGCAACTGGTATTTACAGCTATCAATCCTCCCCCCCGACCAAAAACGGTCTCTATTTCAAATGTCCCCAGGCCATAGGGGTGAAGAGAGGGGACGGAGAACTTTTCGAAGAATACAATGCCTTGTTTATGTCTCCCCCAGGACCACCTTAGAAATTCAAGAGCTAGTGTTACATTTCAGCAGACACACAAATGCTTAAGAGTAATACACAATGAGGAATATAAACTACCATTCAAACAGCTTCGCAATCAGTATACTAGAAAACTGATTAAACTGAAGACACATGTATAAAAACAGCTTCACGTGATGCTGTGACAGCAGGACCAAACCTTAGGTATGTGTATTATATGTGTGAATCATGAAGAGAGCTGTAGATTCTAAAATGACTGAGAAACTCATATGGTGCCGAACATAAACTTAACGCTGTGTCAGATTTGGGAAGTGGTATTTGATCTCTAAGCAGACAAGTCATCATCAAAAGAATAGCTGCACCCAGAAGGACGTGTTGGACTGCAATGGAAGGAAGGTAAACATTACCAGGAATAAATGATGATATATTTAGACTGATATGGGTAATGTTTATTGAGCTACACATACAGAAGTAGTGTTTCTCAGTATGGCGTCAGGCTGCCACGTGTGCTAATGGAACATGCCAGAAGTCTCAGCATGGAGTTGTAGAGGTTCCTAATGGTGTCCTGTGATAATCCATCCCATGCATCTTAAATATTCTCACACAGTTCCAGCAGATTTTGCAGTGGGGGTTGAGGAGGGGTGACACCAGGGCTTCTGGGCATGTGACACATGACAACAAACCATTCATCTTGGTGCTGACCACGGTGCCTTCACACACAGATTCGTTGGTCGTCTCCACCAAGACCAAAGTGGGACTGGCCACCGAAGATGACCCGCTCCATGACAGTCTGGCGACGCTGACGTGATGTTAAGGACAGTTGTTATATAGGTCTGTGTGCATGTAGCCCCACCTCGTGCAGTCGTCTGCGAATGGTGCTGGTACTAAGAGAATGGCTCATGTAGGGCATTGCTGCTCGCTGAATGTCTGCAATCGCGACTGCTGGGTCAGTCAGGTACAGCGATACGGCCTGCCCATGCTTACATCACATGTGCAGCCGAGTGTGAATCATTGGCATGCCTCACCATGTCAATCCTACCCACCAAGTTTCATTCCTGTCAGGTGGTTTCTTCTGGGTGCAACTATTTGTGCAACCATTCCTTTGATGATGAGTATGTTACAACAATAACGTTCTATATAAATGCAGATTTTTTATTACTACTATTACTATAAGTGATAATTCTAATACATTATCAATGATAATATTTATATTTTCCTATTTGTAAGTTAATTGTATTTCGATTGATGACATTTTGTCCACTTTGCTGAGACTGTCCTCAGTGGAATGGTACTCTAAACAATGTTGCTGTATGTATCACTGTACTGATTCGCTTGCAACGGCAGCAGTCTCTAGTATTCCACTGCTGTGATGCATCATATGCCGGGGACTGAAGTTGGATTTCATTCCTTGAACCTCATGACAGTGTTGGCACCCTTCTCAGCAATGTTTGGCAGCGAAGCAGTTTATCCACTCATAGTAGAGGTCCTCTAGAGTTTCTAAAAGCAGCCCCTGAGCTATCTGTCCCACTTTCTATTAATACAGCACTGTGACTAACACACACGCACCGATAGCATCAGATTATTACATGAAGATTAATCCATGGACACATCTCTTTCTTGGGGTGAGCTGATTAAAGTTTAAGTAAAGAGTGAAGTGGTCCCAAGCTTGATATCCTGGTGCTCATGCTGGATGAGTTGAGTAAGTTACACGTAGTGCTGGATATGGTATAAAAATACACCCACCGGCCACTGCATTAGGTACACCTCCTTGTAGCTACACTGATTGGCCACCACCCAAATAATACCTGATCTGTGGTGGTCCTGTGGGGGTCCTGACCATTGGAGAACAGGGTGAAAGGGGCTAACAAAGCATGCAGAGAAACAGATGGACTACAGGCTGTAACTGTAGAACTGCAAAGTGCTTCTCTATGGTCAGTGGAGCTGGTAAAATGGACAACGTGGTGTACCTGATAAAGTGGCCGGTGGGTGTTTATACTGTAGATTTACGTATTATTCAATATCAGTAACTGTCAATATGCATTCTGTAGTGCTTGGTTTCTATCCAGGTGTGTCTAGTAGACTGAGGAAAACTTTGAATCTTATTTATAAAGCTCATTTTAAATGATTATGAATTTAAATGAATTCTGCTAGTGCACGTCACTCCTTATTTCGTCCTTATTGTCTTCAGTGTTTTATTGTCTCTTTTATGTGTGTCTCAGGGCCCTTATTTGATTCTATCGTATGTCTCGCATCAGTTTATTGTATGTTTATTGTTTATTGTATTCAATATACTCATGTTCTTGTTTTAGTTGTAATCTAATGTAATTGTATTGTAATCTATTTAGCGTTAAAAGTTTATTTGCTACACCTTGGGACGGAGAGTAACGTATTTCAGTCCTCTGTAGGACCGGATCTGCCAAAATAAAAAAAAAAATAAAAATAAAAGACTAATACTTAAATTTAAATGGTAAAGAAATAATGATGGTAAATCTAAAAATAAATAAATAAGCATAGAAATAAATATATCAATAAATAAAAAAATTTGTATTTATTTTGTTATTTGTGTTACTTAATAAACATTTTTATTTTAAATGAATGTATTTACCTAATTATTTTTTTTAATTCATTTATTGATTTATTTTTGTTTTTTCTTACCCTTATGGTAATAAAGGGGCTGTCAATCAATGATGTCAGTGTGTCTTAACATTCCTATTGGTTGATCGACTTCAGATTCCGTAGATCGATTGTACATGTCTTGCTCCATCAGCAGTAACTATGAGAAAAATGGTGCACTAATGTCTGCTTACAGGCAACAGGTAGCAAGAGACCTGAGCCTTTTAGCTGACCTTGCTGAAAATGCAAGTGCAGATTATTGTCTTGTACATACTGATGTACTGACAATAAACCTAATTGACTTGACGTTACTCATTTTATTACAATCTAATGTAATCTTCCATTCTCTGTAGGACATGAGCTTCCCAGTGCTGCTCACTTATTGATTGATCGACTGATTGATTGATTGATTGATTGATTGATTGATTGATTGATTGATGCCTCTTGGCCATTTTATCCCTGCTAACAAAAAATCACTGCAGGATATACTGGCAACATTTAGAATATCAGGCATGCTACGTTAGCATCGCTACTGGCAGCAATAAGGCACTAGCCTTATCTTTAACTTAATTAAATATTAAGAAAATCCCTGATGATTCAAAACTAATTTCAGGCTCATTAACCTCAAACATCTTTCCCAGGTTAATTATAGTTATCATACCTGTTTTTATTTCACAAATGCTGCTTATTTAGCAATCCCAGGACTCCAGCCTGGTCTTTGAGAAAGCAGGAAAACAGCCAACTGGCAGGCCAGATGTCTTAACAACATGACCAATGAAGAGTGCACAATTCAATAGTACTAATCTCGGGTCACATCACATTAATGCAGAGGGAAGGGATACGGGGGAAGGTCTTTTTTACAAAGAGGGGCTTTTGCCATTTCTATTGATATTGCATCCAGTCTCAAATTGAGCCCTGGCTGACTGACTCTACACAAAGTACTTAGTAAGCCTCTGCCGCTAATAGTGTTTAACAAATGCATATACTATGCAATAGTGTTAGGGGCAGTAATGCGTGCTGCACATCACTTAGTACAGTGGCAAGATCCTTCCCCAGCACTCAGTGTGCCAAGAAACCCATCAAAGACAGAAACAAACATCCCGAACACTGTACTGTCCCTGTATCGAAACAATCTTGGGCTGGAAGAAAAAAAAGCCTGACACTCGACTTTTTAAAAACTGTTCTAGACAAAATTATGAAACTCCATCCGCTCTGTCCCCTCTTACATGCAGTATACTGATTCTGATGTAATCTACAAAATGAATTATCAAAGGCAAAAAAAGGATTCAAATGAAAAACACACATCCCCAATTCCAAAAAAGTTGGTCAGCTGTGTAAAGTGTAAATAAACATAAAAAAACAGAATGCAATTTTTGCAAATCTCATAGACTCGTTTTTTTTCACAATAGAATAAAGAACACATATCAGATGTTGAAATTGAGATATTTTACAAGAAAATTATTATTTTGAAATTGATGGCAGCAATGCACCTCTGAAAAGTTGGGTCAGGGTTCATGTCTACCATTCTGTAGCACCCCCTCTTCTTTTAACAACAGTCTGTAAATGTCTGTGAGGAGACCAGTGTTAGCCGATTGTTGTCTAATGTGGGATTCTAGCTGCTCAACAGTCCTGGGTCTTCTTTGCTGGGTTTTTCGTTTGTGATGCACCAAATGTCCTCTATGGGTGAAAGTTCTGGACTGCAGGCAGGCCAGTTCAGCACCCGGACTCTTCTCTGCACAGCCATGTTGTGATGGATGCAGTATGTGGTTTAGCATTGTCCTCCTGAGTTATACCAGGCCTTCCCTGAAAGAGGTGTTGTCTGAATGGGAGCATGTGTTGTTCTAAAACCTCTATATACTGTTCAGCACCGATAGTGCCTTTCCAGAAGTGTAAGCTGTCCACACCGTACACACTAAGTGCTTCTGAGAGACCCTGCCTCTCCAAAATGCTCTTTTTATACCCAGTCTTGGTCATGTTTGCAGACTGCTCCTCATTATTAGTACCACTTACTTTTCCAGTGTTTTGTTTTCCTGTCCCAATTTTTTGAGAAGTGCTGCTGCCATCAAGTTCTAATGAGTTATTTATTTCCATGAAATGGTAAAATGTGTCATCAACATCTGATATGTGTTCTATGTTCTACTGTGAATAACCTATCTATGAGAGTTTCAATTCTTGGCATTCTGTTGATATTTACATTTATTTAAAGCCAACTTTTTTGGAATCAGGGTTGTGAATGTCATTTGGCAGTAAAAATGCAAAGCCTTTAAAATTAAAAAAATAGAGCTCAGTCAATCACAAGACTTTTTTTAACTGGATTGGAATCCTAGTTGGCTGTTGTGTCGGCTTAAGGCTAATCCTATACGCTCTCTGATACACTGTATACAATGTACACGGTATAGATGAAGATCATTTTATCGCTCAGCACTAGTTACACCCTCAGCAGTAACCCAATCTGAGCACTGTGCAAACTGTTGTATGCTCTTACGCTCCGGTGAATTTGTAAATGTGATGAAAAGCCAAAAAGATCAGGGATTCTGTTGGGAAACTCGCAGGAGGACTCTAGTACGGTATCGGGTTCCCAGCGGGAGCTCCCAGCTGTTAAGGGATTAACCTGTGTTGAAATATTGACGACTGCATGCACGGAGCAATACGCAGAGAGAGTGACAGCAGTCATCAGCTGACCTGCAGCATGAGTTCGCAGTCATCACGACCCACAAAGATCATCTCGCGGGGCAGTCGGTGGCGCGTGCCCCCGCTGCTCACCAGGAACCAGGATGTGAGGCTCATCTCTGCGCTCTCTCTCTCTCTCCTCCAGCCTCCACCCCTACGTCATCCTGAGAGAAAGAGAGAGAGGAATGGAACAAACAGACACTAGGTTAGAAGTTTCATTTAATCTCCCCAAAAGGAAAGAAAACATCTTCTTCCATGCTGTGGAATTAATTCTCACTCATAAAACTTTATTCAGTTCTGCTGAAAAAGCCGGTTATAAAGTTCCCATTCCACAACATGTTTCTGTCTGTACGCAGACGCGGAGATATTTCATTATGATGAGAGTGTGTGATGAGAGTTATTGTGACTACAGTCTGCTGTGGCAGCATGAAAGGAGCTACTCAGGCAAATTATAAATGATTGAAACTCCTCTCTAACTGGAGCCCTCAAACTCCTGCATCCATTTTCATTCAGCCCTGTACTATAAGCTCTGGCCCTGCATGGGTTAAAGGTCATTCTTGTCCAGCATGGAGATCTTTATTCATCAGTTTCATAACAGCTTGATAAGCAGCGTCTCTACTTCCTGCGGAGGTTGAGGAAGGCACCCACCTCCCATCCTCACCACCTTCTACAGTGGAACGCAAGTCCCTGTAGCGAGTAGTGAGGACAGCTGAGAAGATCATCTGTGTCTCTCTTCCCACCATCACAGACATTTACACCACACGCTGCATCAGCAAAGCAACCAGCATCGTGGATGACCACACACACCCCTCACACACACTCTTCACCCTCCTCCCATCTGGAAAAAGGTACAGGAGCATCCGGGCCCACACATCCAGACTAGGCAACAGCTTCTTTCCCCAAGCCATCAGACTCCTTAACACCCAGAGTCTGAACAACTGCACACATTCAGTGACTGGACTGAACACACACACAGTCTCATCTTTTAAATCTGGCTACACATTACACTTAAAGTATAAAATGTTTACATGTATACCAAATATGGACATAACTGCTGTTAAAAACTGTTCATCCTTAAAAAAAAAAAAATGGACACAACCACACTTTACTGCACCCACTACCAGTGGGCTATCTGCACTGTCCCCTTCCTGTATTTATTGTTTACTGTTTTGTATGTTGTAAATTGCCTTGTGTATTTATTGTATTCATTGTTCTATGTAGCACCTTGGTCCTGGAGGAACGTTGTTTCGTTTCACTGTGTACTGTACACCACTGTATATGGTTGAAATGACAATAAAAACTACTTGACTTGACTTGAGATGCTTCAACTATGATGGTCATATTCACAATCAAAGTGGTGGCATCACAATGTTGGTTTAACATTGTGATGTCTGTCAACCATTCACAATGGAGGATGCCAGCATCTATCGGTCCAACCCTAGAATGATGCCTGTCCTGTTACTGTACTGTATCACACTACAAACCCTAATGAGCTAAGTCTAGTCAAATCATTAAGGTACTTTGTTGCCTCGAATGAATTAAGCTTTATTTTAACTTTATTAATGAACTTAAGATTACTGAAATTACACATATGGTTAAACACACACATACTTTAACAAATAGTTTAACAAATAAAGTATTAGTATACACCACACAAACTGTACTGAGCTGTATTTATCAGAAACACAGATGAAAAAACACCCTAACTTCGTAATAAGGAGACTTCAGGACCACATCTAACCCCAGCGTTACAGCAGATGTTAGAATTGGCTGTAACTGCTGTCTTGATACTGACCTCCCAGCAGAGTCACTAAACACATTCACGCAAAACATTTCTATCCCAAGTTGCATTTAGCCCCGATATGAGAATGGGTAGTCTATAAGACAGCAACATCTGAGGGAAAAATAAGAACTACTGAGCAGAACTAAACTAACTTCTTACAAATTCTGGCTAACTCCGCCCTCTCTTCTCCCATTGATTGTATTTTTTAATATGTCCTACAGACTGAAATAAATACACGTGGATTTTCAGCCAGGCAGTACCAACAACTTACCTGGATTAAGAGATATCAACTAACTGTATTACTTACAACCTGCATTAGTACATACGTCTGTCTGTCCTCTGTATGTGTAGCTCAGTTAATATTGCCTATTTCAGTCTAAATGTATCATCATTTATTGTTCCTGGTGACCTTTATTTTCCTTCCCAGTTGCATTACAATCTGACACTTGCTTATAAATGTTTAGTAAAATTTGATATATCATTTCACTATAAACTATAGAGTTTATCTATACATTCACCTCTGTCTTTGAAGATGAATATGATCATATCGGCTCTCTCGTAGGAGCTGTTTGCTTTCGTGGCCCAGAATCCTGTTTGAGTTTGAAATTTCAGAACGTCAGAGTGGGCGGGCGGACAGGCAGAGCCGTTAGACGGCGCTTAGATTTGCAGCATTCCAGTCTTTTCTGCAGCAGCAGCAGCAGCAGAGCTCCCTCCTCCTCTCCTGCTCTGATCACTGCCAGATGTAGCAGGAAGTGATGTAGACCTCATGCCTACATGCCCGGCTTGGCTGCTTTCTCTCTCTCTCTCTCTCTCTCTCTCTCTCTCTCTCTCTCTCTCTCTCTCTCTCTCTCTCTCTCTCTCTCATTCTATCTCACTCTCTCTCTTTTGTTTATCTCTCTCTCTTTCTCAGTCGCTCTCTCTCTCTCTCTGTCTTTCTCTCTCTCTCTCTAATTCTATCTCACTCTCTCTCTCTTTTGTTTATCTCTCTCTCTCTCTTTCTCAGCCACTCTCTCTCTCTCCCACTCTCTCTCTCTCTCTCTCTGTCTTTGCTCTGGAAAGGAGGCCACACTCAGCTGCTCAAACCTACAGCTGTGAAAGGGAAAATAATTAAGCACAGCTTCCTGACCCTCCGGCTGAAAGCTGTCCAGCTAAACGACCTCATGCTACCTCAGACATCCCTGACACTGTATGTGGTAAACATACATATGTGTAACAAACCAAAGACTAAACACAGAACGCACTAACAATACAAAGTGCTCTGCTATGCGACAGCTATTCCAACTGCCTCTTCATGGAACACAGCAGACGGACAGACACTTACACCCAGCATGAGCAGAAGGCTTTACAAGACAAAGCGGCGCAAACACAGCGCATACGATCCAAGGCCGCTTTCCAGCGATCACCCTGAGGCAGCGCGTCTATCTCTTACTCTAGATCTCAGAGCCTTAGTTTGGACAGCTCTCCCCTCCCCACCCCTCCCCCACACCACCCAAAAAACTCCCTCTCACACCGAATACAATGCAGCACTCAGAGGCAGCCATGAACGATTAACATTTGGTGAGATTATACACGGCGGTCTTAATGGGGTATTGCTATGACAACATCTGCCCCCATGCCGAGTGTCCTGTTTGATTTATGAGCCTCACGTTTGTGCAAAACATGAGCCCAGATTATGCTACTCAAGAAGAGAGAGTAAGTGATATTACCCCATTCGCTACATGATGCTAACTTTAAAGGCACGTCCAAGTATCTACATTCAACTGAACACAGTATGTGATTCTAAATACATTCAAAATAACGGTTTAGCCTCATTTCACACTTTCCTACATGTGATAGCGTCTGAAGGTGGCGTCTGGAGTTGGCTTCTGTACTTATGCAGTAAAGCTACAAGGTCATATCATCAACATTTGCCACAAAGTGTGTCAAACTGTTTATAAATCACCAATAGACTAATTGTGTATGTAGTTTCTGACAGTGTAAAACAAAAGTGCTGTTTAAAACAATGAACAAGAGTACAGATGGCTGCTACCATGCATGTGCAGGGATTCCCAAAACTCACAGTTTGGCTCGATATGATCTGATGGCGTCTCAGAATCAGAATCAGGTTTATTGGCCAAGTATGTTGACACACACACACACACAAGGAATCTGGTAAACAAACAAAGTGGCTTGGTCTGAGCCACACAGCACTCTTCCAGGCAGTCAGTAGGGGGAAGGAGAGGGCGCTACAGGCTGTACCCCAGGCCTTGTCAAGAAGGAGAGATGGCTGAGAAACAACAAAAGAGAAGAAAATCGGAAGAACAAAGATTCAGAGAGAAGGTATTAGATCAGGTGAGGGTGTTTTAACAGTGGAGAGAACTCAGAGTGTTGGTGATGCTGAAGCTGGCTTCCCATTTACATTTTCTTATTCTGCCTTAAATGGTGCAGCACCTGAATGAGGAGTCAGAATGTAACTGTTGTGCCATTTAAGGTGGAACGAGAAAATGCCATAAAGAAGCTAAGGTGCCGGAATGCAACTGCTGCATCATTTAAGGCGGAACAAGACAATTCAAACAAGAAGCCGAAGTGCCAGAATGTAACTGCTGCATCATCTAAAAGGAAAATTTGAACAAGAAGTTTATCATGTAAACTTTAAGAGGAGTTTTCTAAATATTATTTACTAAACTTATTTACACAGGATAACACATGTAAGAAATGAAATGCACGAATAAAGAAATTGGACTGTGAGTAGAAAATGAACAATGAAAAATGGCATTTGGTGTCAGCGGGCCACCCAAGAAACTCTGAGAAGACCACCAGTGGAACACCAGCTTTGCCATTAGTAGGCCAACAGTGGTCCACTAACCTCTCGCTATCAGGGAAGCTTTAAACATATCTTGGCTGGTCGACTACACTGAGGAAGGGTTTCCACACATCAGTGGACTAGTTGTCTAGCTGAGTTTGATAGTAACTGATGAATATCATGAAATCCTCAGGGAAGGCAACAAGTGAGGAGCCTGTATCTTTGGCTTTATGAATCCAAGCAATGTGACCCAGGGCTCACTGAAAAGAGCACACATTACACTCTACTGATCTGTGGAGATCGGCTTATTCGTCAGCAATTGGTTGGTTTAGCTCAGTGGATAACAACACTACCTGCCAAGTAGCCCCCACCAAACGTGGGAGACTGGGGTTCAAATCTCGGGCTGAGTGACTATGCTGTGCTACACCAATAAGAGTCCTTGGGCAAGACTCATAACACTACATTGGCCTACCTGTAATATGATTAACCTTGTAAGTCGCTCTGGACTGCAATTGGTTGACATTGACTCTCATAAACATCCTGACTCACAACTTTTACCACAGAAAGTCATATAAAGTTTTTGGCCAGATAATCCCTTCAAAGCTGCATTGCAGTGTGATGTGAACGCAGGATACCAACATCGCAACCCTGACAGGCTTATTTGAGCACACTAAACACGGGCCAGTTTTAAAACATCTCTACTGAGTGTAATTACCTCCCTTTTTCGAAATTCCAAAGCATATTGCACGCTCCATCATTCCTAAACCCAGTGGCCTTAGAAGAATGTATTAAGGGCGGCCAGAAACTCGCTTTTATTCAACAACAGAAATCTGATGATGCCTGTGGGTTTTGGGGAAGGAAGATTTGGCAGGACGTGGCTGCTGAGATGCTTTTCGATACATCTTATGAAGAGCTAGCAGGGAATCACAGCATAATGATGGCTGGATTTTCTTCTCTCCAGAGCCTAGGCTTCAGCTGCCTAACCACAAGAAAGTCATTACAGCCGGCAACAGCCCGCGCAACTCGGGAATAAACGCGACGTGGCAGCGGAGCACTGGTACGGTGCCCAAGCCAGTGCCTCTTCTAATCGTATAAGGAGTTTAGTCTTTTTGGAATTGTGGAGGGAAGCACCTCTTCTCTGGCACAACTCCGTCATCTAAAGCACCACGAGCTACCTGTCATTGTTCTCCACGGCTGGCTTCATGGGTGTAGACGCTGGAGAAGGATGTATTAAAGACCTCATTTAGAAGACTTAAGGAATGCATGTAAACATGACTGTATGCCCAGCTTAAGTTTTAACTAGTGCTCCTCATCCCTGGTGGGGATCCACTCATGATGCCAGAAGTAGCACAGAAAGTCTGACTGTGGTTTTCTGCTGGCTGTGCCATCTACAGACTGCTGATTTCCTTGCCAGTGGAGCACCATGCTCTTTCAGTGGGTGAAAGGGCGATTTCTCCATGCTGGCTCTGAGTGCATCCTCCCCCTCACAGGGCCTGAAGAGTTGGATTGTTTCAGGATGACTGTGTGCACTTTGTGAGGAACAGGAAGTGTGGCTAAGACTTCCTCCCATCTGCCTCAGCTCATCTCTCTACTCATCTCTGTACACCCCTCACAGGAACTAGCCGCTGACTCACCTGCTCTATGAAAAGAAATATGTAACTCTGGGTTTGATAAGGGTTATTTTATGGGGAGTTTGGATAAAAGGGTTTTTACACCACATGTTCAGGATGAAGCGTTTACATCTTGAACATGTGGGGTACAAAGCGCTTAGCAGTTAAAGGGTAGGTCCACAAATGTTCCACAAATTCTGCATAATTAATTCACTGAGATGTAAACAAAGATATTCTGAGCTGGCTGGTGTTAAATGGATCATTGTAGATAGGAAGTGGTGATAGAAAGCAGGGGTCATGATGTCTACACCATAGCTTTAGCCCCAGAGTTTACTATCACAAATGAACAGAGAGCCTAGACAAGTTTTCCATAGGCAATGCTTCTAATGATTCTATCTATGTATCTATCTATCTATGTATTGTGTCTATGTATCTATGTATTGTGTATATGTGGAGTCATTGTGTATATTGTATATACTGTGTATAGCGTATATTGTATAGTGCGTGTATGTATTTTGTATATGTGGAGTCATTGTGTATATTGTATATACTGTGTATAGCGTATATTGTATAGTGTGTGTATGTATTTTGTATATGTGGAGTCGTTGTGTATATCATGCACACTGTGTAGAGTGTATATTGTACAGTGTGTGTACGTATTGTGCACATGTAGAGACGTTGTGTATATTGTGTATACTGTGAGGAGTGTAGAGTGTATATTGTACAGTGTATATATGTATTGTGTATATGTGGAGTCGTTGTGTATATTGTATATACTGTGTAGAGTGTAAATTGAACAGTGTGTGTATGTATTGTGTATATGTGGAGTTGTGTATACGATGTATAGTGTGTAGAGCGTATATTGAACAGTATGTGTATGTATTGTGTATATGTGGAGTCGTTGTGTATATTGTGTATACTGAGTAGAGTGTATAGTGTACAGTGTGTGCATGTATTGTGTATATGTAGAGACGTTGTGTATATTGTGTATACTGTGAGGAGTGTAGAGTGTATATTGTACAGTGTGTGTATGTATTGTGTATATGTGGAGTTGTGTATATGATGTATAGTGTGTAGAGCGTATATATTGAACAGTGTGTGTATGTATTGTGTATATGTGGAGTTGTGTATATGATGTATAGTGTGTAGAGCGTATATATTGTACAGTGTGTGTATGTATTGTGTATATATGGAGTTGTGTATACTGTGTAGAGTGTATATTGAACAGTGTGTGTATGTATTGTGTATATGTGGAGTCGATGTGTATATGGTGTATACTGTGTAGAGTGTATAGTGTACAGTGTGTGTATGTATTGTGTATATGTGGAGTCGTTGTGTATATGGTGGACTATCAGTAAGTCATGTGTATATTGGTACAGTACTGCAGAGACACAAACTACCGGAACCCAATTTCTTGTGTGTGTCAACATGCTTGGCCATAACCCTGATGCTGATTCTGAAGGAATGTGTCATTTTACTCATATTATGTTTTACTCTCTGCATGTACCTCTCTGCCAAGACTAGGCTGAAAAAATGCATTAACAACCAAAACAAATTCCAAGCGTGAACCGCATTCACCGCACTGTACCATCTCTTCTCAATCCATGAATCCCATCACTCACACCACGCAGGTGGTACAATATGCTACAATATGTTGTAGAGTGTTTGTAAATCTGAAAACTCATCTCCCAAAAGACTGCTGGAAAGAGACTAAAACTATTACCAATTTCTCAAACCAATGATAAAACAGGTAACCTGGGTAGAAACAGAAAGAGCACTTTTTTGCCACTGAAGCTGCTATAATAAGTAAATCACCACTTAAGTCGCCAGCCATGATGGGACTTAGAGGTTCTAACCCCTAGAGGTTGAGAGTTGTTGTCATTATGTTGCGGTCCCATTGAAGTGTAATTACATGATCAATTGCATAGAAACACAAAGAATTACGTGTATGGTCTGTTTACAATCTGTACTAACAGGTTCATGACAAACATTATAGACACGATGTGGGAAGTTCAATCAACTGAACTTGTTTCACTACTCCTCAGAGAACTTCTGCCAGATGATGCAACAGCTGTAAGACTCCAATCCCCAGCCCCATGATCTCACAGCATGCCTCACCAGTGCTGTCCTGGCCCATCACTGCAGGCCAGCTGCAGCCAGACCCGGCAAAGCCCTCACTACTAGCTGGCATCAGCAAACAATACTGCCTCAACAGGTCAGACACTGGAGGGAAGTTCAGCTAGTCAGTTTCTCAGTTAAACGCAGCTCACTGAAGCCATTTTAAAGAAAAGATAAGAACAATACTACACGACAGATGAAAATGATTTTTGGGGTAAATCGTTACTGTCACTTGACCAAAGCCAGGCACACATTGTGAGAAGTTAGAAGTGATGTTCTTTAGCAACAGCTCACACTGTATGAAACCGCCCTGTCTGATTGATATGATGTATGATGTAATATGGGTGTTCACGCCACACATTAAGCAGGCTCAGCGCACAGCCCTGTCCATGGACAAATTCCAATAAAGCGGCTTCATTCAAAACAACACGCTGCATGGCCGACTACTGAGCAAATACACTGGCTAAATTTAAAACAGCTCCCTGCTCTCTACATAGGGCACTACACAGGTACTGGCTCCTGCACCCATAATGCCTAAGAAATGGCCGTTTGGGATTCAGCCATGTGCTCACAGTTCCACAATGGACAAATGGTGCACTATTCAAATGTGGAAGCTGGAATTCTTTACCTTACATCATGCACTATGATGATGCTGAAGCCATTTGAGACTCAGGTATTAAAAAACTGTGTCAACAACAGCTTCGCTAACAACAGCTTGTGCCACACTGTACACAAGCATCTCTGGTGTGTTGGGTGTGCTGGTTATGTGGAATATGCTATATAAAAAAAAAACATAAGTTTCCACAATACACAATATCACATGTGAAAGACGAAGCAGTGGTATGCTTAAAAAGGAATCAGTCCAGTGATCTGCATTTCACCTCACATGATGCCGGTGCTGCAGTAAAATCAATTAAGTGTGACTAATTCTGCTGTCTTTGTAATCATGCATGCAGTTTGGAAGTGTTCAGGTACCAAGGATATCCACACTATGTTAGATAAAGCACATTAGGGTCTCTGTTTGGGCTCCTGCTTGGGGGCCAAATTCTAATGCAGCAAATGCTTTAAACAGTCTCTGTAATAGAAGAACACTAGTTCTATTATACTGGTGAGGACCTCTCATGTAACCCAGCAGGGATGAAAGAGTAAACTTTTGCACTAGTTGGACAGATCGAAAGAGCAATATTCAAATCACAAGAGCCACAGTTTTATATATTAAAGTCCATTTTCAGCTACGTTGATACACTACAAGATTTAATTGGGGGAGTCTAGCATGGATGGTTTCTGATTCATTCCAGTACCCGCTGCGCCAGAAAAGCACCATCACCATCTCAGGACAACATGGAGCTTGTGAGCTGCTGCTTTGTGAGAGTATTTTGACTAATCAAAAGTTATGCGCTGTGACATCACAAACACAAATATCTGTAGACTTCCACACTGTGTGCAAATTCAGCCTACAGGCAGCTATTGGCACGTGAACAATATCAGTCCCTAGAATTAATAAGGTTAAATGGAGGGCCAGAGTCCTTTCATTCTAATCTCCCCAGCTTTGGAATAACCTTCCAGTTAGTGTTTGGGACTCAGACACAGTCCCAATCTGTAAATCTAGGCTTAAAACTTACCTGTTCAGTTGAGCCTTCGGTAATTTGTTTTCAGCTAACTGTCTGTGGGTTCTCCATGGCCAGAACTGAGCTACTGCCCAATCTCTGTAGTCTGCTGCAGAGCTACTGCCCATCCTGTGGCGCTCTAATGCCATTGCTTACCTGCCTTGTCTGGGTGCCAAAGCCTTCCTGCTGACCAGTTCGCCTACCATGAAGCTTTTCCCTGTCCCTGTGCATTCCCTTACCTGCATTGCGCACACCCCTCCCACAATCTTGCTATTTAATGAAAGGCAGATCTGACCTTTCTTTCCCTGCCTCAAAAACCTCTTAACACTTCTCCTGTCAATGCCTAAAACTGTGAACTCTGATCCTTTTTGGGTTTGATGTTGTGTGTTGTAAGACGTGCTACATATATGAATTTGACTTGACTTGACTATTGAATGCGTCCGAGTGTGTTCACTGTTTAAAAAAACAAGCATTTAATTTTTCACTACAGCGGAACCGTTCCTTTAGTGAAACGGCAAAATCACACTTTATATTCAGATGATAACGGGGAAACACACGCCTCTTATCTCTGCTGTGCCTTTCTCACAAAGGAAAGCAAACACACAAATAAAACAATACGCCACATCCTGTCCGCTCATTACTCCCCTGAACGACGACTCCAACATGGCAGCTCAACTTAATGCAAAGCAAAGCGGCCTGGTTCGTTTTCTGCATTGCTGTAAAACAAGCACAACACCCTAGTCAATTATCTTCAGTACGTCTGTCAGTACCACCTACGATCTGGCGAGAGTGAAAATCACACAATGCTGTTCCGTCTGACTTGGCACACTACTCAGCAGTCACGCCGCCCGAGTTGACTCTTCTGCAGTGACGGAGCAGCTAGTCATTACCAGATGTCTATTTTTTCGCACTGTGAGGCTCCGTTCACCTTTCATGCCCTTCAAGAAAGGAGCTTAGCGAAAGGTGGCCTCGGGGTGCCTTTGCTTCCGGCAGCATTGCTCAGCCTTGAATATGATTACTGCCCTGCCTCATCACCACACAGTCATTATCCTATTTCAGATGCATCCTTATAGCCTAACTCTGGAGGAGAGGTCGATCCAATCGATAAGCAGGAAAGACTGCGAGCCGGATAAAAGAACAGGAGCTCAACCCCACTCCTGCTTTCAGCTTGTGCACACAGGCGATTCAAACCGACACATACATTAGTATGGCCTACATTCTGGGACATGGAGTATGAAAAATGTAGTGATGTGTCACTCACTTCACTTCATGCACAGTGGCCACACGACACAGCTCGCATGAATGAAGAGGTTATTTTTAGACAGTTGAATCTTGGAACTGGTTTGGATTGGGACTATAAGTGACTATTACTGAAAAACAGGATCCTGAAATGACATATTAGCTCACCAATTATATTTGTCAATGCTGATGGCTGGGGGATTAATAAATGGAAGGGGAATACAACAAACAAACAAACAAACAAACACACACACATATACATATACACACACATACACACACACCCTCACACATACACACACACACACACACACACACACACACACATACACTCACACAAATACACTCACACAAATACACACAGACGCACACACACACACACACACAAACACACACACACATACACACACACCCTCACACATACACACACACACACACACACACACACACACACACACACATATATACACACACACACACATACACTCACACAAATACACACAGACGCACACACACACACACACACACACACACAAACACACACACACATACACACACACCCTCACACATACACACACAGACACACACACACACACACACACACACACACAGACACACAAACACACACACAGACGCACACACACACACACACACACACATACGCAGACACACACACACAGACACACAAACACACACATACACACACACAGACACACACACACAAACACACACACACACACAGACACACAAACACACACATACACACACACAGACACACACACACAAACACACACACACACACATACACACACACACAGATACACACACACACACACACACACACACACACACAAACAAACAAACAAACAAACAAACAAACAGTAATTCAAATGTGAAATAGTTCATTTTAGAAAAAACTTTCTGAATCAGTGATTGTGATTGGAACCGGAAGTCTCAGGGGGTTCTCTAAAAGCTCCCTCACAGAAAGTTAGACAAAGGGTTATGAATATGCTGCTTCATGCCTGAGACACTGATTTATGATATATAGAAGGTACAGGTCCATTCAGTGCTCATACTGGATAGCAAGCTAAGTGGACATATTTGCATGGCAGCCATCACAACCCCTGACTCCTGTAGAGGTGGAACGATTAATCGGCTTAGTCGATGAACAAATTATTTTCCAACTATTTAACAGTTGATTAGTTGGTGACATCCTTTCCTCCACTTTAGTTAAGTTATGTGACTGCACCATTTACGCTACATTCTTCTAGAATGCCCCATTTAATTTCACCATGAACTATTCAGAACTACTTCACTCTCAACAACTAAATAATGAAGAGATTTTATAAAATATTATACAGGAATATTCCTTTAGAGAGAAGAAAGTATTTCATCAGATGGTATTCTTCACTTGAGACTTTTTAACCCCCTTTTATGATTTAGTACCTCCCTCAGAATCCTCATATGGGTCAGACGCCACTGAGAATGCAATGCGAAAGCTGAAGCTCTTTATTCACCCAAGCACACAAAAAGCATTACCCTTTAAAAAGAGCAATAGATTTCTTTTCTATTTTCATGCCTATTTTCATCCTCATGGGGAAATTGGGTGGCACTGGAGAACAATGGCTGACCCGTTCAAGGATTTCTGTCTTTTGTTAGTCCACAGTGGAACCGTGCACAGTGAGAGGCCTGCAAGACTGCTGTTACAAACTGCACACCCCAAAACCAAAGAGGCTCGCCTTTGCAGAATCTTTCATGGGCTTGCAGCAAAAAAAAGTCACACCTGGCCTGAATGAGGCATTACTGCAAAGACAGACTTTAGGGATGCACATTCAGGCCAATTAAGCAAAATGTTTATCTTTAAATTTTGCTGCTTCAGATATGTGTTATGAATGCTTAAGGAAATGTTAAGAGTAATGTGAGCAATTACACAACGAATTAATCATAAGAAATTACAAAGTATATAAATGATATGCAATCATATCTTCTCTGTAGAGAACGTGTTCTTACTTATTTTCACTCAGAAAACCAGCAAACCATAACTAGAAATGTATATTTTGACCAGCAGCACCCATATTTATGCCCCATAGCTGTATTCAGTTATTAAATATATATTTATAAATGTACATTTGCACTCTGTATACACACATTTAACCTTTTCCACACATTTCTACCAGTGACAAACACGCATCACAAAAAAATGGACTAATTATGGAATTATGGAGTTGTAAACTATCATACAGAAGCTTGTCAGCAAACGATCTTTCCTGCAGCATGTTATGAAACAAAAGCCATATTTATGTCTCACAAATGATCAAATCAAGATGGTACCAGTCCAGTGAAACAAGCTGAGAAGGCAAAATTGGAGCTGATGCAAAACTACCATATGGTCGTGAGAACAGCCCAGCACATTTACATCACCATTAATCCACACTGACTACATTTTAGCGCTCGGAATATCACTGTCGCTGGGACAATACTGACCTAAAGACCCACATATGGAACTGATAAATCAATACGGTCAGAGGCCTACGAACAGAGATCTGAGCGTTTTTGTCAAATAAGACAGATGAAATGCACAATGATATCTGAACCATATCGGTATCAGCAGATTACTGCATTAAAAATGGCATAAATCTGACATTTTAAACTGACACTAGAGCGGAAGGTGTTTAGGTGGCAGTTTTTCCTGTACTTGATTCATTTTACTGTAACAGTCAACAAATAAAGTTACATTACTCTGCAATGCTAATACAGGTAGGAGTGTGCCAGATTTCTATCGAATACATACATATATATATATATATATATATGAATATAATATACTGTAGATGTATTTATGCAGTAGGGTTTGTGGTATGGGAAGAAATGGCCTTCTTATCCATCAAGGTGCTATTTGTGCAACTATTCTCTTGATGATGTGTGTGTGTGTGTCTGTGTGTGTGTATGTGTGTGTGTGTGTACGTGTGTGTATGTGTGTATGTGTGTGTGCGTGTGTGTGTGTGTGTGTGTGTGTGTGTGTGTGTGTGTGTGTGTGTGTGTGTGTGTGTGTGTGTGTGTGTGTGTGTGTGTGTGAATTCTCATGATGCTGGTACACTGCTATTTTACATCCGACATGTGTCTAAATACAGGCCGTCCTGTTCGGCACACTTGAGGACTGATAGGCTCCTCCATTCACTAAAGAGTCTGTTTCGGTAATTCAGACGTCTGTCCAATACTGTCTGATACAGGGCTCTACAGAAGTACCCTGCAGCTCTAAATGATCAGCAAAATAACCATCAGACAGCAGTAATGAAGCACTAGTGAGCAACAGCACTTAAGCGGGGTGAAACCAGCCGGTGGGCAAAGGCAAGCCAGTCTGACCGCGAAGTGAACCAACAGTCTGGCCAACTGAGGTAGACATGTGAATTGATTGGGAGAGTAGTGTCTGGAATGAGAGTACTCTATGACAACATACACAAACCCTTAAGTGCTCATGTAAGTTAGTTCATGCTGGACTCCCCGTGTATGTGTATTCTTACAGTCACCTCCTCTTTCATTTGAAAGCCATCATTGACAACAAGAAATGCCTGGACTAAATCCCAGCACAGGACTGCCCACAGGAAGTTACGCTGCTTCATAAATAACAAATCACACTGACTCAGAAGCCTGGGAGGACATGTGCTGCCAGTGCTGTGTAGTAGCTAATACGTTCGCCCTTCAGTGAGACTGCAGTTCGATTTTCCCACCACCGTGATACACCACTAAGGCTTTGTTCAGGCTACCAGTCCAAATCTGACTTTTGGCATATCCAGATTGTACCAAATTAATCTTTGATAGTCTGGATAGCTAAAAACCACATGAAACCCAAAATGTGCTAATAGGATCCAAAGCATCTCAGTCTGGATGCTGTGGCTTGGACAAGAGCAGTTTTATATCCAGACCACTGTAAATGCTGGGATACAAGAAGAGTACCAAAGAGTTCTGACAGAGGAATTAATTGGAGGGCAAACCTCCATCTCTCCTGCATTCTCGTATGAAAGCCACATCACCAATGTGGCTATGTGGTTACTGACGCCTACGTCGTTACCACAGCAAGCAATGCATACACTGGTGAAGTCTGGACACATGAATTCCAATCTGATCCCTTTGAACAACTGTGGACATTCGTCTCAACACATTTGTTATGAGGTACAAAACTGATCTGTCCCTGGGCAAGACTCCTAACTGCATTTACCAACCTCTGTAACCCGCTGCAACGTGCACTGTTAACTCTAAAGTTAAATCGTTTGAAGTTTTAAAAACTTTTTTTTGTTCACTGAAATTATACATTGAGTTAAATACACTCAAACATCTACACCACACAAACTGTACTGCACCGTCGCATAAACTTGGGCTGTTGAGTTTATATAACTACTTCAGCTACATATTTGTCTCTTTAATTTCCACACCAGTCATATAACTGTAAAGATCAGAAACTGAGATGTACAAGAAAACTCTTAAGAGTCTTCAGAACTACATACCACTGTGTCACACCAGTAGGACTGAACCATATGGGCAAAATACCTAATTGTGTTTTTTTCGTAGCTAGTTAAAATGCCAGCCTGCTGGTTAATTGTGGTTGCGGGTTGTTTCTGATTGGTGTAACTCATCTACCATCACATCAGGTTACATTTTCCTACTTCAGATTTGTTAGGGCACATTTGTTACTTGATGGTAATAGACTACTGTTGAATCTGCAGCTCTTGCGATTTGAAAACTGCATCCTTTCAAATCGCAATTTCTATATACAATTGGTTAATCTTTCAGCCCAACACACCAGTGTTAGAGCAGACGTCAGAATCAGCGGTAATTGTTGTCTTGTTACAACCAAACTGACCACTCAGCTGAGCCACTGAACACATTCATAGTTAGGACACCCACAACACGTTAGCGCATCCAAAGCTGCATTTAACCCAGATACAACAGATAAACCGTGTTGTCTTTTTGAAAGCTACATCTGAAGGAATAGGAGCTAGGAAACAGACTAAGTTAATTAACTAATAAACTAACATGCTAGGAATTCTGGGTAACTTTGCCACATATTCTCTTACTGCTTGTTCTTTTGAGTTCGTCCTACTGACTAAAATAAGTGTGTATGAATTTTCAACCAGATGGTACAAATAACCTGCCTGGATTGTGCAATATCAACACCTGCAAAAGAACTGCAGAGGAACTGTGCAAGTAAGCATCTGTTAAATGCCAGACATGCAAATGGAAAAGGTGGACAGTGCTTGACAAAGATGTGCCAGTCATTACGTTTGCTACAAGGCCTAAATTAGATCAATGTCCATCCAGTGGATAAAACTAGAATCTGCCACCTATAAATATATCACAGCTCTGTTTTCATAGCCTAGCTTGGAAAAAGTATCAGTACAATCCAAACACACCAGAGGAAGCATTGCAGCTAATAGCAGCAACACCCTGACCAGATGTGAGGGAACGGCTGGACGCACCCATGGTCAATTATTTTTGTATTACTCTGTGCGACTGTCTGACAGCGGTTCCAAGGCTGGAACTATACCAGGAGGTTAAAACAACAACACAGTCTATTATTTGATAACCACAGAAACTCATTGGACATACTTTGACTTTCATCACGACGTTGGTGCACCCAGCAACTGCAGCCACTGTTAGAAAGCACTGTATGCTTCCACATGTTGCCTGATAGTAAGTGTATATACAACTGGATGCCCTACTTCAGATGAGGAGTCTATGCTAATGTGCTCCTACCAAGACAACTCCCAGCAAAGCATTCCTAAGTGATCTCGTCTGCTTTCATGACTTAACTTCCTGTGTTAACTGTAATTCCACTTCACAGCTCATTTATTTGCTATCTGTAGGTTTGACTGTCAGACTGGACCTGGATTCAGGGTTTTATATCTTGTTCACATATGTCCATAGGACATCCCTGTACCAACACTGTTTGATGGCCCTCAGCCCAGAGGGGGCAATAACTCATTAAGTTATTCATAGGACCACCAACAAGCTGTTCAGCAACACACCACGGCCTGCATTAATGCTGTTCCAGGATCCTTCAGAGATCGTAAGTGTCTTACTTCTGTGGCACATTATATCCGTATATGTTTACTGTGGTGGTAACACAGTTATTAATGCATCTACAAGGTCTGCATCCGGAGCAGGAAGCTAACAATAGGCCTCAGAGAACAGGGCTGGGAATTGCTATAGGCCCCTACACTTACCTGCCACAGCATTTAACATTCGCAGCAATACGGTTCAGGTGTGATATTACAAGCCTTGTGATTGGCTGAGTACTGAAGTACTGCACTACACTGTCTCTGTCCACGGAAAAAAACATTTTTGTCAGTTTTTACTATTATGCATCATTAGAACAGAGCAGCTGCTGTTTACACTGTGTGAAGATTTCGTCAGGAATGGACCAGCTGAAATGGCCCAATTTTTGGACAGGCATGGCATATTTATCCAATAGACCATGAGAGACAGTGTGTTACCACAACGTCATGATTGCTAGTTGGTTGCAGGTGAAAGCAGAAGGTGGGTACTGTGGACCGTCACACAGCCTTTAACTGGTGTTCCTAAAACATCAAAATGGGAAAAGGTCCCGAACACTGCCCTTGAATATTGGGTATCCCTGCCGCCAAGAAACGTACACATACAATAAACCAGGTTCAGCTCAGCTCTTTCAGTACTTGCAGGATTAACATGAATGCCATTTTGCTCCAATCAGCTCCAATCAGTCTGTAGAGCATTTGAAAGTTTGTTTAGGAGGACAGGTTTGGAATTTAATGTTGGCCTGCTGTTCCTCAGGATATAACCAAATGACTTGCAGGTAAGGAATTATTTAATGTAACTATTATTTATACTTTATGTTTATATTAATGCCCACCTCTATTTGGTTAGAGATGGGCAAATTGGCAAAAAGACATAATTTTCATTATACGTCACGATATTTAATATTTTGTTATATATCTGATTGGTTAGAAAAGAGTAAAGAGAGCAGTAGTGATACGATTTAAAGCATAACCATAAAAACAGGGAACAGAAAGATTAGTACTCAGTATTAGTTATACTGCAGCACTGAACCCAGTTGAACTGGACTCATTATGTTATGCTTACAATAAAAATCAGTCGGCCCCTTAACAGTTCCAACTGATGATCTCTTTTTTTGCCCATTTTAAAAAGAAGAAAATTCTAGTTACAATTTCAGTTTAGTGAATATTCATGGCGGACAGACCAATAAAACTGGTCCAAAACTGCTTAGTTATATCAAAACTTGTTCTATCAGCCTCCACTGCAGGTTAAGGAAGTTGTTTTATTCTCCTGTAAAGCTCCATGTTGGAGGTTTTTAAGGTGGACGGGATTATACCATGAGTCTTCACTTATTCTATAGTAAAGCATTAAGATAAACATGAGGAGAACCTGCTATGAGTAGCCGTGTCTAAACTTTAGACTGGTGGTACATATATATCTCATTTGGATGATATAGATGAGACATGAGATGTTCGCAGTCAGTGCATCACGGTTCATACTGTAGTCACAGCGTCAGTATGTCACAGTGTAGTGATATATTGTTATGTTTTACAAAGGTGTGTATCATCACCAGGATCCTCACTGGTAGGACAGCTCACATCACAGGCCATCTCTTATCATCACCTGTCAGTCTTTAGTAAAGCACAGGTTGTAATAAAAATGTTGTTTAAAATTGGTATGGGTCATTTGGACTACTTTGATACAGTATGAGTTAGAGACCTAGTCCACCAGAAGCAGCCTAATAACTTCCAAAACCTAATACTGAGGTCTGGGCTAACACAGGGAAGGTGATGGTTTGAGAACATGAGCAGTTTAAGCAAAGGCAAATTTCCTAAACGGGTGTAAAGATCCAAGAACAAGAGATCACAAAGTTTTATCTCTATTTATAAAAAGTGATTCCGGCTACAACAAGCCACAGTGATCCCTGGTTTATTCCAACAGCTCAGGTCGTGTCCCAGTAAAGCACAGTTTCAGTGTAGGAGACCAGAGCATCTGTGAAAGCATGGCTCACGTCCAGAACTCCAGTCTGAGCAGGAGGAGGGGAAAAGGAGAAGGCCTTCTATTCCACTGCCTTGTCTGACCCAAAACGGGTGACACACTAAAACTGTTAAAGGGGAACTCCACCTATTTTCTACATTTCTACATACTTTAATGGATGGAGATGTAAACAAAGCCAATCCGTTCTAGAGGACCTTGCCAAGTCAGAACCAATGACAGGACCCAGACATCAAAGCCTTTGAAACTCATTAGCAGAGAGTTGGTTATAGAGATATGTCTCTGCTGCCTGAACAAAACCTTACATCCCTGATTCCATTCATCATGAGATGTACACACCATGTAAAGGACAATAGCGGGTTTCAAATGATGGAAAGTGGCTAAATATGGTGATACAAGGTTTGTACAGCAGCGATACACTGACTGATGACTAGCACATTATATTTTTCAGTAATAGTTCTGTGATAAAGTTTTCGTTTTAAATGGTTTTTTTTTTTTTTTTTTATGCGGTTCTCTCAGTAGATCCAAGGCGGATGGTTACATGGAAGGTGCTGTGAGGAAAATAGTTCCCAAGAATAAGGATTTATGACCATTTTACCATCATCGACACTGCACATAAGAACTCAGAAGACACGTGCAGGCGGACCTGTCATAGTGGATAGTAAACAAAGTGAATTCATGGCGGAAGGTTACATGTAGGGTGCTGTAAGACAAAACAGTCCCCACAGGAACCATCACTGGCCCCCATTTTACCATCACCCGCATCACACATAAACATTTGTTTACAGACACGTGGCTAGTAAATACACTAGTATATTTGTGTGGTGTTTTTGTGTTGTAGCTATTGTGGCGTGTGGTTCCCATCAACACCACTGTAAAGAGAGCTGTGAGCATCTTTGCAATGAACCACTTCACAGCAAACCACTATGAATGGCTCTGTTCCTGGATCTCATGCACTGCAGTAATTCAGGAATTCTGGAAAGCTGGTGGGATTCCCCTTCCACTGATATGTATATGGCTTTTCCACGGTGTTGGCAGTTCAGACGTATATGTATAGGTGTTACCTGCCCCAATACGTTACACGCTATCTGAACTATGAAGAGGAACAACCAGGAAAGGAAGTGAAAGCATGTGGTTACTGCTTCATCTGGAAACGAATCAATAGTGAAGAGAAAGAAGTGACTGTCCGCTGTAGCCGAGCCGAGTGTCCGCTTTGTTTAACCTACACTGTCGTAGCGCGAGGGGCTCTTCATCCGTCATACATGAGAGTAGTTACAGTGTAATAACATGGTAATAAAGCTTACACCGCGCTATAACGAGCGATTAGTGCTTCAGTCTAAGGCTGAATGGAAATATGCAGGCCAGATGCAGCATAGGGAAAACACACAAAGGGATCTCGGCCAGTGTGCTTAGTGTCCTCCAGCAGTCCGGACACCTCTGTAGGCTGTATCTAATATCACAACCGTGCCATGCTGTTGACAGAAAGGGACTATTTATAAACGATCGCCTCTTACTGGCATCAGTCGTGGGTCCGCCTTTGTAGCAGTAGCCAGTCTACCGGGTGGCTGACTGAGTGACACTGACAGACTCGGCTTAAAATTCACGGAATCCACCAAACCTATTATGCATTTGTGAGGCCTAATGTAACTACAATACAGACCACCTATCCCACATGCTTCACGAGCCGCAACCATTCCCGACTCACACATACACACAGTCCGGGCAGGATCCATGAGGCTGGCACATCTATTGATACTGCCTATCAAGAGGAGAAAAAAGAACAACGTATATCTGGATAGCTGAGCGCACACGTTGTGATGCTACTTGGAAGTTACGCCGGCCGAAACGCGTTTTCGTCTGCCCAAGAAACTGATCTCCGGTCCAGCCCAATGACCAGATCACTATACGAGCTCGATCCAGTAGGGTTCAGGCTAGAAATAGACAGAACTGCATTTTTTGATACCCAACAATAAGCTAGCCAACCAGCCTCCGCTTCTGCAGATGTCCGAGCGCTATCGATGCATCATTATCATCATCGAACATCATCACCCTAAAAAAGAGCTCCTGGTTATTAATTGTCGTAACTTACCCCTTTCTCTTCTCCACGGGCTGGTTTTTCTTTGCAGAGCTCCAAATGCAACGGTTTCCAGAGCCCTGCCCAGTCAGTGTGCTCGCTCCTACGTCTCAGTTGCTCAGCAATAACGTTATTCCTAACAAATAGCGGCGACCCACGGCAGGCTGGATCCAGGCAAGCAGGACGTTACAGCAGCGCCAGCGTCTGCATTTCCAGCACAGCCCGGTGGGCGTGTTTTTCTCAGCGGGGTCGCCACCGCAACACGCAATCTTCGTAAAAAATTATATTTGAGCTAGACCAATATTTAGAATTATTGTGAGACAGGAAGCCCAAGCGTACATCACAGTACTCCATGCAAAAACATATCTGTTTTATATTTTGTTATGGCTTGCTCCGCCCACTTAGTAAATGACTAGCATCCTGCAGTTTGTAGTTTTCAATTTGTCCACGCCCTTTGTGAGGCTAGGGGACGCGGTTCAGGCAGGACTACAGTTCCCGATAGCCTTTGCGGCGTTGACGGAAGTATGCCCTTCGATTCAACTGTTGACGGTTAGGCTCTGTCACAGGTTGTAGTTCAGCGACGCCTTTATTCATTTTATTTATTTATTTAGTCATTTATTTATTTTTGTAGCCGAAAATAAAGCAGTTAATAAAAGTCTGCTGGGATTCTTTTTGCTTAGACGAAAATGAAACCGTCACTAGACTCGGACGAGGAGGAAGAAGTAGGAGCTTATCAGAAGACGCTGAGAGGTGATGCCGTTTAACGTTAGCTAGCTAGGCAACATGTCCCTTTAAATCCGTGTTATAGTTTATTATTATTATTATTAATATAGTGCTTTTTCATATTCATAGCAGCATTGTAGTGAAACCCAACTTTGCTAACAAGCTGCTTAATTCACAACAGTGGCTAAAGGAGACCCACATCAGTTACTTAGTTATCAGTGGTTTGTGTGTAGGTGTAAACATAAACCATAAATATCCTCAATATGCTTTTTAATGTTCTGAACAACGTGTCAGTTATGCAGTTAGCTAGTTAGCATTCCACTGTTGGTGGCATAAACACATTTAGGCATTGAACCATGTATAACAGACTTTAAACCAGCACTGACCAACTGAAGCCCCATGTTTATAACATATAGGGAGATAATGCATTGTAGCTTTATACAGATTCAGATATCCGTGCTGTCCAAAGACAAATAAGTATCTGCAAAATAGCAACTTTACAGGAAAGGGCATAACCATTTATTTGTAATGTAAGTCAATTGAACCAGACTTTTTTTTACAAGCACCTTTGGGCCATTTCTGTTGCTTCATTCATCATGACATTTTAACACATTGTAAACGGCAGCTGCTGTGAAAATAGAGGTACATGGACAGCGGCAATATTCAAAACGGTCTAAAGAGATGGATGAGACCCAGAATGTTCTTACATGGTGCATGACTTTTCCGTACTGTAGTCATAGTGTGATTACGTTCCTTCATAAAGGTAATACTCACCTGCAGTGCTGTAAAACCATTTTCCCACCTGATTTCTCCAGAGAGAGCAAACCGCAGCATTCAGCAACTGAGCAGCATGCTGGCAAACCAGAGCTCTGAAGCTGAAGACTTGGAACATGGGAGCAGACAGAGCAGCCTACTGGAAAGCTCATGGCAAAACGCACAGCAGAGTGAAGCAGGTACATCACCATATGTACACAAGCCATGCTGTCCTTTCTTAAGACTGAAACATGACTTTTTTAATTGTGTCTAAATTGAAAGCAAGCAAACAGATACATACACAACAACACAGCCACAACCAGTTGGCCGTCTGTGACACTATGTTCAGCGTTGAAGCCAGGAAAAGTGGATACGTTGGTCTTCTTGAGCTGAAGGATTTGGGAAATATACTGAATTCTGATTTTTGAGCCCAATGTTGTGATGCTAAGTGAAGATGTGATTTATACAAATGATTTGAATGATATGGGGAAATATGCTGAGTTGTGTTTTATTATATTTTTAACCAATATTGTTATGAAAAAAGAAACCACATCTTCTATTGGTATCACAATATTGTTCTAAAAAATAACAATTGGGTCATGAAAAAAGGGCAGAGAAGATATTGTTTTCTGTGATTTTTTATGTTTCAGCCAATCAGCTACGTTCTTTGCTTCAGAAACAGTCTAGAGAAGTTCAGTCTTCATCTCCTTCAAAGAGGAAATCTGCTCTCAAGGTAAGTTACATGAGTTGAGTGATGAGTGATTAAGACGAGTAATTATTAGTTCACCTCATTTATGACCAGATGTATATTTTTGTCTTTTCATTTTAGTATAGAAATTTTGTTAGAAATATCTTTGATTTGTCAGAAAATAGAAACATTAAAGGGATGCTTATGGCTGTGTTTTTTGTATGCTTGTAGTTGTAATAAGTAAAATATTTTTATTTTTTTGTTAATAAATTTTTGGTTCTTTGATTCTTAATAATCAAGTAAGTAGCTCCATGTTGTACCTACAACTTCATTCAGCTTGTTCTAAAGGAAAGATTAAAGGGACAGAATGTAAATCTGTATTTTTGTCATCATGCTTGAATGATGAGAGTTCATAGAAGTACATAGAACTAGCATACTGTGAGGCTCAAACACTGTTATTTTAATTTTTGAATTACAGATGCCTTATTTGTAAAAGAGGGCAGTTAAACAAGCCATTTCCAAAATCCTAGAGTTTTGATAAACCTTCCAAAATGTACATATTTAGCAGTTCCAGCCCAGCAGAAACAACAACAGCGGATCAGCATTAATAGTGAATGACTGTATATGTGCAGAAGTCTACCATTCCAGGCTGTGAAGGGGGATGTCAGCACCCTAAAGCTGTTTCCAGTCACCTGTCAGCAGATATAGACGATGTTTGTTTTAAACTAGGCTAAACTTGGCTTCCTGTAAGAGTTTCTTAACTGAATGTTCCGGTCCACTTTAGATGCTGCAGTTTGGGCCGGCAGACTGTTTAGAAGTGTACTTTCTGGGCTGTAAAGAGGATGTTGGCACTTTTCTTCCCCTTTTCGGTCATCTCTCAGTGAGCGTGATTGATGTCCTTCTTCAAACGACGTTGAAGCTGGCTTCCTATTCCTTTCCACTTTACAAGCTGTGATACAATTTAAGGTGGAATGCAAAATTCTCAAAACAATCTAACTGAAGCGTCCACAGTCTATAAGAAGTTCCTGGATCATTTTAATTCAAAAATGAATTATAATAATACAGGGCAGGCACATTCAAACGTGTAAAATATGTTTTAATAAAAAATACTAAAAATGTACGTCGCTTATGGTAGCATCAAATGTCCCCTGTATGTTTTATGTGTGCTAATGGACACATCTCCAGCTCCTTCCATTGACTTTGAACCCCTATACAATGAGCAGTTTCTTAAACGTTTATTTTGCAGGATGTAATTTATCATATGTGATATTTTGTTAACAGTAATAAATGTGTCTGCTCACCTGTAAACTTGTACTATTAACTGCATTAAAAGTGGACCTTATCTAGCATCATGTAAAGCTGTTATGGTATATTACCACATACCAGAAACTTATGGTCTGTTTAAGCATTTGAGATGTCCTTCGCTCCTTAGGTCCACATTCAGGTCATTGCTTAGTTAATTAGTACCTCCTGCCGTGCAATTCCGATTATATTGATTTATCACACCGTGGCTTTGGTAGCCCGTGGTAGTTAAAAATGATTGGTAGCCTTTTTCGCCCTAGGCGACATGAAACTGCATCAACACAGAGAGCATGCAGTATTTCAATTTTTATCTTTTTTCTGGATCACAAAATGTAAATCTTTACAATAGACTTCCATTGGCATTCCCCACCATGTGGAGCAAAGACACACAGAGGAGGATGGTGGCAGTTTGCCTGCAGTTCAAGACCTGGTTCCCATCATTCACAATCAGTCCGAGTACATCCAGCACCTCGAGGCTGAGGTCAAGTTCTGCAAGGTCAGTTCTTTTAATGGAGGTGGAATTTTGTTGTTGCTTAACTTGTTGTTTTGTTGTTTTGCTTTTATCATGAGAACATTTGTCTGACACTGTCATATAGAAGTAAGTCATGGTAGGCATAAAGACCGTCTTTCTACAGAGGTTGAACAATGAAACTGAAACACCTGTCATTTTAGTGTGGGAGGTTTCATGGCTAAATTGGACCAGCCTGGTGGCCAATCTTCATTAATTGCACATTGCACCAGTAAGAGCAGAGTGTGAAGGTTCAGTTAGCAGGTAAGAGCACAGTTCTGCTCAAAATACTGCAATGCACACAGCATTATGGGTGACATACCAGAGTTCAAAAGAGGACAGATTGTTGGTGCACGTCTTGCTGGCGCATCTGTGACCAAGACAGCAAGTCTTTGTGATGTATCAAGAGCCACGGTATCCAGGGTAATGTCAGCATACCACCAAGAAGGACGAACCACATCCAACAGGATTAACTGTGGACGCAGGAGGAAGCTGTCTGAAAGGGATGTTCGGGTGCTAACCCGGATTGTATCCAAAAACATAAAACCACGGCTGCCCAGTGACGCTGTATTGGCCTCAAAAGGAGGCCCTACACCATACTAATATAAAACCAGGTGTTTCAGTTTCATTTTCCAACCCCTGTATAGACCCATATATTCATATATATGAATGGATACGCCAGGTTATCAGTGTTCTTGTATCTTTTTCCTGTTTTTCTCAAAGGAAGAGCTTCTTACCATGAAGCAGCGGGTCAGAGTGGTGGTTGTAGAGAATGAGAAACTGCACGAGGAACTCAAAGCAAAGATGGTGGAAGACACTCTAAAGGAATACACTCTCTTGGATGGCACGGTATTTACTATTTAGATGTGTTCCAGAGAAACAAGAAGTTCTTCATATCAAGTGACTCACGTTGTAGCAATGCACATGTCTTTGCTCATTTTCAGGTAAATGGAGACACCACAGTAGATAAAATCGCATTAACACCAGGAGCAAAGTCAAGGCGGTCTTCCGTTCACCAAGTGGAGGACAACAAGTGGAAAAAAGAGCTGGTATCTGCCTATGTACCTGAGAAAATTATACAAATGCTTAGAGACATTGCTTAAAGATAGGGACATTGGATTGCCACAATTTCTGCATTATATAATTAATATATGAAATACAATTCGTTGAGCTACAAATAAATTCAATCAGAGGGGTTTGGTGTAACCACTGAATGAATTATTTGTGGTTAATTGTGGTTGATGGAACTCAGTGGATAACACCACTACTCTCTAGGGAGCCACCACCACATGGTGGAGGCTGGGGTTTGAATCCCGGTCTGGGTGACTATGCTGTGCTACACCAATAAGAGCCCTAGGGCAAGACTCCTAACACTACATTGGCCAACCTGTATTATGATTGTAAGTTGCTCTGGATAAAAGCGTCAGCTAAATGCCGTAAATGTAAATGTAAATGTTGAAACCTGCTCACTCAGATTTCTGTACAGTGGTGCTGATAAGAACTAGGGGTTATGATGTATATAATGCAAATATGGCCAAATGATTTCATACGCAGTGACCCAGTGTGTCTTTCTTGTATATAATGTTAATAAGAAAAGAGTGGCAAATCTGGTTTGGGCGGCGGGGTGGTGGGTCAGGTGACTATTTCCCCTGTATCTAGCCTTCTACCATGAATGTCTTAGGACAAAACTTTTACAGAACTATCATAAAACAATGTCTTGGGCATCAGACAGCATATTCTGCTCTTTAATGCAGTAACGAATGAGCTTTTAGAGGCATTAGCCTCTTTAGCTGTCAGTTTTCAATCATCACCACCACCACTGTGAACAATTTGAAACAACAAGGAAGATTCTCTAGAAAGTTGCATTTAATACCAGACGACTGTGAGTGACTTTGCTTGCAACTTCTTAACCCAGGGATGGTAAATTGTGGTCCTAGGTTGTTAATGTTCTATTTGGTGACTTTCCTGCTTTTAACTGACCAGCTGAACTTGCCAGTCATTTAGTAAGTTGAACCAGTTCTGATAGATAGATAGATGGATAGCTAGATAGATAGATAGACAGACAGACAGACGGACGGACGGACGGACAGATAGATAGATAAATAGATAGATAGATAGATAGATAGATAGATAGATAGCTACTGGACCCCAGGCCTCCAGGTCTGAATTTTTCCCACACCAGTCTTAATCATAGATATATATAGACGTTGTGAAAGTCTGAGTTCTTCGTTAAGATGTCCGATTAGGTTAGTGGTGTTGCATTGAGACCTATGTACTAGACCATGATTTGAATGTTTATCATTCAGTTGAGATATTCAGATTACACTTTGTTTCTGTTATGCTCAGCCATATTCTGACTGTTTCAGGAGCAGCTGAAGTGTCTCTACCAAGCCCAGACCGAGACGCTGGAAGCTCAGGTTGTTTCACTAAAGTAAGTGAACTCCAACCGCAATCTCAGTAATCACGTCTCGTCATCAGTAAATCATATTTATTCCAAATAGGAGCTCCATATTTCCAGATCGGCTGCCCTGTGAATCTGTGTGTATTTTAGGAAGGACCTGGTAAGCTGTCAGAAGGAGTGTGAGGAGGTCAAGGAGCGTCTGAGGCATAAGGAAGCAATGGCATCTCTGGTGGGCGCTGGCCAGCATGTTGCGGGGCTGTGTGTGAAGTGTGCTCAGCATGAGGCTGTCCTGGCAGAAACTCACACCAATGTTCATGTCCAGGCCATTGAGAGACTCACCAAGTGAGTAGATTGTTCTTTTACTGTTCTTTATAGGATTTGGTCACATCCATTAAACCAACAACAGGAACACTTTCAATAACAATAACAATAATAATTACTTTAATATTGAAGGACTTTCCATATGTGTAGCAGTATTATGTAGCAGTAGTAGATACAAAGTTACAAAGTTTAAAAATGTAAAAATAAAATAAAAGCAAAATGTGAAAAATAAATTATGGAAATATGATTAAAGAAATGTAAAGAGCAGCACTAATTTTTGCACACATTTTGCATCAAGAAAAAATTAAGATGCTAGCAACGTCCTTCAGAGAGTTTTCATATAAGATACTCAGTGTCAGATATACTTAACAGAAATATCTGAATTCTGTTCACAGTGGTGGTGATGCATAGAACCCACAAACACAAAGCCTTTCAGAGTAAGAGAGCTGAACTCAAATCAGATTCCTTTTTTATTTACTGAGCCTTTCCCCGAGACTGACAGGTCCTAGATTAGTACTGCTGAGGTCTGAGGTCTTTATTTCCTAAACTACCTCTTTTTTTTTTCTTTTTTTTTTGCATGAAATAGTTTGAAATATGCTGCCTCGTGCCTAACACGTAGTCTTAAGCTAATTCTGAGATCAAACATGTTTTATAAACTTTTGTGGTGAAGAAGTGTGGTGGTGAAGAAGTGTGCTTGGTGTAGCTCAGCAGATAACCCCACTACCCGTCAAGGAGCCACCACCACATGGCTGAGACTTGGGTTTGAATCCCAGTATGGGTGACCAGTAAGAGTCCTAGGGCAAGACTCCTAACACTACATTGGTCAACCTGTAATATGGTTAACCTTGTAAGTGGCTCTGGAAAAGAGCGTCAGCTAGATGCCATGAATGTAAGTACATGCAAGACATGAGGCAAAAATCCAAATATAACTTCTTTAAATAATTTAGTTTGATTTGCCCGTTTTACTTTTCCAACAACAACAATCCAACATTCCAAGTAAGAGCTGGTAAATATAGATACTAAATATGGCTGGATGTCTGCTGAAGACCATGCCAACACAGGTGCTGAAACATTAAGACCTAAAAAAATCATTTTGGCAGTTTATTAAATGATTATATATTAAAAAGTTGTTTAAAGGTGATAAGTTATTTTACATATGATGTAAACTGCAGTGGTTATTTTTTTTTCCTAAACAGGCACCCTGATTATTTTTTGTCCGGGGAGATTATGTGCTGTGTTAGTCAGAATACACCAACATGATAAAGTATGGGATGACTTTTATTATTTAAATCAGTGTCGCTCACCTGGATATTTCTCCTTTACTTCCTGTGATGGAAAATACCAAGCAGTATTAAAAACTGGCGTCTGTGATGGTTGAGTGTTTGATTGCCCATGCACACTACTAATAGTTAAAAACACATCTTCTCTTTAAATCTAAACATTACTCTTCACGGGCCCTATTGATTTAAGGACTGTCCTGAGGCTACAGTTAACCCCGAAGGATCATTAACAGCAGTTTATCCCTGTCAGTTCATTGTTTCTGGTCCTTCCATTGATTATCCAACTGCGCAGCAAGATTGCAGGGATGTCTGTTATTGACTAATTGCAGTGCAGATCAACTAGTTCATAGATTATACTCACAACCAAGCAGCTTTGAATTGCTTATCACAACAGAAGGACTCTATAAATTAGAATTTAAACCAGTTTCTGAATAGTGACTGATGGTACATCAATAAGCATGCATTTGTATTTATCCCGGACTGAATGTCCTTTCTAATCCTGCCATGATCTTTTTTGTGTGTGCATGTGTTTCCTATAGAGAGAGAGACGAGTTGATGACGGCATTGTGCTCATTGAGGGCCAGTCAGGGTGAGACTCAGCAGAGGGAGTGGGCTGCCTATCAGCAGGTCAAACAGGCTGTGGAGATGGCAGAGGAAGCCAACCTGGAGAAGACCAAGGTGAGAGCGCTGACCTTCATTCTCGCACCTGTTTCAGCTGTCACATGTTCCGCTGTATTCTCAGTTCTGATTGTCAGTTTAATGCTGTGTTTATAAGCTGATTATTTGCAGAAAAATAACTGAAAATGATATCATTCTTAGCAGCAATGGTGGCAATCCACACTGGACAAGGGAACGTTCTGTCAAACTTCTGCCATCAGCCGTAAATAAACTGGAATAAACTGGATATTATAATTATTTCACAATGTTTACCTCAGTAAATCTTCACAGTAAAACGATGTATTTAAAAAAATATATGCACTTTTTTAAGCATATATTTTCTGTAAATTAACAGATGATTAGTTTTTAGATTGACATTGAACTGTACTACGCAGCATTATGGAATATGACACGATATAACTGCAAGTCAGATATCCGCAAACATTTTAATAACAACGCACACTAAAGTGTTTTTATTCAGGCACATCAGGTTCACTTAATGCAGGTTTGTGGCCATGATTGTGCAGATGACCTACTCTCTCGTTTACTTTTGGTCTACTTTTACTCATCCATATTCTTTAAACAACTCCTTGTTGCCTTAAAAATACTGTAGTGCTTTTCAACTCAACCTCTATATACTATAAACGTCATAGGCAGTAAGTTCTTCCTGTTTCTTCCGTACATGGAAAAGAAGAAGAAAGCTTGTTGATTTAAACCCACTTATATGAGAAGGCAGTGAGGAAGTTATGTGAATTACATGAAATGTTTAAAATGCATGTTTTTATAATGGAACCTGAAACTATAACAAGTAGTCATCTTATCAGATGTTATCTTATCAGAGCTACTGAGTGTTGGATTCATTCGTATGTTAAAACTCCACACACATCACTGCACTGGTAACGTTTTGCATTAATGTTTACTGGCAGAATTTAGCAGATGCTCTGGTGGCTTCCATCATAAGTTACTTAAGTCGACACGTTTTCTGTTGTTTTCTATTTTTGTGTTGAAACATGCAGTGGTTTAAATGGCCTAAAACAAGAACATGCTGAGCCTAGCATTGCAATGTGTACCACTAAGCAATTTGTTCCACATTTTCCAGATTCAAGGTTAACTTCTTATTATGAATTTGATTGGCAACTCCCTCTGCCTGTCTTTCTGGTGTGCTTTTAGGCCCTTGTGCAGTGTGAGCACATGCACGCTGAGCTGGCCAGGCAAAGGGAGAGACTGGAAAAGGAGCTGGCCTCAGAGCAAGAGAAGATCTTCCAGGCCAGGGAGTCGGCACGCTCTGAGAGCAAGAGAGAGAAAGAGGAGCTCGCCCAGACGGTCAGTAAATTACGTTTGAAATATTTAGAGCCCCAGAAACATGTAGCACTTCATGTAAGCAGCTGAAACGCTGAGTGTATTTTTAATTAAAGCGTAACATTTGCTGCCATCTAGTGGCCATGAAATGGTAGTACCCAAGAAATTGGAATTCTGAATGCATGTAAATTGGTGACATTATTATACCAAATTTAATTACTGGTTATTCATGTTGTTTTCTTCAGTAGCACCTTACAGTAAGGTACATCTATTAGCAGTTCTTAAATCAGTAATAAGCTTTACTAAATAGGTAAATAACACAGCAAGGTTTTATTAAGTAGTCTATAATCTTACCAAATTTATAAATAATGTCTCATATTATTCATTGAATAATAAACGTACTACAGTACACAGTATGACTCAACAATTGGGACAGTAAGAAGTAAGCACTTATGAACAGTTTACAGTCTGTGATCATTTCTAATAGATTCTGAGAGAAGCACCTTATAACTCTTCTGTATATAGAATGTCTGTGTATGGTTCCATGAGTCATCCTGGTAGTGTCAGCACCATTGGCAGATGGCTGCACAATAACGGACTACATGCATGCAGACCATTATGCCCTTAACACCACATCAAAACTGCCATGGTGCGGCTCAGAATAGCAGCAGGTCATCTTCAGTTAAGAGTCCCGTTTTCATCTTGGTGGATACGACCAATAAACTCTTTTGTGGAGTGCCAGGAAGAACGAGTCACTCGTCCAGAAGGCCTGGTGTCACTCCCCCTTTACCCCTACTGCAGAATATTCAAGATGCATGGGATGGATTATCGCAGGACACCATTGAGAACTTCTGCAGTTCCATGCCAAGATGTCTGGCATGTTGTGTCAGCAAACATGATGGCTTGACGCAGTACTGAGAGACACTACTTCTGTATGTGTAGCATAATAAATATTTCCCATATCTAATTTTATTATCATTTATTGTTCCTGGTAACCTTTATCTTCCTTAAGTACAGTTTCACTCTCCTAAGAACTGTTAATAGATATATCATTGGTGCTACTGTTTTTTTTCCCATTATACTGGTGCACAAACTATAATGTGTGCTTTCACCGTACCAAGAATGCAAAAATTCATTTTGTGCTGGAAACGGTAATTGTGGAAATAAATATTTTGCTTAAAATTGCAGAAATTGTACAAAATTAAAATGAATCAATCAAGCATCACTAACACTAGCTATCATAGCCAAATTACCAGTAACGTTAACTAGCCGCACATTCATGCAGCAACCAGTAACTGTCATTGGCGTACCCATCTGAAGAAATATCTTCATATCTTACATTAGAAAATTCACATGATATCTCAATACGGTGTCAATCACTAGAATAAGAAGGAGGTCCTCCTCAGGCAGGACCCATCGCCCCACCGTAGATTTGGACTCGCCCCAGTGCCAGTTCATACTTTCGACCTCATGACTTTGACATGTAAATGAAGTAATTGTTGCCATCAGCTGTAAATAAATTGTTTTGGGTGTGCCCTAGTGTGTTTGTGTGTTTTCTCTCTGGTTCAGGTGACCTCTTTGACCAGGAGAGTGGCTGAGTTAGAGGGACTTCTGGACCGTGGAGAGAGAGAAAAGAACTCCCTTAATGCTCAACTGGAGGAGACCTTTAAGAAGCTCACCTCACAGGAAGCTGAAAGCAGCAAGGTTAGCTCTCTGTTGATTGCTTTAACATAATGAGGTTTATGTTGAGAGAACCTTCAACGTGAGCTCAGTTTAATCCATGATTTGATGACAGCACAGTTAGAGCTCAACTACAGAGCAGCATAATGTTCCTTAAGAGCTGCCTTATGCTGAAGGTGACCTTTACACACCTGCATTAACCCTGGGCCTTATCTGAAATTTCACATGGGAGTGAGTGATGGCTGTGCTGATGCAGGTATTGTGTAGTATGGATATATTGACATTGTAAGTGAATTAAATGAGCACTAGATGGCACTAGAGCTATATACATTGCAGAGTTTCATTTCTGGACCTACTCAGCTGGACTCTGAGGAGCTCATGAAAGCCTGTGCTTACTCATTTGATTTTTGAACTTGATGTGTAGAATTGTATCTTGGAAAACCGAAAAGTTTGACGCAGCAATGGTGCTGCATGTATGTGTATGTGTATATTGAAGTTCATTGCTCTGCGTGTGCTAGACGTGTGGGGAGCTACGCTACCAGCTGAGCCAGGCTCAGCTTAAGAGAGAAGAGGCCGAGAGGGAGTTAAGGGACACCAGCTCCAAACTGAGCCGGCAGCTCGAGGTGGCAGAACAGGTAAGAGGGGCCACGTAGGTTCTGCATGGTTTAATATTTTATGTAAAGTTTGTTCTGAAGGACACGGCCTGCCTAAATGCATTTGCTTATGTATAATTCAAAATGCCTAAGTAAATAATGTTTAAGCTGGACTGGCTGTACCAGAGGAAGTGGTATGATCAGCTGATTATGTGGGACAAAACGTCTATGTAACTTACCCCAGTTGTAGAGCTATACATGTCAGTATTATGTCTCAGCAATGTTAACTACATAGGACATTGAGATCTGTGTCTGTTAGCAGGGTTAGTCTTTACATTAATCATGATGTCAAGTAGAACGGGACTACTAATGTTACTGAGGGAACTCTGGGATCAGCAATAGACAGAAGTGATTCACTTAGAATGAACAGGCTTGTAAGAACTGTGGACATAGCAGGTTTGTACTAGACCAAAATCACACATTTTGCCAATAATCCCTGAAATCTCCCCCTAAGTAAACGTGCCCCACCTCAAACAAGCATTTATATACATATGTGGAGGAAAAGGTTAACAAAATAAAAACAGGTTTAGAACACATTCGCTTATGTATTTGTCCCTGCTTACTCACTCGCTCCCTCTCTCTCTCTCTCTCTCTCTCTCTCTCTCTCTCTCTCTCTCTCTCTCTCTCTCTCTCCGGGTTCAGGAAGTGCAGAAGCTGGGTGTGGAGTTGAGCGGCAGCCGGCAGCGTTTGGAGGAGGCCCAGAGGGCGGAGGGCCGAGCACGGGCGGAGGCAGCCGGCCTGGCCGAGGGGCTGAGCCGCGCCCAGCGCCAACTGCACCTCACCAGGTAACCCCCTTAATCCTATTACATGCCACAACACTGCGCCCGTCCGCTGGCCCCTGTGCACTGCCAGCAGCCTGGCGGGAAGGCCTATGCGCTTTATTAAAACGCCGCCAGCCACCGGCTGCCACCGCCACAGTCCACCGTGCACCAGGGGAACAGGGCTGGAGAGAAGGGGCACACACACTGTCTCCCTCTATAACGTCACCAGTGCACTGCTGCTCCCCGAGTTCAGCGGCCGCACTGTGGTGTTTTGTAGTATTTCCGTGTGTGTGTGTGTGTGTGTGTGTGTGTGTGTGTGAGGCTAATTACTTATTATGAGTGAAATGTTTTGCCTGCCATTTCTGATTCAGCCTCAGATTTGACAAAATCCTTGGAAGTCTAGGAGGAGTTGGAGGGATTTATGCAAAGTGTGCTAGAGAACAATCATGTTTGGAAAAGCATTGGTTTATTAGTAGCCTGCTGCCTGATATTCCATAGAGAAAGCTTGCACAGTACATTTCAATATTTAGTCTAAGTTGATTTGGGGTGGAAAAAGTTCCTCTTTTAAAAAGCAGGTCTCTTCATTTTACACTTGCATTTTTACACTTCAGTCACAGCAGCTAGGTTCCACTTATTTAGGCTACTGAGCTATATAGCTCAAAGCGGTGTGTTCTATCTTTGTGTTTCGCTGATTAACAGCGTCATGTGAGGTTTTATAAATCTAACATATTGTAGGGCCGAAGTGTTTCTGACATCTTGCCAGTTCTGTTTTGGGCTTGTTCCTGATGAACCCAGAGCTGTGACTTTTTTGGCAATAACGCTGGACTGGCTTTTGTAGAAATAGAACTTACACTAGTA
>JAMWET010003177.1:162500-235000 GCA_024036415.1 Prochilodus magdalenae
TGACTTGTAAGTTGAAACCCAGCATCTTTAGCATCCAGGGCAGCCGTGGGCTGGAGGTTAAGGAACCAGTCTTGTAACCAGAGGGTCTTCGGTTTGAGCAAGGCACCTAACTCCCAACTGCTGCCTGGGTGTAGGGGATAGCATTCCCCGCTCTGGGCAGGTGTGCTCACTGCCCCTGTTGTGTGTATATGTAGGTGTTTCACTTCATGGATGGGCTAAATTCAGTTTCTCTTTGTGTAGGGTCAATTAGCAAATGGGTTTAAATTCTAATTCTAATATTAGCTCAAATGTAAAGTGAGATGAAATAGCACATACAAAAGAAGCTCACTGGGCAAACAAAAAAAGTCATGCATGCATGTTTAAGATGGTGGTAGCTTTTGGCTCCTGCAGAAGGCACTGCACGAGGATGATGGGGCTATAAATACCTGTGGGTTGTAAGTGATGAGATTCTAAGATTAAGAAGAGGTGGGACAGTGCAGTAAATTTCTCATTTCATGTGTGGTAAATGGGTCCAAAGCAGGTTAATTAGTTATGATTGGCTAAAAGGACTGATTGCATTTGGGCGTGCTAATGACCATAGTGTGAAGGAAGTAGCCTACGCTAAATTGAAATGCACATGTTATTACTGCTCGTGAAGGTATTACAGACTATTAGGAATGTTTCTGTCACAGATGACTGATTTTATTTATCTTCTAGGTTTATTTTGAATTTAGAAATATCTTTGTTCAGTTCAGTTCACCAGCACTCTAACCTTATGGGTGTTTATTGTCGGGTGCACCTTTCGCCACTGAAAAGCACTCTTATCAGTCTGTCACAGGTTAGACCATTTAATGACAGGTAGCCAGTGAAAGGAAGAGAAAACACAGTGACTGCTGAAACTGTTGGAAAGTGACTGTTATAATTGCCGGCTACTCCCGGCAACAAGACTTGTTTTGGACTGTGGATTTTCTGGTGATATGCTACTCCCTACTATTTGGAAATATGAATTTGAAAGATGCATCATTGTACAACTGCTCCTTTAAAACATTTAAACTTAAATTGCCCTTGAGTCAGCTTTGGTCCCAGTGCTCTGGTTTCCTCCTACAGTCTAAAGACATGCAGTCAGGGGAACTGGAGATGCTAAATTGTCAGTGTGTAAGTGAACGTGTATGTCTGTCTGTCTGTTTGCCCTGTGATTGACTGGCGGACTGTCCAGGGTGTTCCCTATCTACCTAAACGTTGAATCAGGGGTGCACTGATGTGCCAATATCTGATATATCTATGGACATACATGCATATAACATTTGTTTATTACAGAAATTAGGGACAGGACTACAATAAATACCTAACACTGACGCAAATATTTTCTAAGCAAACATCTGCCAAAACTGATACAGTTCTGATATCATTGCTCATCCCATAGTTCGAATGAAACATAAATTGAAGCTTGCTCAGCCAGCAGGTTCGGCGGGTTAGGAGCGCTGTCGAGGCAGAGGACTCTGTCCTTTAAACGCTCTTTACTCACTTTTGTTCAGGCAACAAAACGGCCTGCTGAATATCACAGAGGTTAAGCCACTGACCGGTCTGGCTGTTGGCAGCACAGAGCTTTTTAGCTGCTGAACGCTGCTCTGTGTGTGTGTGTGTGTGCGTGGGGATGTGCACTGCTGAGGCAGGTTTTCCAAGCCAGCTACAGTGCACAGATGCAGTAGACATCTGTCCATTCTCTCTTTCTTCCTCGGGGCTAAGCTGTGTCTTTCCCTGCTTTTGCTCGCCTTGTACCAACTTCACACACACACACACACACACACACACACACATGCATGCATGCACGGATCAGCTGTACCCCCTGTGAGGCAGAAGCACGTCAGCCACCCTGCTGGTAGCCCGGGGAGCAGCGGTGGCTTTGTGACGGGGACGGCCTCTCTGTATGCCATCCAGAGGAAATGACCGGTGGGCGGGCGTGTGTGCTTGGTCTCTGAAGCTGCCCTTTGATTCTCCTCTCTTTCCATTCTCATCTCACAGCCTGAATGATCACAGCTGCCTCAAACGAACACACATAAAGCAGTTTTCCCTTTTGTTTCTCTCTCTCTCTCTGCTCTTTCTTTCTGTCTCTTTTTTCTGTCTTTCATGCTTTCTCTGACTTTCTCTTTCAGTTTTCTCTTTCTGTTCTCTGTCCTTCTTTCTTTCTCTGTCCCTTTTTTTTTTTGGGCCCTCTCCCTAGAATCCCCCCACCTCCCCCCCAGCGCATGTTTGGGGAGACAGGCAGGGCCGGCGGCTCCAACATCGGATCATCAGCCAGCTGTGCGGTGGGCAGCCCAGGATCCATCCTAATCCCCCCGCTCTGTTCTTCGCCTTCTGACGGCTTTCAGCCCAGACTTTATTCCATTTGTTTGTTTGTTTTTTGTTTGCTCGTGCCTTTTTGTCCCCCCACCCCCTTATTACTTACACATTACCCCCCCACTCTCCCAACATTCTGCACAGCCCATAGGGCATAAAGGAAAAAAAAACTAAATAAAACAACAAAACAGCGCGAGGCAGAGAGCTGTGTACTTTTGCTGCGGCTCTAGCCATCTGATTCGCCACCTCGACAAATTCCCCATGCTGCTGCGGCGCTGTGTTTGCTGGAGTTTGCCAAGGTTTGGACAGGGACAGAGGCCTTGCCCGACTCCCTCCCCCTTCATCCACGAGAACCGTAGCATCCATTTCAGCGACTACACAGCCAAGAATCCAGCTCTGGCAGCCTGGTCCAAAGTTCTGATCTAAGGATAATAGCGTCGTGGTATGAAATGGGGGAACCTTCAGGGGTAAACATGCTTATCGAGCTAGGAAATATTAATGACCGCTATCTGAACTAGAGCAAATCTGGCCCTCTGTGCACAGCAAAGCAGCACACTGCATCCCGAATGCTGGCTGTTTAGAGCGGGAACAACACCAATCAGCCCAACGCTATGGAAGGTGAAGTTACAGGAGCTAAAAGCTTATTTTACTGGAGCAAAGAACAGCCAATCTGCTTAGTCTTAGTCTCTATATGAAAAGGAATTACTGAAGAACTGAGGACTTGAACAGTTGTGTCACAAAGGTGGCATTTGATGCCTCATTACTGTCTGTGTATGAGCTGGTTCAGGCTTACCTCTGCCTTGAAGCTCAAGGCTTCACTGTGAACATGAGCAGTGCATCATCCTACACTACTGCTCTTCTATCACAGTGAAGCTTTTTTGTTTGCTTTGGACCAGCGTGCAAAGAGATGAGCCTTTTTCGTGAAGCTTTTGTAAAATTTCTGAACTCTCGTTTCAGAAGTATAATTGAAAATATGTTTGCCCTGGCTTAGAACTACATGTGTTTGTAGTTCACTGCACTTTAGAAATGGATCGAACGAATGAAAGTGTTTGAGAGCATTCAGTCGAGGGATGTACAGGATGTGCGGAACCACACTAAATTTGAAGAGGGACAGTAAAAAAACTTCCCATAGCATTCTGACTGCAGCAGAACCTCACTGATCATGAGGCCTCTTGTGCTTTTCCTCCGGTGTCATTGACTCAGGCGAAGTTCTTGTTCCTACAGGCCGTAAGGACCTACTGCAGTGCTAGCGTTAAAAAGTCACTCATCTCACACCAGAATTCCATTAAACTTTTGCATGCCTCTCTGCCTTTCCTCAGCCTGACACGAGCGCGAGGGAGATGGGGAGGAGGAGGCAGAGGGAGGTGCGGTCCACAATCCCCTGAAAGGGCGAGAATCGGAAAATGAATAAAAGAGCGAGCAGATGCAGCTCTACGCCAGAGGGAGGCTGCCGCCGTGCGCGAGGTCTGCCGCCATGCGCGAGGTTCTGCCGCACCACCAAACTGCTGCAGACCAAGTTGGCGGGAGGTCCATGTGCCGTCCAACAGGACAACAGGAGCCCTCCACAAAAGTAGTGGTGGTAGTGTGTGGTAGCGAGTGGAGGAAAAATAAAGGGTGATTTGGGAAAGGGGGGCCAACGGCAGCCACGAGGAGCCGTGTTAGCGCTTTGGGGCGAGCGTGGGCACGGGCACTGGCAGGTAGGAGGGCGGTTGCGCGCGGTTCTGGGAGGCAGCCATCTTGTTGGGGGAGCAGATGGCGGTGGGGCTGGAAGAGGAGGGGCTGCTTAGCAGAACTAATCAGACAGTAACGGATGGGGCAGCTGGGACCGCTGCCGGCCAGGCGGGAGAGTGCCGGCGAGCCGCCCACCGAGCGCCATGATGTTGACAGTGGTGTGCCCGTTGGCCTGGGATGAGACCTTGCCACGTCTTCACGCCTTGATGGCAGGGCTGTTGGCCCCCAGCTTCTCTTTCTCTTTCTCAGCATCATGTAGAATTAGAGCTTTTGTCTTTCATCTCTGTCACCCTCATGAAACATGGTGATGCATGGCTTCCATGAGGCCTTGACTGAGGCTGACCCGAATTTGTTGGATGTAGCATTCCCTGGAATGTTTGTGCAAACATTCAGCACAGGTCTAGCACTGACCTTTATCTGACTACTGATGTTTAGTCCAGGGGTTCACACTAAACACACTCTGCCTGTTTATATGTTCTTAGCACCATGTTGCCTTTGATCATTGCGATCAAGTACGGTCCAGCATCAACCAAAGTTAGCCGCAGTCTCCCAGAAGCAGGTGGGCAGGCACCGCGGGTTTGTTTTGTGTCAGGGGAAACTTTACAGAACCCAGTGACAGCGCTCTGGAGTTTTTAAGCCCTCAAAGAGAAAGGACTTGGCAGTGTGGTCAGATTTTGGTTTTTATAAGTGTGCAGAGGGAAACTTGATTGCAGATGGTCACCCTGTTTGCAGAACACACAGAACGAACATTGCTGAGAAAGGACGGAAACAGCATGTACGGCTACCTACTAGCGAATGTGTTTTGATAAACTGTGGAAATGTTCTACTGTACAACATAAAACTCTAGGTAAAATGTTATAATGGCTTATATCACCAAAATTGAAAAAGGCCTTAATTCTGGAGTTGAAGTCAAATCAAATTTTCCCATCTCACCTTAAATGGTGCAGCATCTTGAATGGTTTCTGAGGCTTTATAATTATTAGCCTCCTTTTAAAACTATAGGTGGGATAGGTTAATAGTCTAAATGTCCTAATCAGGAAATGTTACTGTAAAATAATATTAGGATATTTTAATAAAACGGCTTCTCAAGGAGAGATATTAATATCAGCCTAGGTCTGTACTAAATTAACATTAAAACAATACCATAAAATATTGGAACGCTCTAATATTTGAACAGTTTGAATCTCTCATGGCCAAATGATACTACTTTTGATGTAAATGCACATTTGATATGGTTTATATATGTGTACATACTGTATTGGTTAAGTTTGTTATTATGCAAAAAATGCACAGTGTTGATAATTTTATTGATGGTGTGGTTTTAGTATAGTCTAGCCAAGTTAACATTTTACAACAGACGTTGTCACATAGTAGCTTTACCGGCAATTCAGCTCCAAGCCCCCAGTGGGCAGGCCAGGGGCGATGGGGCAAGGAAACTCCCTAAGAGAAAATGAAAGAAACCTCGAGAGGAACCAAGTCTCAAAAGAGGAACCCATCCTCCTTGGGTTTGCTATGGATAGCAAAACAAGCACATAAGCACTATGAAAAATTTAAATTATTTTCAGTATTGAATATAGAGTAAAAATTAGGAGTCATATCAGACTTAGAATAAGAAACAAATCTGAAAATCTGATTAAATATCACTATTACCAGTGAAACTACCAGTAAAATAAGTTTATCACAGTGAAAAAACATAAACGTCAGTAACTGCTGCTAGACGCCCATGAACATCATATATTGTAATTAGGTTTTATGGTTTAAAAAATAAATACCTAAAAAATAATGACTGCCTTCTAGCAGCAACACCACGGCCCACTGGGAAATGACTGGTTTAGTCCGAAAAAATGCCCGTCTGCACACTTTATATGGTGCAAATTAAGTGAATGACATGTATGTGACTAGATAGCAGGCTATTACAATAACGTCTAAATCTGAATCAGTATCGAATGTGAATCGTTAAGTTAAGATCAGTGTTAGTAGTATATTGGACGAAAGTCAAGCTAATGAATATATCAGTCAACTATGAACAAGAGGGAGGATTATACTGGGCTGATGTGAGCTAAAGAACATTTTATAAATCTCTACTAGTGCAGTGTTTTCACTGTATGAATGTGAGAGTCATAATACATTTGTATTCAACTTTGTGTGTCTCTGGTCAGAAGTAAGTACAAGTCCTCCACAAATAACAGACTATTACTGCACAGGTGGTCTTTATTTGAATCTGAATTTTAAATACGATGGGGAAAAATACATAAAAAGTCGCCTGTGCACATTTATGCCACATTTATACTTTCTGTTTTACTTTTCCAACATTTTAAACTTGGCACTAAAAACCTATTGTCAAATTATTTTGGATATTTTGCATTCGACTGTGTACGCTCTTTACACACGGTTTGCCCGTGGATCTTATTAGATTCTGTATTGAACTGCATTTCCTGTTTCACTTTGTGTAGTGCTTTCATGTATTAGTGGTGATTTCCCACTTCCATGCATCATGCTTCTCTGCTGGCCTATAAGACCAGATGCAATGCCAGAGGCTATGCCCCTCAACTGAGCAAGACCTCAACTCATTTGCCAGCCATTTATTCCATTATTTAATGCCCCAACCAAGTTCAAGGCAATTACATGTGTGTCGTTCATTTGCGGCCATGTATTGGGAGCGTGTAGTATACACAAGAGAATGTTCCCTGAATCTGATTTTCCTCACACAGTGCCAGTATTCCCCTAATCTGTCAATAACAGAATGCATCATGTTACAGTTGCTTTAGGGCACATATGTAGTCCTGACCAAATTTTGGATGTGGTTGGTGGTTTCTGTAAAAATATATTATCATAAGCACTAATGAAGTAACTAATGGTTACGTATTGTACTGCTACTTGCAACGAGCTAAACAACTTGACTGTAGAATTATATTTAATATGTAATTTGTGATTATCTATTTAATAAATGTCTAAAAATCTAAAATTAATTGTGCGCATAAAATTGAGCGATATTTGTCCTGGGAAAGTTTTTAGCTGTTAAGTGAACCATAAATTTTTGTATCTGTCACAATGTCTTACTACAGTCTGCCTATACGGTATATATCTAGTCTGTTATACTAGAACTTGGATCATCTTGGACCGGTTTCTTTTCCTTTCTACATATATCATAAAGTAGCTGTGTGGAACATGTACTTGTGGGTGCAGTGGTTCTTTTAAGCAGTTTATTGGTCCTAGTAATGACTTTGATGTGGAAGGACTGCCATAGAGAAGTGCTTGAGTGCCGTGGCCCATCTCTCCGACAGGCGCACTGGTACAGGGCAGAATGTTGCGAGTCCCCAGGCAAAGTGAAGGCAAATCTGTCGGGTGCAACTGTTCTCACTTGGGCCAGCTCTGCCCAGAGAAAGTGGCCTACTTACTGTTTCTGGAAGCTGGGTTGCTCTCCTTCCCGTTTCTCTGTCCATGACACCCTTTTCTTGGTCTCCATAAGTTTTGTCTCAGTATAGACCTCAGGTTTCATACCAGTGTCCAGTCGGCTGTTATTGGTGGTAGATTTTTCTGGATGGATAACGAGATTTTCTTCAAAGGTTTGCTTGAAGGAGGTGGGTAAAAGGAAGCTAGTGTAAAGGAAGTGGGCCTAGTTTATTGTCCTCGTGTTTGGCCTCCAGGATCTTTACTTTGAATTCAGTTTACTGTACAAATCATTCTACCAAATTGGATCAACGTTGAAGTTTGAAACTAATTTTTCTCTGGATGACCTTTATTACATTTTTTTATTAAAATAAATCATGTCTGTATCAAAACCCAAAGCATAACAGCAAGATGGAACTATGATCCATTCAGTGCATTCTACAATAAAACACCAAGTGAATTAGTTAAGAAGTTTAATTAATTGTGTAAATTGTGTGTTTTGATAGTGATATTCCAGATATTGCGCAATAATACTTTTTTTTTCTTTGCATTTTTTTTTTTACTTTGGAGCACCTTTACTACAAAACAATGGGATCTACCTGTTCATCACATGCCCATGAGTGATGGGAATGCAGTCTCTTCCTGCAGGGGTGTAGCTAACTAAGGCTCCACCTACACACCAAAAAGTTTTGTGTTTTGTTTGTGACATGAAGAAGCTATTATTTAAAAGTTACTCTTGACTCTTGACCAGTTCACTTAAAATTGTTTTATTTTCACTAAAAAATCCGTAATTCTAAAAAACAAATTGGGAGAATTATCCTTATAAATATATGGAAGCATTAACATTAGCATTAGCATGCACGCGAAAGTTTGGGCACCCCTGGCAAGATTATGTACTTTTTAAAGGTAACAAAAATAAACTTAACCTTAACTTTTATTTCATTAGCTTTTTTTGTAAAAGGTGATTATTTAGTATTTAGGAGAGTACAGGTTTCAAACCCTTCCTGTAGCCAGCTTGTTCCTGTCTTGGGACTTTTCACCCACTCTTCCTTGCAGAATCCAGTTCAGTCCTATTTTTGGGTCCTCTTGCGCAGCATGTTTAAAATCTAACTACAAAATTCCAGTTAAGCTCAAGTGAGGGGCATATGAGGGCCATTCCTGAAGCCCCTGCTTGCGTGACTCAGATTAGTTTATAGTGGGTTTTGAAGTATGTTTTAGACCATTATCCTCCTGCAGAAGCCAGCCTCTTTCAGCTTTAGGTTCTTTACTGACTGTGTCACATTTGCTTCCAGAATTGGCTGATATATAATGGAATCCATTCTTCCGTCTGCATGTGCAGCATTTCCTGTGATTATAGATCCACTTCCGTACTTCCATAATGCTGTTTCTCCAAACGTACTTTACGATAGAGACCAAAGAGTTCCACATTTATTTAAGAGTTCCACAGCGCTTGTTTTCAAAATGAATTAGTGTTGATGTGGTTTTGCACACTTCCCTACAGGTAGGGTTGCCTTCTGATAACTCTTCCATCCAGATCGTGTTGATACAAGCAGATCTGCACATTAGAATAGTGCATTACCACACAAGTGGGAGTTACACCTTCCTGCAGGTCTTTTGCTGTCACATGGGGGGTTTGCTTTGCCTTTATGAGCACTTCTATTTTCTTGGTCTTCCAGATCTTGCACTGAAATCCACAGTTCCTCTTTCGTTCTAATGTCATTGAGCTGTAAGCAATTTGATACCTTTTTATAGCCTTCTTGTGCTTTATAAGCAATATACTTAATTTTCTAATCCTCAGCCAGCTGCTTAGGAAAGCCCATGTTTGTTGAGTGATATTAAGGTTTGCAGAGTCAGGGAATTCCTTATGCTTTGGAATTATCATCAACTGACAGTTCCTAATGACCATTCTTGATTTTTCAACTAGTCCTAAGAAGTTAATTAAGGTCTTACGTGTTAATAAAGTTATACATTTTATAATTAATAATTGTATAGGTGCAGTGTGTGCAAACATTTTTACTAGCTAAATTACTATTTACCTTTTATTTGTTATGTTTTTAGTAGTTTTGTTTTTGAAGTTAAATAAAAAGTAACAAGTAATATCTTCTTGTAATTGTTTGCTAGTGTTTTTTTTTTTTATTGTAAATTATCATCCAACATGCTAATGTTATAGTAGTCACCTTGGATGCACCTGACTCATTTCATTCTGATTAAAACATTGCATATAATACAGTAGTATCATTCTTATATATGGGTATATAGTATTTTTAGTGCTGGTGATTTGAATTACTTCAGTACAACAAATAATAATAACAGCTCCAGGTCTCAGTGCCTGTGTTGTCAGTCTGAGTAATCTGTAAGAACATGTTTGGTCCGTACTCTGGACTGGTGACTGTATGAATTATATTTTATATGCTAATCTATCATGGTCAGCAAATACACCTACATCTGGCAACTCACACTCGTTTGTATTTGTTTGTTTATTTAAAAGGAGCAGTTAGAAATATAGGAATCAGTATTAAAGTCCAGGTGTCTGTAGTGGTATAATTATCCAAACATGTTTAACAATACTCACGTTTGCCATGGGTATTGAATTGGCCACCCTTTCTATTTATTGTTTTAATAGTCACATTTGAATTCATTGTTTATCATGCCATCCTAAATGTTTGGTTAAATGTGCAGTAATAGTGATAGACTACCCAGAGTTGATGTTTTTGAGTACACTGGCATTTGTGCCGCTGTTCTAAATGTTAAGATATAATGCACTAGTGTTATTTCAGTATTGGTCAAATACCTAAATAAAATGAAGAGTCTCCTTGAGTAGACAGTTTATCGGTAATTTAGACGGTGTATCTATTTGAGTTAAAGTACAAAAGTCCTCTCCTTTAACTGCACTTAATGGTATAAAGGATAAAGGACTTCATGATTTGATGAACAGTTTGAATTAAGGATACCTGTGTGACTGTGTGAGTTGGGTGTATATCAGCCACATAACATTTGATGGTGTTGAAACCTCTGTTGTTTGCCATGCTCTCCTAATTGACAGAATACTTCCAGCGACCCAGTTCTGAGCAGTTACTGAGCCCACTTGTCTCACACACATACATACAGTGCATCGAAGGTCCTGTGGCCAGTGGTTCTTATCATGTGGGGCAGCTCTTTTTTTTTTTTCCTTTTTCGCTCCCTCTTTCCTGGGCTTCCTCTGTCCTCTCCACCACTTTCCAGATGGCTAAAGGAGTCCATTACAAAGCAGGCATCCCCTCACAAAAGCCCTTGTAAGGGAGCGGAGCGTAAGGGCTGGGCGCAGCGTCCAGCCCCATCAGCCTGACACCCTGTTGGGTTAAAAGCAGTGTTTGTTATACCCCTCAGTGGCCGTGCCGCTTTTTTCTGCTCGGGTTTGATTTTGTACCATGGGTGTGTGGGGCTTTGGGGTGGACGCGTTTGGTGATGAAGGCAACGTGGAGAGGTGGATCAGGTGGGGGGTCTGGCGCAAGCCCCTGCAGGTCGGCCCCGCAGCTCCGGCCATGTGTCGTGCGCCCAGAGCAGGAGCACCAGCGCCGTCTCTGGCACGAGTTGTTTCATCCTGGGAGAGCGCTCTGTCTTTCTCATTCTCTCACTCGCCCGTCCCCCTCTTTGCACCTTTAGTCCCGTCCCGGCCACCTGCTTTCACTCCTCTTCTGAAGACAATGCTTCGGAGGGCTTGATGGTGTGTTGGGTTTGCTCTCGACAGTGGATGAAAGTATGAAAAGTTTGGTTAAATGTTTATAGAAAATGATGCTTGCCATGGATTGGCACGGCTCACGTTTATGCTAATAGCACATACTTCAACATCTTCTGGTCGTCAGCTGACATCTTGGAATCCTTTGGGTTTCTTAAAGAGACACATACGACAAAAAACAACAGCAAGAAGAAAAACTGCAAAGTTAGTTATCAGGATGTAGTTTCCCCGCTACAGAATGTAGCATTAGTAGCGTATTTGGTTCGCTGACGGAGGGGGTCTTTAGAGCGAGGGAGGGAGTTGTTTGTAAATCGGTGGCAACTGCAATTCGTTTTGCCGCTGACCTTGAGGGGGCTTTGCGTTTCTTGAAGAAGAAAGCAGAAGCTGGTGGTAAACAAAGTTCACTTCTGACAGATGGATTGAATGACAGAGAGGTTGCGGGTGCCAGAATAGCCCTGGCAGCGGAGGAAATGTTCAATGCGGTCCAACAGGAGAGGAGGTGTGAACAGGTGCGGGGCTGCTGAAGGAAAGGGGACCAGATGGAGGAAGCCAGAGCCAGTTTAGTTAAAGGAAAAAGGGTGGGAGGGAGCAGCAAACGGGGGGGAGCGCATGCGGGGAGAGGGAGAGAGAGGATAGATGAAGGAGGAGGATAGTAGGGCTGATAGGAGCAGCATTAGGAGCAGTTAGGATGTAGAGTAAATAGTGTGTTTGTGTGTGTGAGAGTGTGTGTGTGTGTGTGTGTGTGTGTGTGTGAGTGTGAAGCAGACTCCGGGGGGGTAATCTTTCATCTCTGTGTTTTTCAGAGGGAAGGGGGGAGTGTGTATCAGTGGGAAACGGAAGAGAAGCGTGATTGACGCTAACTGTCGTTCAATAAATGCTGTAAAACATCTGAGGTTTGGTGTGTGTGTGTGTGTGTGTGTGTGTGTGTGTGTGTGTGTGTGTGTGTGTGTGTGTGTGTGTGTGTGTGTGTGTGTGTTGATTTTATTTTTTTCTTCACGTTTTTCTTCAGGGGATAAGTGTGCCACTAGGACACATACAGAGTTTTACTGGGGTACTATCTATAGTCAAAGTAAATAAATTGAAGTAAAAATTAATTTGATTCATATTTAATTGAATAAATTATTCTGCTTATTGTGTATCAAAATCATGGACTTTTGCATATTACAAAAATGCTAAAACATGGCTGGCATGGAGAAAGTGTGCTTAATTTGTTATCTGTGTCTGATTTCCAACTGGCTATCAGTTTTGTGGTTTGCTAGTTTTATCACTTAGTAGATGTCCACATTTGTTAATGCATATCTGCAATATGTTTTAGCTTTTAGAGAATTTTTCTTTCTGGTCCCTGTAGCATAAATTTATTAACATGGCAACTCCGGTCCACCACGCTACACAGTCCAAGTTCTTCGCTTGTATTCAGTGGTATCTCAACCAAAAATGTTTTAATATGATAAATCATATGGCACAATAATGCGCTTAAATATCCGATTCCGTACTGTGCTGTCGCTTCGGGTAAGTTTTTCTCCTGCCACACGGTGCAAGCTGTACTTTGTAAAGTTTCCGTTGCACATGTATTGCCATACAAACGATGGCAAGTCTGCTCGTGTACTGTTGAGCGCTGATGAAGCCAACCGGCTGACTCCAATTTGTGCACATTTTAGGAACGGTAGCATTTGGTCATTTCTGGCGTGGGATCACGGTGCACCGCAGGGTGCTGCAAACTCTGCGCTCGAGCGGTCTGTGGTATTCCAAATCAAATGGGCAACAGCTTGAATAGTGCCCACTTAGGCAGCCCCCGGCCCTCTTCCCCCAGCAGCACCCAGCCACGGAGCCGGTTCAGGCTGATCCACTACTCCTGACCAGGCGCGCCATGCCGACCCAAATCCGCCTCCCGACCACAAGACATTAGGCCTTGCTCACATCATTACTGTCAGTGAGCAAACACGCGCAGAAATCCGCACTGACCCGCCGCAGAACGCGAGCACCACAGGGCGTAAGAGGTGGCCTCTGTCTGGTCCGAGTTCATAGCACCAAACCACACCTCTCGGCCGTAGGAGTGAGCCGCTGTAGACCCACACTGTGTGCTTTTGATCCATGTTCGGGGTTTTAGGGACCCACAGCACAGTTCTGTAAGGTTACCTTTAGGAATGTCTGTAGAGTTTTCACAGTGGCAGCAGCAGCAACCGTTGGTAATCCTTACCAGTCCTCATTTAGTGCTACACTTTTTAATTAGGTGTCACTTAGCAATTTTACATCATTAGCTAGACCGTATGTTTTCCTGTGGAAATGAAAGTGAAGTATTCCAAATTCCAATGAACACTCATTAATAACAAGGAATTCCACAGATTTGAAAACTCATTTTCAGAAGCGTTTATTTTAATATTGTGTTAATCTTGTATGAATGAAAATATCTAAACATGTCCTTCATTTCATTGGCAATAATGGGTAAACAGACTTGTTAGTACAAACCTTCAGTAGTTGTCACAACAAAACACTCAGCCAAATGTAAGTGAAAATAGCTGTTGCTGTCTGGCATTTCGCGAGTGTCCAGTATTTATGCCGTATTGATTTCAGGTGTTTTCACTCCCTGTAATTATGTAAATAATTGTTACTGTCTGGTTTTCAGTAGCGTTAAAACATTTTTTTTTAAAAGCCCCCCTAAAAAACACTGTTGATTTGTATACTGTATTGCTGTTTGCTCTCGTCCAAGGGTCTCATGTTTGCTGTCTTTTACGGAAGCCAGTCATTCCAATAATCAATTAGTTTAGAGGTGAAACTTTAAAAACAGCTAAGAGTGATATTATTATGTTCTAAGACATACAAACACTGAGAGTTAAACTGAAAGATTTTTTAAAAAATTTTAAATCCCTTGTTGATCCCACAGTGGGGAAATTTAGTCTCCGCATTTAACCCATCCGTGAAGTGAAACACCACAAACACACTCACTAGTGAACACACTAGGGGGCAGTGAGCACACTTACCCGGAGTGGTGGGCAGCCCTATCCACGGCGCCCGGGGAGCAGTTGCGGGTTAGGTGCCTTGCTCAAGGGCACCTCAGTCGTTACCGTAGGCTCAGGGAATCAAACCGCCGACCCTCCGGTCACAAGGCTGGTTCCCTAACCTCCAGCACACGACTGCCCCAATAAAGGGACATAAGCCCCTGATATATTATATATAGAAATATCAGGGGTGCTGAATCTGAGCTTCTATTGAGTTAAAAGGGATGCGGTAACATGGCTCTGGACACAAACAGACAAAATGTTCAAAAGCGAATATTTTGAGCAAGGCCATCCTTTTGGTTTTCTAAAGAAGCATGCTTGAAAAAGACATATGTAAATGTGAAGACACTTTTGAAGGAGTAAAGAACCTTCATATGGTATAAAAAGTTCTGTCCCAGTATAAGGGATCTTTAGACTTAACCCAAGAACTCTTCTTGGCAGGTCAGTTTTAAGAGGGCAGTTCAGGACTGTATTATTTGTAGCTTATAGTTTCATGCGATCACTTTTTGTACAAGGTCATGCTACTTTGCAGTCCTTTAATTTGATAGCAAATTGATGCCTTTCGGAGTCAAATTGGTCCATGTAAACATATAATTAGAGCTTTGTAGGTTTGAGACTATTAGAACAGGTACAATATGCTGAATATCGATACATCCCTGCTCTCGCTTTTTAAGAGTGTGTGGGTGAATTTGGGCTGAACTTGTGTTGTGTTGAGTTCTTTAGTGGTGTATTCTTGGGCCACATGTCCTTGTTGCAGGTGGTGCGGAATAGTGAAGCCTATCGGCCTGCAGCTCTTCACGCAAGCTTTTGCTTCCTGCTCTGGTTACCGCCAGTTGGTGTCAGTGAGCTTCAGGATGCCTCAACTAGAGCCTGAGCGAAAAGTTAACTTTTTGGGAAAACATGACGACATCTATCCCCATTTTCAGAATGTTCTCCAGAATTCCAACTGAAAGCCATATTTCATAGAGAAAGCCAGATACATGGCTGAAAACAGGATGTGCTAATTAGGCTGGATTAGCTTTATGTTCTGTGTTCATTCTTCATCAGGAATATACTCACTATTCTACTGGCTTGTCAGACATCTGTCAGCTTTCATGCTGAACTCAGAAACGTTCATATTGAGGACATAAGGAGAGAGAGAGATGTGATCCATTAACTCTCTAAATGTAAAGCAACAGCATAACTCAGGCAGTGTACTGCAATGCATAACCCTCAATTCATGCACTCCTGCTTGCCTCACCTGTGTTGCATTCTAAGACGTGAGCTTCCAATGCCCAACAATGGTCCACCTCTCACTCTCTGGTGTCCAGACACTCGCTCTGTAAGGCTCGCCAGCCAACTTTTCTCCCCCCGAAGTGTTCGTCGGAACTTTCTGGCGGTCTGTCTCATGCTAATTGGTCGACAAACACCCCCCCCTCCCTCCGCCGCCCCCGCACCCCGGCGAGTGGCTGGGCCCCCTGGAAAGCCGCGGTAACAAATGGCTGGCTGCGAGGCCTTTGTGAGCCCCTGCTGAGCGCTGGTGTGGATGGTGTTTTAGGCCGCTGTTCAAGCACAGCGGGGGCCCACCGCTTTCCCCTGCTCTCTCTCTCTCACAGCTCTCGCGGGCGGAGCGCCTTCACACTCCAGACGACAGCAGGCCTGCAGAGACGGTCACTTCTCCAGCTACGTTCCAAACCCAGTGTGCGAGAAAAGTTTTGGGCTTTGCTGTTAATTAATGCACTTTGACTTTGTGCGGTTTGTTTCTTGTTTTTTATTCCTTTTTTTTCCCGCCTTTCAGCGTCTGTCCCTCGTTGGCCGCAGTTATATCTTAAAGAGAGAAGCTTAGATGCTTTGCTTACGAGGGGTTTGATGGCAGTTCAACAGATCACAATGACATTCAGTCTGACTTTGTGTTTCTAGTGCAAGTTGGCATTGTGTTTAAACAGTTCAGTGGCCTAATTGGCTTGTATTAATGCGAACGCTTTCAAACTCTTCCACATGTGTCTTTTACCTTAACACATTGAAGTCTGAGCCTTAGACATTGTTAGGTTTTGAATCTTAAGACTTATTACAGTAGACTTAATATAGTTATAACCGCTATGAATAATTCAGGGACTTACATGCAGCCTATATGTAATTATGAGAGTGAGGAACTGAGGTATGCACCCACATAGAGACCCCTAGGGGTAAGGAGGTTAAACAGTAGGTTTAGCGTTCAGTTATTGTTATTGTGGCTTCTTATCCAGTATGAAGGATTCAGTGTCTACTGTGACCCTAATAGGTAATTTATGTATTTATGGGAGAAAGAACATTATACAGTTTGTGATGTATCTCTCTCTTTCTCTCTCTCTCTCTCTCTCTCTCTCTCTCTCTCTCTCTCTCTCTCTCTCTCTTTCTGTGTCTCTCTGCAGGCAGGAGAAGGATGCAGTGGAGCGCTGTTGTGCGGAGGACATGGCCGCTCTGACCTTCCAGGCGCAGCGGCGCGAACGCGAGCTAACACACGCACTCCAGCAAATGGAGGCTCAGCACGAGCATAGTGGTAGGTGTCGGCCGGTGCGCTGCCCCTTGCCAAAACAACCGCCTACCCTCTCCCCTCCTCCCTTGCCCCACTGGCGGCCCGTGCCACGCTGCGCGGGACGGCATCAGGAACACCTGTAACCTTTGGCTGGCCGAAGGGAGCAGATGCTCGGCACTCCGGAGCGTCGGCACCACGTATTAGTTAGCGTTTAAAAATGTGTGTGTGGGGGGGGTGCAGGTGGGGGAAATGGGCAGCGCTGCCCACTGTCTGTTGATTTCAGAGTGCTGCTCTCACATCTGTTGCACCATCTGGATCGGCGAGTTTATTTACCTGTGTTTCGAGAAACTTGAGGCATGCTGATTGCCAGAACAAAGCGCGGGGAAAACAAAGGGCTTCTTTTTGGCGCGGCTGCGCAGCACACATGTTGTCTAAAGAGAAATGGCATCAGAGGCTCAGCAGGAAGCTCTCTGGGCTTATGGAATTAGTCCTTTAATACCACAGACCACTTCCCTCTCTAAGCATATAATGGCCACTCTCACAAGCTAATTATTTTTTCCCTCCATGCTTCCTCCCCTATTCGCCCTGCCTACCTCTCCAAAACGGACTGGTTTTCAGTAGTTATTTAAGGCAGAATCGCCTCTAGATTGTGTGTGTGTGGTTTTTTTTAAACTCGGTCCCCTGTTTGTTTTTACTCCAGTTTGTTCATCTTTTTATCTTTTTTTGTGTGTGTGTTTTTTCCCTTTCCTCTGTGGCCTACGCAGGCCCAGCAGTTTTCAAAGCCCAGCAACTCATTAAGATTCCTTTGGTGAACTTTTTTTCAGCAACCTCAACTTTTTGAATTGATATTAAACTGCAGCCTGAATTTTTTACTCCCTCATACAACTATCTCACTCTGTCATCCCTTCCCTCCTGCCATACTGTTAAAAATTCCAGCCCCAGATCCGCAGTCCACTTTGGAATCTTTATATAAAGAAGGTTTGATTGATGTACATGTTCCAGTGATGATGCATTAGTAGTAGGTGGTACGGAAAAGTCTACCTGTGCCTTAAAAATGAGGATTGTTTGTACAACAATGAATCTTCTTGTAATGTACTATTGTGGTGCAATATGATAAATTATAGTGCATAACTTTTATACTTGTGAACAACTGCACGTTTCATTTTAAAGAGAGAAACATCGGCCTTGTTTTACTGGGTTTAGTGGACCCTATATAGCAGATATTGAATTAAATGAATTATATTAAATACTGCCATACTGTCTTTGTCCCCCTGCATTCATACTTAGGTTAATATTGCACAGTTGTTAAGATAAAATGCCAAATTCCTGATGAAAAATCAAAGATAGCAGTTTTGTCCATCAGGGCTTCCACTTCTCTGTCCCCATATTTATGACATGGTCATTCACACAGATTTGTATTTAAATCTAGCTTTCCTGCTTACATCAAAGCTCATTCCAATGTAATTCATAAATATTGAGCTCAACATGGAAATATGGTTACCCATACGAATTCCTGATCATGCATGCAAATTATACGCACAAGCTGTTGAGTGCCTTTGCAGAAGGAAGGGGCTATATGCAGAAAATACAGTATTATGATACTTGGAGGCATTTACGTTGATGTTATGTTATTATAATTTTTGAGGTGTCGCGATTTGAAACCAAGAAAGGACCAGGTATGCCTTGTGTTAAAGTATGCTATTGATCATTGTTTTTAAGTTTTGATTGACAATATTGATGATAGTCTGGCAAAAGTTTAATGTGACTGCGCACATTCACATAGTGATAAAATTGTTGTTTTTTTTTTTTTTTTCAAATCGCATGTGTTAGGGACTGATTTTCTGTCTGTGGCCTATTATTTTTAATATAGCGACATAAACACAAGCTTGAATGCAGCTGCAGCAGGATTGCTTTCAGTGAAAGACTCTGAAGTTAACTTCCTCTTCTAACTGGCCAGTGTGCTCTAGTAGTGGGGAGCTATAATTACATTGTCTGCTCTTGTTTGTGCATTCTGGTATGTAGGTTCTGTTAAAACTAATAACTTTAACTGGTATACCAGGTGATCCCGGTGTGTGTCCCATGGCTGGTGGTGATTGTGCATTGAGTTGGCCATGTCCTCAGAGTGCTATAGGTCTGCCTGTCCTTACATTTATTACAGTGAGTCTTTACTCCTTCTAAAACGAAGCAGTTATGCAGTTTCAGGGTGGCCTACTGCACCGAACTGATACAATTATGACACAGATAGCAGAAACGTATATATTATATATTTATTTGTGCAGTAATTGGGCTGTCAAATGACTTTTTATGCTAAAGAGGTTTCAGTATGATTTTGACTTGAATCAGAACTCCTTAGAATTCCCCCCAAACTGTGTTCTACATATGAGAGATGCAGAAACTACTAAGAAAAAGCTGTCCACATGATTGTTTTGTAGAGCGTTTTATGGATGTGCATCAGCATTCCCAGTTTGTGAATTTTGCAAACTTATCCTAAGCCCGCAGTCTGCATCAATTGATGAAATCTCTAAAATCAACAATTCTGTTAAATGCTGTTATGTTTTATGTCTAGGTTTCGTTCTGATTAGAGAACAAGGAGCTCAGTGTATTCAGCAAGCTTTTACTCCTGAATCACAAAACATTGTAAAGAGTCTTGAATAGCACCAAGCAGTAAGTCAGAGAAAAATGAGTTGCTGAAATGTATCATGAATCCACTAAGGCGACATCAAAGGCAGAAATCCCTCATGATTTGCATAGGGACAGTAGACCGTGTAGAAAAACAGCGAGTCCAAAACTGCACCACTGAAGCAGACATATGCTTGGAAAGACAGCATGCAAGGTTTCAAAGACTTATCAAAGCTTTCCGTCCTCAGTCTTTCAAAAGGCAGAGTCACTCCTTCAGCAGAAAACAATTAAGGACAACAAGCTCAACGCTGCATGGAGCTCAAACGTGAAGCTTGCTCTGAACTGCTTGCAGGATGTAATTTTGTTTTCTCTCCGCACAGTGTCTAGCATTCATAGTGATTGAAGGTGCAGAGAGGGCTCTTGCAAACATGAGATACTTTGTTGAAAGACAGAGGACAGCATTCCTTCATTTTAGGCTTACATTTAGCTCTGTTGTTCATACTGTACCTTCTCTTCTCCAGTTGCAGAAATAGATGCCTTATTGAGCTCTCAGAATGGCCTAATAGTGAAGCTGAAGGAGGAGTGTCGTGCTCTAGGTTCAAAACTGGAGGAGCTGAGCCAGACTAGCAGGTGAGTACTTTTGTAACTCTTTAAGCAGGGGAGCACAACTCTGGACCTGGAGGGCTGGTGTCCAACACCATTTGTTAGTTCACAGTTCTCAAAACACACCCACTAAACCTGGCAGTTAACAGAGGAGTTAAGGTTTGTTTGAGCAGATAAATCACCAAACTGTGGTGGACACCATCCAGGCCTGGAGCTGGGCACTCCTGCTTTAAAGACACTGAGGCTACATCCTCATAAACAATAATTTCCAACGGGTTGAGGAACCAAGTCTTAAAAGGGTTCCTAGAACGATGCCTTCTTTGGTACCATAAAGAATCATTCAGTCAATCAGTCTTTAAGGTCACTAGCATAACTAACTTTACCTCTATGACTATGCAACATGGACCACTGTATAAAAAGTCTCTGAACATACAGTTCCCTCCAAAGTTCGTATATGGAGAAGAAGTTGTAGAAATGGCCAGCTTCAAATTCGTTATTTTTCTGATGTCATTTACATGTACATAGACATGTCTTTCAGATTTCCCAATCACACCCCAGCTGAGGTTATAAGGAGTGTTTCAGTTCTGAACATATCTTGAATGGAAACACAAAACAGGGCAGCCAATCAGGACGGGGCTACTTTATCTTGTATCAGTCCTAAAAATGCATTAGCAAAACATGTGTAGCTATACAATCATGTATAGTGAAAAGTTGGAAACGGTATGTCATCTGTGTGTGTTGCTGGCTGATTGCTTTGTCTGGAAGCTTTGGGACATATGTTTTGAGTGTACCTTGTTTTGAATGGACTGTAATGTCAATCAAAACCACCCAGCAAAATATACCTATTGTAGGTAGGGTGTTCTATCAACATCGCTAAAACTGAGAATTGTTGTGCGACACCAAAACAGGCATACTGAAATAGATGCTCTCTCGCCAAGCACTAGGCTCTGAGTATGCCTCACAAATGACTTTTTCCTACCCTGTTTCATGCTCATGCTGACTCTTGCCATCCTTGGTAGCTTCATATGGCACAGCAGAATGTGCGGATGATATATAGCACAGCAGAACCGTGTGCAGTTTGTTATCCAGAGCGTGGCATCCTGTCCGTGCCCTCCTGCTCCAGCCCGCGCCCCAGTCAGGGATCTGTCACTGTACACTGGCACATGGCAGCCTGTCCTGTGTCCTGGCTCCGCTCTGTGCCCATCACATGCGCCTCTCACCTCAGGCCTCTGGGGTAGTCAGCTGTTAAAACAGCGTAAAGCGCATTACTCACATCGCAGCCTGCAATCTGCCATGGTCAGCCGGCCCAGCTTTGGGAAGGTACAGACCACTGCTGCGCTGCCTGTCCACTTCCCCATCCCCCTTGTATACTGGCAACTCAAGGAGACAGTCAAGAAGGCACCCAGATACACATTCTACCCAGCATATCCCTAAAGATATTTCTTCATATATACAATATCCTCAGGCACAGTCTCGCAAGCACAGGCCAAAAAATCCAATGATAGGAGTGAAGACAAGATCATGGAAAATAGCTTTCTTTCTTTGTCACTTAGCTTTGGAAGGCAGCAGATGGCAAGATGGCACCCTCTGAAGGTTGTATTACATGACATGAGCCTGAATATTAATCATATGCATTGATTCCATATGATGGATAAAGTTTATAGAAGTAAGAGTTACCCAATTTAAGGAATCATTTTCTGTGGCAAACAGACACCCATTTGGAATTGGGCATTGCTTATAACCAGAGGTGGAGATCCTGCAATGCCTTCAGCAAAAATCCACATATAAACTGTGGTTTTTTTGCCTTCAGCTAAAATCCATCCAACTGAATTCCAAAGTCTATGGGTACCTGTTGATGTCTTGTCTGCATTCAATCAAATTAACCTAAGCTGCCAGATGTTGCTTTAGAGTGAACCACTCTACTAATATTAGGTGCCTTTATATTAGTAGTTTCAGTTCTTTAAAGAGCCATCTTCAGGGAAATGTTCTTCAGGGAACCCAGGGTGTTTTTATGGTAGTGCTCTAAAGAAAGTCAGAAACCTCCCATTAATTTAGTAATTTTCAAAATAAACTGCTATTTCTCCAAATCAATATAGCCCTTGAACCTACCATGGAGTTGTTATCTTGCTGAAGACTTATTTTATCTCTGTCGAAGGTTTTTAAAGAGCATTGCCTGAATTGTTAAGCAGTGTTTGTACTCAGGATTAGCTTCCATGATGCCTTCACTCAAAAACAAATCACCAGCTAAAGATTATGTCATACATCCTCAAACTTTGATCTTCCACCGTGCGTGACTGATGGCTGACATGAGCTATGAGATGTCTTTATTGCTTCATGATGCCTTCTATCACTTCCAACAATCTCAGTAAAGAAAACAGGTCCATTAAACCTTACTCCACATCCAGATGTCCACTTGGAGTGTTCTAGCTCCAGTGGCCACTACACCTCCTTTTAGACCTGGCCTACACATGCATGTTTCTAAAGTCATTGAAATATTCTTCAGCCAGCTGTAATTTTATGTGGGGCAACAGAACGTGACATGGTCTAGGAAAGCATAGAAGTCTCTAAATTCACCATATTCACTCTTTACACTTTATTTTTGACTTGTTTATATACAAACACTTTTTGATGTTCGCACTGCATATGCGCTAAACACGTATGTTATTGTCAGTTACTGTAAATCTTCCTATATATAGAAGGCTGTAAATCACACATCAGAAGATGTCCTACCCACTGTCTCAGCAGTACACAAAACTCCAGCAGATACAGGAAGACGTTGAGACCAGCCCACTGAACGTCTGCTCTTTCACTGTTCTTGGTTTGAGATTTTTAGAGTACATTAAGTGAGCCACTCTATCAAAAGCCGTATGATATCCATATACTAATAATGTAAGATTGTGTCAGTTAAGTCACATGGCACTGCTTTCTGAATTGTATGTGGCTCTAGTATAGCTCGTCTTGGTGTCAAACTCTATTATTCAAACTAGCCGTATTGTATCCTAATGCATATTGTAAAACATGAATTAACTGAATTTAAAGATGTCATTTATTAACAGTGCCAGTTTGTATGCCAGTTGTTCTTCAATGGTCAGCACCCCACCCCGCCAGGACCACAACAGAGCAGGAATTATTTGGGTGGTGGATCATTCCCAGTAATGCAATTACACTGATGTGTTGGTGGTGTGTCAGTGTGTATTGTGCTAGTTTGAGAGGATCAGACACAGCAGCGCTGCTAGAGTTTTTCAACACCTAAAAATAGTCCACCAGCCAAAACTGACCAGCTAACTTCATCTGGTGGGCAGCGTCCTGTAACCAGTTTACAACAGAGTAAACAGTGAGTGGACACAGTGTTTAAACACTACAGCAGAACTGCGGTGTCTGATCCACTCACACCAGCACCAAGTCAGTGTCTCTGCCGTGCTGAGAATGATCCAGCACATAAATGATACCTGATCTGTGGTGTCCTGGCCATTAAAGAAGAAGGTAAAGGCCACTAGTAAAATATGCAGAGAAACAGATGGACTACCTTCTGTAATTGTAGAACTACAATGTGCATCTATATGCTGAGTGGAGCTGTATAGCACCTGTATTTAAAAGGGGCTTGTTTTATTCTATAAATGCTTCTATGCCAGTCCTTGTACAGTATTGTAGAAACAAATTCCTAACAAAATCCAAATCCGTATTTTAAAAATTGCCATTATATAAAAAATATCAGATTATATTGCGAGATTATTTCTAATTTAAAATCATCATTCATATCTGTGAAAACAAAAAAATTGGTCCCTCATTTAAAATAGTCATCCCAAAAAGTAATCTTTTATCAGTGAACATTTAAAAAGCTTTAAAAAGCTAAACAGGTGTGTGTGTGCGCGTGTGTGCAGGGCGGAGGTGGAACAGCTGTCTCTAGAGAAAGAGCACCTGCAGGACAGCATGGAGAAACTTCGAGGTCGCTGTCAAGAAATGGAGGAGCAGTGTGTGCAGCATGGGAGAATGCACCAGCGCATGAAACACAGGTACACACACACACACACACACACACACACACACACACACACACACACACACACACACACACACACACAGAAGCAGTGCTCACCTCTTTAAAAGAAGCTGTAGTCTTGAGCTTAATTCAGTCTCAGAAAGAGGGTCAATCCCAAATAGAACACTCTCAGTCCATAGTTATATGGAGAGGAGATCTGTTGCAGACTGAGTGACCCAGAAGTGTGTATGGAGTACGTTCATTACATTGTATACTTTATGTAATAAAATACTTTCTGTAATGTCAGACGCAGAAGTCCTTTACCAGTGTGACTTCTCAGTGCTTGTTTTTTTAATTTTTTAACAGGTATAGTTCTGCAAACCTCTCCCCAACAAAGCCCTGGGTTACAGTTAGCATCAGAAGTTTCCTAAATTTACCAGCTGCTGTGGATTTTCTCAGTGCTCAGTGCTGGAACTAAACCACTGTCCTTCTAACTAAGTGACAGTATTTATATTTATTTGTATATCATTGAGAGAAACATTTTAAACATCTTTCATGGCTGCTAGTACCAGAGCTGTCTGATGAGATGAGTGATCAGTAATCTGAATTATAGAGATGTATGGAAAACACATTATTTAGGTAGACTGACTGCAGGACTGCAATAAACCCCAGAAGTATTATGTGCCATAAATCTGAGAGGGGGGCGATCAACATATATTATCACATTTCTCCCTATGGTGGCAGCGTGTGGGTAGTGACCTGTGTGATGGTTTTTCAAATAAAGGCACATGAGCCTATTCAGATAAATCTTTGAGAACAACCCCATAAAGTCCAGTGATGTTCCTCTGTCACTATAAGCTAATAAGCATTACCGGGTTAAGAACCACACACCGCAAGGCACACAGGTTATTTCCTATTACAACTGGTGAGGAATATAAACAGAAATTAGCCATTTATTGTAGAGTCAGTGATATCCAAACCGGAACGGAGCACTGCAGCAGTACAGAATAGTACTCTGATTTGGGCTGCATGCCTCAGTGTACCATGTTTCATGCCCTTAATAAAACTGAAGCATACAAAGTGTTTTCCGTGCCATTGACAGCAGCATGCAGCAGTGTGAGTATGATGCAGCTGGTCTGGATGCTGGGGCGCACGTGGCCTCGCGATACAGGGTGGCAGGGGCGTCTGGCACGCGGTGCGAGTCAGCACGTGGGCGAGAGAAGGAGCGTGGGCGTATCCACGGTAGCTCCAGCCTGAGCTGAGCTTCTGCTGGGAGCGCAACATCCGTCTGCTTTCAGCATAACCCTACATATTGTTCAACACCCACCGCCTTAACCCAATACCCAGCAAAACATGAACGAATAAATAAATACCGAAAAGAGAGAGAGAGAGAGATAGGGGGGAAAAAAGTGTAAAGACATTCACACCTGTTTTTACTTGAGCATTCTGGCTTACATTATAAAGAATTTAGATTTAGTGCTTGCACGATGTTTGCACAAAGTAAGAGAGACAGGCCTATGGGGTAGTGCTAAGCCTCGCTACTAAGAAAATACTATACTTCATTCCCTTACTGCTGGATCTTTACATAGTTTATAGTGTTTTCAGGTTATAAGGGATTACTTTACTTATGAGCAATGTTCAGTAGAAGGCATGGAAAAAGTAGTGACGGCTGCTTCCTGACTATGGTGTCTTCAATATACAGTACCAGTCAAAAGTTCAGATAGTCTCAACTGAATGAATGTTGTTGGTTATCTTAACATCTCCAACTGATGAGATGTCTGAAAAAATAAATATCCTAATATACCACATACCCTTGATGTACTACAATATTGGTACAAAAAATGGTCATATATAGATATATAATATACATGATGGACAAACCACTATAATTTGTCCCAAAATGTCCCAAAAGCAAGTAAAGAAAGCTGTTTTATCCCCCTGTAACATTCCATTTTGTTCCAAGTTTTTTTTATGTAACTGCATAATTCCATGAGTGCTTTTTTATAGTTTCATTCAACTTTTATTCTAGAAAAAAGCATTAAACCGAAAATAAGGAGAATCTTCTATGAGTAGCTGTGTTTAATCTTGTACTGGTACCTGTATTTCATCGCTTATCCATTTGAAAGCCTATGATCAAAATGTATTTGGGATGCATATTGAGCACATTTGTACTTAGATCATACGGTTCATTGCTGTTATTGGTTGGGATTTTGGTTATGTAATTCTTCTGTTAATGTGTTTCATGAAAAATGAAAACTTTTTTAAATGAAGTTTAAAAGTTCTTCAATTTTTTAAAAGAACTTCTTCAGTATACAGCTGCTTCCATACTCCCACTGCTGTCCATGATCTAAGAATATAATTTGCTATGTCACAATAGCAAAGCTTTGCAAAGTGGTTAGCTATGATGTTCAGCTTGTAACTTGACAATGTACTCAAGTGTCCAAGTCCATTGCAACATCAACGTTTTTGTCTGGTGAAGATGTGGACTGCTAAGGAGAAAGGTCAGGTCCATTGTCCCTCAGAGCTGTTTATTGAGCTCTTTATTAGAGTATGTCTTTATACACTGTGTGCTGATTTAGTCTTTTGTTTTCTCTAAAAAATGTAAAAGGTAACTGTGTTCACAATGCTGCCTTTACAAAATGTTACATGAACTGAGGACACATACGTATTCCATTACTTCCCAACCTGCCTATTACTTACATTTACATTTATACAAGGGTACTTATATTACAGGTAGGCCAATGTAGTGTTAGGTGTCTTGCCCAAGGACTCTTATTGGTGTAGCACAGCATAGTCACCCAGCCCGGGAATCGAACCCAGATGGTGTGGTAGCTCCCTGGTGGGTAGTGGTCTTATCCACTGAGCCACACCAACAACACTACTTCCTGGTAAAGGGGACTCACTGTTACTTCACTTCTGTTGTGCTTTCTAAATTATTAACTACAAGGCATGATTCTTTTTTGGAACTTTTATTTTGAAATACATTACCAAGAGCAGTGAACAGAAATCTCAGTAAACTCTTTAGAGGCAGGTTACTGTCCCAGCCTTTGATCTCAACAGGAAAACAATTTGTGTTTCATTAAAATTTTGAATGACAGTACAACCCTAGAAACAGAGAAACTGCCTCAAAATGAAGTCCTTATAAACCAACTGTGAAGCTCACAGAGCTCCTTCTGAATGTAAATAACGTCAGGACTGTTTAGGTGAGGTTAAGTCCCTCTCTTTGGGATCTTTATCCATGTGGTTCATGTTAGCATTATTGGACAGACTGCTGGTGGAGTTTATGGAAGGTTGTTGTCTGTTGTCTGTTGCTCACATGCACAGTTCACAGAATTAGCACAATCAGCTGTCAGCGGGAACACACAAGCTCAGAGTGGCAGAGAGAGAGAGAGAGAGAGAGAGAGAGAGAGAGAAACAAATATGCTGTAATTACTTTGACCGTAATTAATTTTGTTCCATTCACTCTTAATCAATTCAAAAATGATTGCAAGAATTTAAACTTTCATACTTTGTAGCTCCTAAATTCCAACTCTGGTTATAGAGTAAAGAGGGCATTTCTATATGTAAAGCTTACAAATTTTCTTCTTACATGTCTTGAAATCATTGAGAATTTAGATTATGCAGCATTTAAATATGACAAGCAGTCATATGATTTAAATCTCTAGTGTAATAATAACTACTGTAAAGAATGCACCACACGTGTACGGATAAATGGCCAACTTCACGTTCCACTCATTCAGCTTCACAAGATGATTCCTGTAATGATTAATATTTGAACTTGTATATAGTAATCCTAACAATGAAGAGAAAATGATATTCGTCAATCCAAAGAGAGTGTCGGTATAAAGTTTAGTGTTAAGTGTTGTCATGACGTGCCAAACTTTCCACTTTCTAATATTAAAGAACATTTTTCATTCTTGTGGTTTCGAGAAGCAGCAAGAAGTAAGTTTTAGCAAGAAGTAATGCAAAGATAGAGCATTTAGTTTATTACAAGGCAAATTAAATGATTGTACCCTAAATGTGACCACCAGAGGGCAGGGTCAATATTTAGAAACATCGTGCATGTCACTTACATCAGCAAAGGTTCACAAGCAGGCGTTAATGACAGGGACAGAACTGCCTATAAAGATATATTACTATTCAGATATGATTAAATATTTTCTAGAAGGAAATGTTGTGAACAGTATTAGTACATTACAATGTGCATTGTGGTCCTTCTTCCTGCATTCTTTTTTGTTTTCTAAACAGCAAAAATCTGGTTTAATAAATAGAGATAAATAAAACTGTATACTGAGAAAAAGAAACATTTTGCTGCTGCTAAACAAAATCTACTATCTTCATTTTTCAGTTTTTTATATCATTTAAAAAAATTCCAATTTCCTTTTAGATTTGTATGTAAATTCTGTGATTATCAAAGCAAAAGAAACAACCTACAATGGCTTTGAAAAGCGTCTCATTACTGTACTTAATTGAAGCTGATTTTTTTTCTTTCTTATTTAAAATTATTATTTTGAAGGCATGTGGTTTTGTTTCAGCTGTCATGATATAGATAGAATTTCAAAACAGTTCTGCACCAGTTAGCTGAGTTTTGTTGCTTTGGCTAAAATGATCAGGTTCAGTACCTTAATTATTGTAAATTTGCTGAATTGTCATTGTAATATTAAAGTGGTATTGCCAGTCGTCTCTAACCCAGAGTTAAATTAAACAGCTTTACATTATAAGCAAGTTGTTTGATTGTAATAATAAAATAAATTCATTAGAAGTTGCACTTACACCACTGCTGTACTTTGAATTTCCCCATTGTCTGTATCGCTCAGAATGCAAATGAAAGCTTCTCGCACTGTTTGGTGTGTTAGGAAATGTCATTGCAGAACTGTGTACAAGTCAAACTGCAGGCCGTGTTGAGTGAGAGGTCTGGTGCCTCCTGCTTGTTCAGCGCAGCGGGTGTCTCTTGCTCTGTAGGGTACTTCTCCCTGCTGCCCGTGGGTTAAGGTGTTCGTGTTAATAAGCTGGTGCAAATGGCTCCGGCATACATGCAAATAGCCGGGGCCCCACCTCAGATATTCTTGAACGGGCACACAATCTGTGCTGCGAAGAGCCGCAACAGCATGGCACGCATGCAACATTTGGAAAATCAGCTTGATTTATTTTTACCATTCGAGAGCCAACGCCAAGCAACACAGGGGTTTTCGGCACACAATGTTTCACTCCTGCATGTTATTTATTTATTTCCCTCACAGTATTTACGTTTTTTTTTTTTTTTTGCCCGGAGATTGGGGTGAGATAGCATAGAAACCCAGCCAGTGAAATATGAAAGGCTTGGTGTGTCGGCCAATGGTTTTTTCTTGTGTGTAATAGCAGTGGCTTTATAGAGGACATCAATAACACATATGCGTATCATTCTATATTTATTTCATAAACGCATTCTGGGCATGAGTTCGCTTAACTCTACAATGGTTGCCATTTTCTGGGTGGATGCGTCCACTGAAAAGTATTAGCTGTTACATGAATCAAAACACCATAACTGCCATTCAGTTCTTTTAACAGAAATCATTTCTGTGTATTTGCTTAGCTTATAAGCTTATGGAAGAATTTTAACAGGAAATGTCCCATTTGGCAAATAAACAGTAACTGTGCATTAAAATGTGCACTTTTTATTCTTAGAAAATCAACAAAATTTCACCTGGATGCCCAAACTTTTTCATACAACTCTTATTAGATATTGAAAATATTACTAAAAGGAACTGTAATACCTAAAGACTTAATAACTTAAAGTACAGCAGTAATAATCCAATACAATAATAATAATAATAATAATAATAATAATAATTTATTACTTGTTTTATAATATTAATCTATTAATACATATGATTCCATATTACAGACATACGTGTTTTTACCTGAGGTGTGAAGTAGGGGGAATGTGTTTACAATTTCCATCAGTTTATGAACATTTTGGGCTTCTTTTTAAAATGCTCTGTATGGTTGAGTTGTGTCAACATCTTCCTCATCTATGGAAACTAATATTGTTCTTTTGATCTGTAAATGCTATAGAAACATGCCAATGTGTCAATGCATGAGGACTTTGTGAAGCAATATATAATTTTCCACATAAGAGCCAGGAAGTTGGGAAAGATGGAATTGATCAGATTCCTGGCAGTTCACCCTTTCACATATCTCACCCGTGTAGCTTTCAGTCCCTGTGCACACAAGTAGCTCAAGCAACCATTGCGCACATGCACACACACACACATCACATCTGCCAACATGCTCCTTTACCAATTATCACCCTGTCTCATCAACGTCCCATATATACACACACACACACACACATGCACGCGCTAACAGACGCAAACACGCTCCTGTCCCTTAAAGGAGTGTGGTAATGTATACGCAGATGTGTGGTTAAATCTACAGGCTTCCGCGGGCCATATGGCGGCATAAAGAAAGATGGTCCCGGCGTCTGGATGTGCGTGTAGTGGAGAGCCGGGATGGGGGGCCATGTGCTGCTGTAGCTGGAGCACTGCTGAATAGACTGGAGGAGATGGAGATGGTGTAATGGAACAAATGGGCGGCTGCGTTGGGGCAGGGAACAGGCGCGCCGCTGCCGGGGAGACGGCAGGGCCCCGGGCGAAAGCTGCTTCATCTGGTTCCTTGCCACCCCCCCTCCCTCCTTTACCCCCTTACAGCAAGCGTGTGTGCGCAGCTAAGAGGGAGAAAGAGGACACACAAGCACACACTCTCTCCTCTGCTACCGTTCTGCCAAAAGCAAGAAGGCTCAGTAAACTTTTCACTTGCAAATGAAGTTGGCAAGGAGACGATAAGATGCAGCATGTGTGATGTGGCTTATACTCGTCCGTGGTTGTTTAGCATCCCTCTGTAAGATGAGCATAGTTGTATCTGCAGGACATCTATGTAATTTCTACTGAGGTTTACTGTAGGAAAAAAGACATTTGGCTTTAGAAAACATCGGAAGTGACCCTTTTTTGTAAGAAAGGCACACTCTGTTAAGACGTACCAGCCTTCCTATCCACAGTATCCCATTTTTTTTTCTCCTTTTAGCCTGGTTTTACCCTGTATTCTTTCTAAATAATATACAGGTCCATCTTCTTCTGAACTTTAGCACGTTCATCTCATTATTGTCGTGTGCGTTTTGTAATTCTGTCTCTATGTTACAGTTGTCTGTATGTTATAATCTGTGTAAACTTGTAAATAATATGGATCCATTGCCATAAAGAACCTATGCTAAGAAGGAAGAGCCTATTTAAAGCTTGGTACCACTTAGAATAAGGCTACGTTTTATAAAGCATCAATGTATAGTTTAAAAAGAGTTTATTTATGGTAATTAATTATTTCATAAACACCTTCAAATCAATAATAAGCAGTTACAACACAAATAAGAAGGATAACAATGAGCTGTTGTTAATCAGCCACTAACAGTAAATCCACATTCTTTTATACTGTTTAGGTTCAGATTTTGAGGTTTACTGATCTTACTTTGCTTTTTCTGTCAGTCACCATTAAACCTGTCAGGCTAAATGCATTTTATATCCATCCTATGGAAGAGCTCACTTTTGCCCGTGTTTATGAATGTGCTATAACTGATTATTGGTACTTTGTAAACTGTTTATGACCTAACTTGTACCTATTAATAAACTCCTTTTAAACTATTTATAAACTCTTATAAAGGTAGGCTTATTCTGAAGTGGTACCCAAAGCTTTTTAAGCATGTACTTATGAAACTCAAATAAACCTATGACCAAATAGCATCAGAGATGTTCACAAATCACTCAGTGTGGATCCAGGTCAAGTCCTACTTCTCTTAGGTGCGAGTCAGAGTCAAGTGTCTAGTCTCTAGGTTGTGGGTTTGGGTGTCCGAGTCGAGTCTTCAGTAACTGTATATCAAGTCAAAGTCGAATCTTGTGTCTCTGTGGTACAAAGTGGTTTTCCTGAGTCTTGGTGTCATGAATCTAAGTCATGTCTCTTGGGTGCAAGTTGAGTGTTAAGTCTCTAGAGTGCAAGTGTGAGTCTAGTCTTGAGTCTGTATGGTTCAAATCTAATTTGAACCATACAGACTCCAGATAGTTAATTTTAAGCCTCTGGGTACAATCCTTGAGTCAAGCCTATAAAGCTTATAAAGAAAAGACTCTGAAACTTCTAAAAGACTAAAGTTTGAGCCAGGACTAAAGACTTGTGATAATGTTAAACACAGATGATTGTATAGTGACGTCTAGACGAAAACAAGACTGGTTAAGACAGTTATCGTGATCACCTTGCAACACACTCGGTAGTTGGGTTAAGGCTCCCGGGGAGGGAGATGCAACAGGGGGTTAGCTGCTTCCCCCAACCTCCATAAAGAAATCCAGGTGGGAGACAGCTGTTCGGAGTACTGGACCATTTATTGGGCAGGGGAGCACCCACACCTCGTGGTTACAATCCCAGAAAACACTGCAGCAGAACATAGAGGTTACAAACTCCCCCAGTAACCATCCTGGGTGCCTTACTTATAAACCGTTAGCGTTTTACTCTCTCTCTCACTCACAACATACGCTCAATGCCGGCACTTAAAGTGACCATTACAACCTTATACCAAACAGCTAAGATGATGGGAGCATGCTGCAACTCTTGCAAGCTTGTAAAGTCTCTAGTGTGCGACTCCGTGTTAAGTCTCTCTGGTGTGTCTCCGAGTCTAATCTCTAGGGTGCAAGTCCAAAACTGGAGTTTCTGGGTTGCGAGGCAGTCTTATTTCAGTTCCATTCTTTTGCTTGTAGTCCAGATCAGACTTTCTTCTATAATCCTGATGCAGGCTCTTCTAGAATGGCATTGCACCAATGACTATAGCAAAACTGACCAGTGTCTCACATGTGAGCTTGGAACCCAAAGGCTGTATTTGTTTGTCACACTGTGGTTGGTGATCCTGATTTATTTAGTTTTGGTCAGGTTCGTTTTTTCGAGTCAGGTGAGTGAAGTCACTAGTTAGTCAACTTGCAATGTCTATTGCCAACTCAGAATAGGCAACCCGGAAAAAGGATATCTAGGTAGGGTGTTAACTGAATCTGAATCATCAGATCACAGTCTTGCTGAACTGATATTCACTTCTTCAGCTATGCAGCATCCTTCCCTCCCATGTCAGGGTGTCAGCTTTAGTCCAGGCTTTCGAGCTTTTGATGTGATGAGAGGCATTTTTCTGTATTTAGACGTAGCCCTCCTGAACCCTAACCACTGAGCCCTGTTCTGCAGTCTTTGCTGTCTCTTTTCTCCTCACTCTGACTCTGAGCTCGACCTTACAGCTTCCTCCTGCAGTCTGACAGATTTTAGAGTGACTAGTGAAGTGAGGCCTCAAACTTCTTTCCTATATAGGTAGCCACATTTGCAGAAAGACAGTATAGAGCTAGGGGGCAGCAGTGGGCCACTCCACCCCTCCTTGCTCTCCCGTCAGCCCCTTGTGGAGCAGCTGTCCTGAGCTGCCGGGGGCTCGGCTCTGTGGTCTGCTGGAAGAAGGCTGTGGCGCACTGGCTGTCCTGCTACTGCATGTGTGCTTGCCACATCCCAAGGCAAGCTGTAAAACGTTACGCAGCGCATCCACACGCTTCTCGGCTAGCACTAGGCCCTTGTTTATGACAGCAAAAAGTGCTCACCATGCTCCTTTAAAAGTCCCTTTGTGCAAGCTTTCAGGAAAATAACAGCTGACTGGGGTAAAATGGTTTAACTTGGGTTTGTTATGAGGCAGATGGTATTGAATATACCGTTATGCACCTACACACATCAGTCTGTTACTAAAAGGAATTACGTTTGTTAACTCAAGAAGTTGAGAATTGTGCAAGGGGACGGGTTAAGATGTAAATTGTAATTAAATGTTTACCTGTCCAGATCATGCATTCACAAGGAAATGCATCAGTACGCATGATAATGTACAGTGAAAAATTGATGTTTTTAATATCACATTAAGATTCCGTGTTGAGGGTTTTTGATATTCTAGACCTTATATATAAAAACTAAACTCAAGCTGTATGACAACCCCTCAGTACCATAGAGGGGTCTATTCTCATTTAAATTACAGTTCTGTATATTTTCTTCTTTAGGAATAAGTAAACAGCATTGCCTGTAATGGGTTTGTCAGCCCACAATAGTAAAACACATCACTTCCATTTGGAGGCTAATGTAAGAAACGCTTGTGACCTACTTTAACAGTGGAAAGGGTCGTTAAAGCCTCAGTATTTTCTTTACTATGAAATTTATCTTGTAACTTTAAGCCACAATTTATTTTACAAATATGTCTTATGAATATTCTCCCGAAGTCTAATAAATGTCTGCTGTATATTTCCATATTTCTCTCCTTTCCATTTAAACTGGGAGGTCCTAAGCTTGGGTAATGCTTCTGTAAGCATTTCCTAACCATGTCTCGTTCTCCGCCCACAAAAAAAAAAATCGTTTTAGAGTCACTTAGTCAACTTAGTGAGCTAAAGCTTAACCACAAGCTAGGCTTCTGTACCTGAAGAGTGTCCCTTCATTTGTTTCTTCATCAATGTGTTGCTTCATTTGTCTGTTCGTCCTTTTGCTCATGTGTTGCTTTGTCTGTCTGTTCGTCCTACCATCGATCAATCTACTCGAATGTTGGGTCATTCTTTTGTCTGTTTGTTTGTTTGTCCATCTGTTCATCTGCACATCTGTTCATCCATGACTTTTTTTGCTCAGATAGCAAATGATTTTAGAGATAATTTTAGGTCCCCATAAGGGGTGTAGCAGGCTGGGAGTATCGTAGATAGACATTTTATTATATTTTACTGTTTCCTGGGTCTTTAAAGGGTTTCAATTTGCAGAAGCAGAAGGCATAGTTATCAGAAAACTATATAAGCTGTAATATTAGATTTTTCATGATGTAGTGTTTCTGTCCTTTGCCTTTACTATAGCTTCTACTTGTGAAGAGATCTATTATTTTTATTTTTACTATTTATATTTTTCACACCGCAGACCATTTGATCAAACCATCTTGCTGTATTTTGGACGGGGACACTCACTGGATACTGGCATAAAACATTCTAAATATCTGTCTTAAATACTTTAATAAATGAATCTGTTCTTCTTTACTGTCCTAGTTAGGAGATATACAAGTATATAAGATTACCGTCCAAAAATGTGTTACTTTGTGTGTTTAACTGTGGTGTGTGTGATGGGATTCATACAGTGCAGTGAAAGTCTTATTCCATGTGTGGTAAATGAGTCCAAAGCAGATGTTAAGTGTGAAGGAAGTAGCTGAATCTGCAGGTGTATGGAAGCGTACAGTCATACGGGTCTACCAGCAGTGGCAGAAATCCCAGTCTACAGGGAATTCTCCTCAGTATTGTGCCAGGCATCCAGCAAATCTGGCCAAACTGCACAATTTTTTTGATGCAGGAGTGGCTAAATATATACATCCAAAAACTTGTTCCGTCTATGGCAAATCCAATCACAGCTGTTAGTTGTACTTGTGGAGGTGTTGCACACTATAAGGTATGCTCCAGTCACTGTGCAGTCCAGTCCAGTGACTATTAAATACCCCATAATCATTTGCAAAACTCTTTAAGATAAAAATAAAAATAAATAAATAAAAAAACCCACTTTGTTTAGAGGGAAGTGTTAGCTAAAACTTAAGGCCACTTATAGAAGCATCCACTGGCTGTGGTATGTCCTCTGTCTCAGCTGCTTCTGCATTTCAGGTTTCATCGATGCTAAAGCCCTGGCTCCTAAAGCGCTCTGGTGGAATAGAAGCCAATTTTCATAAACACAGATGGAGCAATACAGTCAAGGATATCTTTAGATTTATGTAAATGGCATATCCTGAATCTCTGTGTTGAATTGCAAAATCGCTAGGATGTGTCAGCTCAGCTGTACATTGACGATTACATTGTAGTGTTATACATCTACAACTAGGCAAAACATAATTCTTTCAGCTCTAATTCTCTGTACTTGCCAAGTCCTTCTTTTAAGATGAAATTAAAGACACTAGATGGGTAGGCGCTTCAGAGGCCGCATGCAGCATTAGTCGCTATACTGTCTATCACTTTGTGGGTGTGAACTGTGGAGCCTTCAGTACTCGCCCTAATGTCTGGCCTAGCCGCTCTGGGATGGGCTTAGGAGGATTGGGCCGAGCAGCTGCAACCGGGCAGCCTCTGGCAAGCTAAGATAGCCTGCACACATTCTATAGAAGTGATCCTGCCTCCAAGGCTCTCTTTTTAGGAACCCCCACCCCCCCAAGGCAGTCAGAGAGCCCTGGCATAGGCATCCACTTACAGTCCGTCACTGAGGAGTGAAACTCTTTAAACTGATGCTTCTTTTCCGTAGTCAGTGCCTGAGCTGACTGATTGTAATATGTAGAGGGACAGTTGTACAGAAGGTATCTGTTTACTAAAGCCCTGCTAAAGTTGCCGTTTAGTAGTGAACATTCACTCAAAGCACAACAGTGGCGCCAAAATGTTATCAAAAATGAGGGCAGATTATTTTTATTCAACAAATCTTCTTCTGCTATATCCATTTTAGCATGACTATACTCTCTTTTTAATGAACCATGCAGCTGGTCAGTGTTCTTAAAGTACTAATGATAACCATTATATGCTCAGAAAAGTACATTGTGACATAGAGGCTAAATCTGTTATGAAAATGATAACCACCATCGTCATCATCATCATTATCATAATTCATACTAAGATCATTCATTGATACAGTAGTATCCAAAATATTTACAAACTCAGCACTTAAAGCTGGTGATGATACAGTCAGGTGCTGTCCCAAACCCTAATCCCTAAATTAAAATTTCTGAAAATATACCTTTTTTTTTTTCTTTTTTAAATTTACAAAAGGGGCCAACATCTCTCCAGGAAGAAACATGCAGTCAGCAAAACTCAAAAGTATTAATAGTATTAATAACATTCATAGCAGTTCACTTACCTGTCTAGAAGAAACTAATTCTGCATCAAAGTTTATCCCTTTACTCGTCAACCACATCTCCAGTGGTAAAACAACGTCAGTGTGAACTCTCATTTTGCTGTTCTTGCGTAGCTGTTGTTATAATTGTTGCTTGCCAGAAGCTTCACCTGTTAATAATTTTAGTTCATTTTAGAATATTCTAAATTAAAAACTTACATATTGCCCCTTTACGAATCTTCACTACTAAAACATATCAAGCCATTTTTTTTGTTTTTAATAATACATATTTTGCATGAACTGTTCAAAACTGTGTTTGCTAGTCATGTAAGCTGTTCTCAACATTAACTAAAATACTTATTAACTAAAACTAATAATAGTTGTAATTGTATTGTTTTTTTTTTTTACAACATGGAATGACGAATAATTTATAGAACTAATTAAAACCAATTTGGTATAATAATTTTAATAAGTCAATTAGGCTACATTACAAGCCTTCTAGCTCAATTTGATTTTTTTGTTGAAACTTAATCTTCCTAACTGGATGGCTCATGCTGATGTTTGTAAAGGACCCATATCTGTCATTAAAGCAAAATGACCTGCACGCACACATCAAATTGAGTAACTGAGTAACTCAGAAAGTTACGTGCTACTACAACATGAGTATTAAATGTTGGTGTTTATAGAGTGAAGAAAAAAACACCTGACATTCAGCCTCAACACTCTGATGGTTGCATGCAGATTAATCGGATATGTATCTGATCTAGAACTGCAGATGAAAGTGATAAAATATCAGATTTGTTTTTTTCCGCAGACATCAGAAATGTGCTACATTAACACAATTACTCACTTGTGTAACTTGTGCCCTTTACTTGTCTTACTTGTGCCCTTTATCCTGGTAATCGTGAACAGATATACTGATGTACCCTATTGGTACTTCAATAAAACACTCTGATAGGAGTATTCAAAAAAGCAGAGTGAAATAAAGCGTATCAGGTCAAAACTTCAGACTTTGTTGCTTCTTAGTATACTCTGCATCTATCAACATAGCTTTTAATAAACTTGAGTTTCTATGTGTTATTATTTAGGATCAATCTGTTCTGAAATAAACTGCTAAGGCTTAAAGGCTAAGGTGTGAAGGTTGAAATTAAGCAGAAAAACAGTCATTCTGAGCTCTGTGTACCAGTGAACCGTTAATGTGGAACTCAGCAGAAACTTCGATCACATCATACACATCATCCTAAAACCCTCAGATACGTGTGCAGAATGGAGTAATGGAATTGTGTTTTATCCACCTCGTAATTAAGCTCGTAAGTGAGTTTCTGTAGCCGTTTGTGATGTGTTTGCCCCCTCTGAGTCTATTTGGCCTAAGTGTTACAAGCTGAGATGCATAATGCTGTATGTTTTATTCACTCATGCATGCAGGGAGCGTAATTCAGAGCCTCACTGCTTCTTCCCAATTCACACAGGCAATGGAAAACAGATGCTTAGCACCAAAGCATCACCAAACAAAACCACACATCCTGGAGCCACAGCAGAGTCTGCACGGGCCCATCGTGCTCCCGCTTTTCCAGCTCTGACTTTCCTATGCAGAGACAGGCCAGCATAGCTGCAGGCCACCCACACACGCACACACACACTCTCTCTCTCTCTCTTTCTCTCTTTCTCTCTCGGAGAGAGTAGCAGCACTCAGCATTTTACTATACAAACCAAGAGAGCCCCACTGTCTCCCTCGCCACCTGTAAACAAACCGCATCATCTGGAAAAGTACACTCGGGCTTTGGGCTAGGACTGCACACTACTGTGAAGTGTGTGTGTGTGTATGCATGCGCTGTATGAACAAGTGAAATATGTAATTATACCAATTACATTAAATTAGTAAGACATTTCATATCTTAGTTTTGTGCATAAGTAGGGTTAATTCAAGATGCTAATTCCCAAATGTAACCATTATGAGAATTCTGCAAGCTTTGTGCTCCACTTTGAACGTGAGAGAAGGAAACATGTCTGCTTTCTGTATATTTCCAGTTTCAGTAAATATGTATATATGCCATTAACTAATCAAAATTCCACCAGATACACTATGAATCTGCAGAATAAACTGCCGACCCCTAAGACTGAACTTTGAAGGTGAGCAAATATAGAACTGAAGATTCAGTACCCTGTATGGATCATTCTGTTGAACTGCTGTAAATTTTGCATTAAACTGACCCTATTCCTGGTCAAAATGTACTTACTGTAATACATGATTGAATATTAAACTGTAGTGCTTTAAAAGCAGTCATAACACTGTATCAAATGATCAGGTAGCTGCTACTGTTTCTGTAGTGACAGGTGTAGCTATTTGTGAGCAGAACTAGCCATCACAGCAAACACAGCCCCATCACAATATCACATCACAATATTTATTTCCAACCAGATCTTGTATTAACAATGGGAGAGTATCGCTTTTCCAGCACATCCTAAATAGGTTAAAGTCAGGGCTCTGTGGTGGCTAATTCATGTGTGGAAATGATTCCTCACATTCTCTAAACCACTCTTTCATAATCTGAGCCCAATGAGTTATGGTCTTGGAATATGCTTAAGATGTCATTGACAGCAAAAGTCCTTTGATGGGATAACCTGGTCATTGAGTTCATGCAGGTGGTCAGCTGACATTCCTACGGTCGCATTCCATTGTTGAGCATAAACTTGACCAACTCCACTTCCATGGCCATGAGGGACAGGCATGCTGTCTCACTTCCTGCTGTAAAAAACAGGGGTGTGGCTTAAGTACGGCTTCGCCTATAAACTCCTTATGTTTTGGTGACATGAAAGATTTAGACAGAAGTTATAGATCATTTTTATTTATTTAAAAATTTAAATCATGATACTTCTAAGACTTTTTAAAATTTTACTTTAAAATAAATATAAAAGTTGAAAAGTAAAATGGCATTAATATTTTTTATCAGAAATAACCCTGTAAATGATGATTTTGTATATACGTAGCAGATTAGTGCCTTGGGTTCAGATATTTTTAATGTCTAATGTTTCTCTCTCTCTTTTTTTTTTTTACAGTGGAACTACTGTTAAAACTTAATTGGTTTAATAACAAGTTTATTTACGCTTTATTTATTATATGTCTAATTATATTATGTCATCTCACATCTCATTGCTTTTGGTTCTTCTGAAAACTTGGAGACCGATCATTTTGCAGCGGCTCCGTGTGGCCCCTTAGAGAGAGAAGAGGGGTTTACAGAGGCTGAAGCTGTGCTGGCTTCAGTTAGCCTGGGAGCCAGCAGATGGTGTCCTTTCACCAGGGTCAGCGGGGAAGCAGAAAGAGGGGGAAGCGTCTGCCCCACAGTTCCCCCCTCAAACCCTCCCTCTCTCTCTCTCTTGCATGCACACCCAGCAGTGGGCAGAGGCAGCAGTGGCCAGGCAGGTCCAGCTCAGCCCGGCCCCATGCGCTAAGCTGTATTAAAAACCTAATTAAGTTGCGTGCCAGTAAATAGGGGGAGGTTATTGGATTTGCTGCCTTAGCTGCTGGACGGCCTTCTAATTTAATCAGACCCCTGTCGCTCGTCCAGCTTCAGACGATGCTAGAGGTGTTTGCCCTCCGCCCCCCTCCCCATCTTTCTATGGACTTAGACTCTGATCGTATACTGCTTTACTGGACAGACGTGGTTTGTGTGTTGGAGATACAGCAGGGTTTGACCTGTGCTTTCCGTGGCATGCTCACGTATGAGGGCTGTACAGTGTTTGGGGGAGCAGATTAAGGCCAGTGTGATTGTGTAATAGGTTAATACGCTGGTTTGCCTCCAGAGGTGGAGATGTAAAGGTGCTGCTCCCTGGGCATGTGAGGGAATTGGCTACTGAATTACACAACCTGCTTAACTGTGTTAGTACACTTGACCTCCGGCTCTGCCTTTGGCTGGCACTCCTGACTGCATATATGCAGTAGGAGTTTCACCACTGTGGGCAGCATGGCCCAGCGTGCAACCGCCACTGAGCACGATACAGACAGAGCGACCAGGAAAGATCACAGAGATAATATTAATTTATACGATGGCTATATGGCAGCATTATAAATAAATCCAGTTGTGTAAGTGCACAGTCGACAGTGATGCGCTCTGGAAGCTGTAAGGTGTAACATCGCCATCAGAGCCACATTTTTTTATCACACAGTTTTTATCACTATTTGAAAAACGCCAGCTGGTCTTACATTGTGTGAACGTTTCATGACAGGTGGAAAAAAACAAAAAATGGTCCAAATGAGGGATGGTATATCTGTATTAGAGATGTGCAGTAGGACTAAATTAGATCGGAGAGGGTTAATGAGTGGATAATTAACTAACCACAGAAAGACACAAAAAACACGATTACCAGCAGTAATGCATGCTGGAAAACCTAAGCCTTATAGAAGTATGGAGTAATAGGCTAATGTATAACCTGTGGACTTACATCATGTCACTCATGTTAGTTTACAGCATTCCAGCACTTCACAAATTGCAGTCTTCCCTTAGATTTGACTTCCCAATGTATTACAGCCTTCAGGGGAACTTTCTATTGCAAATGTGAACCATTTAGACCCTGGCTGATTTTACTTAGCATCTGTTTTGTTAGGCTTGCACAAAATCTGTACACTGGTGTTTAGTGTTAAGTTCCCTTATTGGTCAGTACTGCTGTGTGTTGTCAAATACATATGTGCTTCCAGTTTGTTACTGCAATGATGCTGCAGAGCAGACCAGGAGTGGGTGAGCGTTTTAGGGGCAGTCGTGTGTTAGAGGTTAGGGAACGAGCTTTGTGACCGGAGGATCGCCAGTTCGATTCACTTCATGGATGGGTTAAATGCGGAAGATAAGTTCTGAATGAAGAATGGACCAATAGAAATGCTGTAAACTTCCACTAAAGATGAAAAAACTTGGTATATTAAAATCAGCAGTGAAGAAGCCACGTTATTCCAAACACTGGAGCATTCATGTATATTTCCTTTTTTTATTTCTGTTTTATTCATATACAGTAAGATTTATAACAAAAAGTACCTTCTTTTTTCACCTTTTTCGAAAAACCAGTCTGTAAACGCTGTACATGAGATATATATATATATATATATATATATATATATATATGCAGTTCAACAAGTGAAGTCTGTTTTAAATAGTTATTTTTGTAGTGCAATTTTTATGTACAACTATTTAATTATTTTCTTAATTATTTGATTTATTTATTTATTTTTTATTTTGAGATTTTGTTAACAATGTATCGAGTTGACCTAACAGGTCATTTGACCAGGAGTATTTAAACTTTTGCACACAGCCATATAGATGGAAGCTAGGACAGTCATTGATATACGATGGTGAACTTGATATTTGACAGTCGGGTGAGTGAGAGTGGGTGGGTTTTGGGTGTGGAGGGGCGAAGGGGGTGAGGCATGGCAGAGTTTGCCCGGCGCCAGACTCTGGAGGTGGTCAGCAGCAGTGGCGCCAGCCCCCTACACAGCAGGGCCTTAGTCTGGGACAAGCTGCCCACCACAGCCCTGCTAACAGCTCTGTCCAGCTCCTAGCAGGGGGCCAGAGAGAGAGAGGAAGACACTGCAATGGAAAAGGAGAGAGAGAGAGAGAGAGAGAGAGAGAGAGAGAGAGAGATGGTAGTAGGGAAAAAAAGGGGGTGAGAGAGATATAGAGCCTGTGTTGCCTACAGAAGCCAGAGAAAGCAGCCTGTTTCAACACAAAGCAAGGATAAGGGGAGGGGGTGAAGAAGGGAGAAAAAGGGAGAAGAATTCCAGTGAAAGGCAGATCATTGTTGAGCGTGAGGGACCCAAACTTGGAGCGTTCGCCCACTGCAGCCGGCCTAAGCAGCCTGCTCCAGTTCCCACAGGAGCGGGTGAGGGATAAGTGGAAGGGTGGGGGAGCAGAGAGAGAGAGAACAGGGTCTGCACAGACGGCAGTGGCCCCAGCCAGCAGGAGCAGGGCATCTGTCTTCCCCCCTCAGCAACAGCTAGAGGCCTCCCCTCTTCTCCTCTGTCTTTCTCCCTCTCTCTCTCTCTGGCACACTGCTACGGAAAGGGATCTGGGACAGGCTGGGACGTGGGCTCTGAGGGCAGGCCCACAGTGGGACCAAAGAGTAGTAGCTGCAGGAGTCCAAGAGTTTGGACACATTATTGTCATTTAGTGCGATGGCTTGGACAAAAATCAAATGTACACAGATTTCCCGTTATCCCAAACACTGTCGACCAGCCAAGAAGTTCAAGTCGTTACTTTAACACTGTAAGACAAACTGTCATCTGCAAAAATCCTTAAAAGCATGTCACATGTCTAAAACCTATACTAAACGATCAGAAGATCAGAACTCTGCATGTACTTTGCATGTCCATTTTTATTAGATAACAGCATACAGGGTCAGAAACCACATACACGTAACTGAGATCCTCCGAAACTGAGAAAATAGGTTAAGCTAAGTGCAAGACGATTTAGGTGATACTTGATAGGATACTTTTACTTCTTAGCTACATTACTCCTGTAGCTCCAGCTCAACACTAAAAGGCAAGGACACTGAACATGACATGCCTGGAAGTATATTGTTTTAAAGCGGATAAATTTGAGTTTTGGCCAAGTCATGCAGAAGTATAACTGTGAGCAGTTAAGCAGGTTGAACTGTACAGGAGTCTTTTATAGACATTAACTAGCCAATAAATGATCAGGAACCCTCAGCAGTCAAAACACTCCTTATGCACTTTATAACTTTGATATGGTGTTTACTGAGCTACAGATACAGACGTAGTGTCTCTCAGTATGGTCTCGGGCCAGCATGCCAGTTGAAAGCACTGAAATCGCAGGGGCTAGTAAAAACATGCTTAGTTCATCCTGCTAATGAAACCTCAGCCTTAGCTACACACACCCTTAACGCTGGAATCAGAATCAGACATCAGTCCTTGTAAACTGAAAGTAAACACAAGCACAGTGTTCAGTATGAAGTGCTTTATTATTCAGCAGCATGGTATTCCCTGATAAAACACTGGACTTGAGGTGCGGTGTGCTGGTGCTGTGTGGAGGACTCGTTTATGAGTGTTTGCTGTGTTGTGTGTGTTTCTGTGTGTGTTTGTGCAGACTGCAGCAGCTGGACCAGCACAGTCAGTGCAGCGCTCAGCAGGTGCTGGATCTGCTCAACAGACAGAAGCAGCTCTTACAGGAGAGGCAGCTCCTCAGTGAAGAAATGCAGAACCTCCGCATCCAGGTCACACCTCCACTGCCAACATTACACTCTCAGTTTGACGACGCTTTAATAAAACTGGGTTTGGTGTTCCAGAAAGCTGGACACCTGCTTCCATCAATACATGAGCTTTTTCCAAAATGGTCAAATAAGAAAAGTTTGCACAGAATTATGGTATTGCGGTGTTAAGAGGTATATAAATAAACAGATAGATTTAAATATTATATTGATTGTGTTTTCCTTCGAAGGAGGACCAATATGTTTTAGCCACATTATCACTGATGTAGTTCTTTCATAATGGTGCAAATGTCAGGAGGTACACTACAGGAAGCAGTTATGCTAAATAATACAAAGAAGAAAAAATATCATTAAAAATTATCAATAATAATAATAATAATAATAATAATAATAATTACTATTATAATAATAACAATAATTATTAATGTATATGTATGTATGTATGTATGTATATATATGTATATATATATATATATATATATATATATATATATTTAGAATTAATACATATTATATATAGAATTATCATTATTAACAACAACAATAATAATAATTCATTTGATTTGTTTCCTTATTAAGCTAATAATAATTTCACTTTAAGTAAAAATGTATACACAAGACACAACAAATTGACCCTGTTGACCCTACTACACGGACATGAACCCATTTAAATTGGAACTATAATTTAAATTCTTGGCATAGTTTAATCGCAACGACATTCAGAGTGATTTAAACTGAAATGCATATTCCAGAGAAACTTAGCAATCAAAGCTGTTCATAGTGGTGTTGATTGGAATCTAAATGTTCCCACACGGCTTTCAGTGTAGAAGAGAAGGTAATTCTGTTCCATCTCAGTATAGAATTATACAGATATAAAAAAATAAAATAATTAAATAAAGTAAAAATACCTTTTTACGTCCATTTTAAATAAAAATGTGTTTGAAAAGCATTGCCAAGAGAAAAAGAATTGGAAGTCGGAAGGTTCTGGGAGACAGCATTGCGTTTAATGTTAATAACTAAAAAAAAAAAAGTAATATCTTTAAAGTAAAACCGTTTCTGTTATTTTGTTAATATTCTTTGCAAGTATTCTCAAACAGATTATGATGGGACTATAAATGGTAGAATATCTCTCCCCGGCACATTCTGTACTGCACTGACATGCGGGAGACTGTTTTTTTGAGGAACCCATGATCAAATCTACAGGAACAGTTTAGCGGCAGTTGGTGCGCTTAGAGAAACTGATAACTTCCCACCCACAGGCCTGTTGTAGGAACTCTCCATGGTGCTGAATGTCATATGGTAGTCTAGTGCTGGGCGGTATTACTGAAACGCAATATTATGGTGCTTTTCAAGCATATCACAATATCAGAAGATAATTACGTTTGCATTATTACAGTTAATGGCCCCATGTTGATACTCTGTACTGAAAGAATGACTGGATTTTGAATGCCTTGGACTTTAACACAGTATTTTACATTAACACCACACACATTTTAGTTTCTAAGGGAAACCAACTTTTTTTAGTTTTCATATATTTCTGTATATAGGTGTTATGTAATAAGGCAAATATGTTGCAGTTCAGTTTTTTATAGAAAGCATAATTGTGGTGCAACACCAAAACTGTATAGACAACCTCCCAGCACTACGGTAGTTGTTACTATAAATGCCAATAATTAAATTGCATTATTCCGATTACTTCTTATAATTGTCGGAATGGCTTTGGAGATTTTCTGCAGCTCAATCCTGAAAATGATGGAAGTCGATGCAAGTTTTGATTTTAAGTGGTGTTGTTTAAATCCAACTGTGCTCATAGCAGGTTTAAACTACTTCCATGTCAGCTGAAATAGAGAGAGAGGGGGGGATGCAGGAAAGAGAGAGATAGAGAGAGAGCACAAGCAGCACAGCAGCTGGTAGCCATGGCTGCACATCACGCAAGACTAGGCGCCCACAGATGCTCATCCAGATTGCTGCTAGAGGCGCGTCAGCAACAGACAGTGACTAGCCGCACGCTGACATCCGTAGGAGATTATGGCAAACGGAGCGCCTCTCCACAAAGCGCCCGCACTCACGGCTCCGTTAATACTGCCATGCTGTTGTTTTGTTAGGAGACGAGAGGAGGACAGAGTTAGCGTCTTCAGCTCCCCGTCCAAGCTTTTCTTTAAGAACATCCACATGCTCAGTGGAACGGCGCCTTGGAAGAGTTCAGACTGCTTCTGCGAGGAACAGAAAGAAGCGTTTTGTGTGGTTCAGTAGTAAGAAATGAACAGATGAAACAAATAACGGAAAGAACGGAAAGTTGTACTGGTTGTCTTTACGCATCAGTTCCATGTGGTTTAAGGAATTCTCCAGAGCTTTGAATCTATGTGTGCTTTATCTGTAGGATGTGATCAGTAAATGTGCTGTACATAGATAAACAGTAAACCTTCACTCAGAGTACATTCAGGAACCATACGAGTTCAGTACCTGCCTATTGGCTGTCAGGTTACCGGTAATCTAGGAGAGACCTCAACAGAGAGGTGAGGTTATCAAAAACCTCTCCTTACCTTTCCTATAAAGGTGCCCTAGAATGCATTTATTCAGCATTTCAGATTATTCTCGGATGTCTACACAGTAGGTGTGTGACTTTGGTCGGGGCGGAAAAATGCCTAGTTGCGGTTTTCCACACCCATTTCCGCCCTTATTTAAGTGTGGTGAATAATGTGAGGAGCTCTGCCCTAATTAGCTGGTTCAGAGTGAGGCACACGGTGATCACACAGAAGCTACACAGTTTGCTAGTAGCTAACATAACCTGTACTGGCGCCTTGCTTTTGATCTGGACATCAACACAAACTAAATTAAAGTTTTTACTCCATGAAACTTTTTGATGATCTGGCTTTAACTGTCAGACAGCGATACAATCGCACGGCATGGCTGCTACTTACAGGCTGCTGTTGGTGGTGTGAAGCTTAGAAAGGTGGAGCTGCTCCTCTCTTCAGTCTCTTCATTGTGAAACACTGGGTAAAGCCTCACTACCGTATGAGGTTTGAGAAACTGTCTGGTGAAATGTGCGGAACAACTTTGAATTAAATTTGTCCAGGAGGACGTGGGTGCTGAGGTTGTGCTTCCAGTTCTTCAATCCATTTTAAATGATGCTGCATTTAAGGTGGAATGGAACATTCGTTTAAGAAGCTGGAGAACAGGAAGCATTTCTGTTCCTTGGAAAGGGTATGAAATGTGCTGACATGTCTCTTCACCCCCTGGAACACCGTAATCTTCATTGCTGTTGCTCTGCTGTCATGTGTAAATGTGAACTGTCCTCATTCAGTTATACCAGTGAAGGTGGATTTTCTATTCTCTGGCCCCTTTAAAGCTGCTGGAAAATACAGGAAGGCCGGTTTTGTTTTACAGTCCAGTCCAGTGCAGTGCAGTTTGTGTTTTTTAATGGTTACAGTGAAAGAGAAAAAGTAGTTTATCCATAAATCAGAAAAATCAGTGTGTGAATTGTCCTGACAAACTTATCATGGGGAAAAAAAAAACAAGCCTCAAAGTGGAAGTCGCTTTATAAAGCACCGCAGCGTTTCCAGGCATAGCAGTAAAAGCACACTCCCATTGCTTTGCACTGTGAGCTGCTCATTCTGTCACACTGTCAAAACACGAGTATGAACTGAACTGTTTGTATTTCTTCCTGTCTCTTCAGTTACCAGCCGAGAAGAGAGAAGATTTCCCAACAGTGTGAGGGCGGCTCTCTCGTTCTCTCGCTCTCCTTTCCACGAACCCGCTTTTGGACTTCAACCGTTCACCAACAGTCTGTCGTCGCTGTCCGTCCGATCTGATAAATCACCTCAGAATTTTGCTACAAGTATGAAGTGGGTGCATTAGTGCGGGTTTGTGCGTGTGATGGCCGCAGGGGTCCGAGTGACATCACAATTCATGCTGGGCGCACAGCAGCAATGCTGGCTCCTCGTCACTAACACAAACCCGCACACACACCACACCTTCTGCACTCCCTGGATGCCGCACATAGATTCGGTAAATTACTTCCATGACCACCATGAACTGTTTCTCTTCAGTTGTGGTCTAATCATTCTGCTGGTGCTGCTGATTGTTATACTGGCTCATGCAGGCTCTGTGTTTTTATGGTTTGTATAGATTTGTTATGCTTTCTACATATCAATAAATTATTCTTATATTCTTCACCGAGTCTGCTCTCCCTCCACCGTACAAATAGACCAGAACAGCAGCAATATTTAGAGCCCGAAGAAGCAAAACACCTCCACCCAAAAAGCAGATTGACGTAGTGCTTTATTTAAGCAGTCTGTAAGAAGGAAAATAATGTGCATCCCTATCATATACATTTACATGTAAAAATACTAAGGATGTTCAGTGTACAAAAAACAAGTTCTCGCAGATCAGCATTTTCACATCCCTGTGAGCCACAGATTCAAGGAAATAAACATTCTCTTTTAGTCATTAAATATGACAACCGGTAATACAGTCCTTCGTTTTTTGTTTTGTATTTTGGGGTCAAGTCCCTTCTGCATAAAATTCTTAACCACATGACTAGATCTTAACATGGATCTAATGACAGAGCTAGCAAGGTCAAGAAGTGTCACAAACTCTAAAGCTACATGGACGTAAAATTAATTACAAGTTATTGATTTTTTTTTTTTTCCAGGTTTTTTTTTGTTTTGTTTTAAATAAATACTTTACAGTTCATGCTTGTTCATAATACACTACCAGGAGAAAGTCTGTTGTAGACAGTACAAACAGTAGCAGCAAAGAGTACGTTGAGGTGTAAAATATTTATTATAGACCCTGCAGTAAGAATGGAACCCATTTGCTCGTGTGGCCTGCCGATTACCAGGTGTCGGTGTGGGGGTGTCCCTCTCACACAGTTTTACCCACTGAGAGGGAGAAAGCCCCCATTAACCTTCTGTTTGGGTTCAGAGGCGCAGGAGTCAAAGCTTGCGCCGTAACCTTTGCGCTGGGTTTCCATGTTTCTTTAGTTTGTAGAGTTGAATATGTTTTTGACAGTAACTGCTGAGGCGGTGTCACTGGTCCAGTCCGACTTTTCCCAGAAAGCTGTAGAAAGCGCTCAGAAGGAGGGAGGAGGGGAAAAGTTGGCCTGTCTGAATGTCACCAAAGCGAACCATTTTCTGTGTGTGTGTGTGTGTGTGTGTGTGTGTGTGTGTGTATGTGTATCTGTGTGTGTGTGTGTGTGTGTGTCTCCTGGCAGCGTCTCACCACATTCACACCATTACACTTTACAAAGCAAAATTACATTATTACAAAAAAGAAACAGCGTGGGCAGGGAATGTGTGCTTTCAAGTACTTTTTTTTTCCTTTTTAAAGCAGGGACCTCATTTCATATCTGAACTATAGAAAAAGGGCAATGGGCATGAAAGTGCAGCTATACATAATTTAAAGTTTTGCGGCTATGGAATTTTAAAAAAGTGTGTGATGATATATATATATATATATATTTTTTTTGGCCAGCAAGTGGCAAAGGTCCTTTCTCAGCTTAAGTAAGAGTGTACTGTATTATCAGTTACGTCCTTCACATGCAAGCCAACACACAGCATCACTCGCGTCTCTGCTTCTCATTTCTTCCTGAAAATCTGCATCATCAGACTCTACACGTGCATATTCATAAGAGAGTGTCACAGTAAGAGTCAATCCCAATGAGGCAATGCACTACAATGTACAACTTCTCAGCACAAGTGAGACCAAAACCAACAACACATTCCAACAACTTAAAGGGCCCATACTTTTTTCCATTGTTGTTCACTTATAACAATGATGACATCAATTGAATGTACCAGTCATATTTTTACATCACCATTTTCCACTCCGCCTGTTAGAAAGCAGACTGTGCTTCTGTGCCTGTAAAACTGACATGCACTCTGTGCCGATTGGCCCTGCATTATGCCATTTTCATGAGATACACTGACTTGAAACTCAACGTGAAGGGGTGAGGTGAAACTGCGGTTGGCTGAAAGGGTGGATACAGGTAAATGAGTTTGGACTTATGATGTTTTTGTAGCTTAGCTTCTATATATGGACTGTCTGAACTGGGACTGGAACATTTTGAAATGATGACCATGTGTGCACATTAACACCTATATTTAAAAATAGTAAGTCATTTGGTTTTCTATATTATGGGCCCTTTAAATCATCACGTGTGACATGTTTGAATTTAAACAAAAAGTAACCGACAGGAAGCAAATAACGCCTTGACAACATCAGAACAAATAAAGACAGTATGTTAACTCTGAAGTTACTCGTTGCTAAATAAATAAGTAAACGCTGAATTATAAACATTATGAATCATCATTATCATCATCATCATTCACCCAACACCAGATCAATCATTTTTTCTCCAACAGAAAGAAAATATCAGTCTACAGAAAACAGGAATATAGAAGTTGGAAGACAGAAGCTTTGTGATTGCAGTACCACAGTCTTGTCAACACAGAAAACAGTGAGCTGGCATCTCCTAAGTTCACAATCAGTGCTGTAAATTTTTTTTGCTCAGATTCAGACTTTTTGCCGACTCATTCGCTCAAAACCGACATTCTTTCTCAAACCATCAAAGCAATACTTAATCTAAACTCATCTCTCTACCATTTATCCCAGCTATAACAGTCCTGCTGCTAAAATCCCCTCACGTACAGTATACCCCGCATCACCATCTCCTATTCTACAGTACAGAGACACTACCACGTCCAGAACACACCAACTTACTCTTCCTCTCCTAATAAACACAATACCATCAACACCAGTCTCATACAATACCACACCACAGCGCTGGCAGAGCATCCACTCATTCACCCTACGGTTCCCACAACATCCCCTTAAACCCAAAACAGAGCACAAGGCAATGCATTGTCTAAACTCCAACATTTTTATATGGGAATTTAAAAATGCTGCTCTTCGTTCAGACTGGGAGAGCTAAACGAGGCCGAACTTTAACTTAACAAGTACATGCAACGACATCCTCCCGGTATAAACTCAACTGACATCCCACAGACTCACTGGAAGATCGACTACACACAGACCCAGTCTTTGGAAACCAACATGACTACACTAAGAGCCATTTCTGTCGTGTAAAAAAGGGGTTTATTGCCAAACGCTGTTAAAAGAATCCTCCAGTGTTTTTCAGTGGAATTTCTCTTTCGCAGCTGTAGCCTACGGTTACCACGGACACCACCGTAGACTCAATGCACTTTTCTGCTCTTTTCCAGAACAAACAAACAAACGAGTTGAAATGACAGTACTCAGAGACCACCCTCTGTGCATTTCATCTACAGTCAAAACAGCCATCAACTTATTCATTTAGGAGATATTTCTAAGATCCACGTGCATAAGGAAGAGGAAGGACAAAGAAAAAGGAGCAACGAAACGAGAGAAAATGGGACTCTCAGTAACCATGCAAGACCTAGAAGACCATTAATGCTTTTATCTTTGAGACAGAGCAAAAAAAGCTAAGCTCCATTTCTGCATCAGACCTGAAACATCCAGTAATGTTTCTGTCCTTCCTTTCACTGTGAGAAGACAACTCGGCGCTATGGGCCAAAAAGATGTGCAGCTGTCAAGAATCCCTCAGAGAAGGAAATAAATACAAACAAAGAAGCTGCTGGTGGTCATCAAACAGTGGAGTGTCCACTCCAGAGTGTAGACCTCAGTATCACTGTATGAATCAGGGGAAGCAGAAAATGCAGCTTCAACAACTGGGGGGGGGGTTGGGGGGGGGGACCATCCCTCCGGACTTTCTCCTGAGAAGAATCAATCCTAAATAATGAAATAAAATTAAGAGTGGTCTTTTACATTGTACTGTATCCAACAGATGCGACATACAGGAGCCAAAATCTTAATAGCTTAAAGCACAGCCAGGACGTTTCCTTGTTTTTCATTCCTGTTAAATGGTATAATTACAGTTAAGAGGAGAAAACAGAACAGTGGTGTTTGGTGGACAGGCTAGGAAATTGGAACACGTGTCAGCTGTGCGACTTTCTCCTCAGTCTAGTCTGAAAAACACTGGAGTATTGCTTTAAGGATAAAGTGATGTACCACATTTAAAGGAATCAGACACAAACACTTCAGACCTGGTACAAGAGCCCGACCGGCACAGTTCATTATGGACAGCTGTACTGCCATTGCTCTAACATGAGCGCTAGCAACACTGCTAGCATTTGCGTACATTGACAATTGACAGGTCCCAACCATTTCTACTTAGAACAGCAGCTCATTATTCAAATCAGCATTTACTGTGGACGTCTTCCACCAGTGCACTGGCCTGTAGGTGTACTGATCTGCCTCTCCGACCTCACTGTGTTCTTTCACTGCATGAAGGTAGACCAGACCGGATGACTTGAAATGTTAAAGGAATTTTAAGCTTGAAATCGGCGATTACAAGACCGAGTACACCGAAACGAACAAGCCTAACAGCAGAGGCTTTCATCACGGCCGATAAAACAAATGGAGCACGTTCCAACAGGATTCCAAACCCGACTCTTCACCTTAGATAATACTGTCCAGCTCGCCTCGAGTAAACGGCCCATTAGAGGAAGCAATGGAAAAGGCCAGAATGAGCAGTGCCTCGGCCAGCCGTGGGAAAATGCCAGAAGAAAAACACATTGTTAAGTCTCACTAGACAGAGCTACTGAGCGCCATGCTCTTGTATTTACATACGCTAGTGAAAGCCACACTTTCTCCACTGCCAGAGCATAGCAGTGGCTTTGTGTCTGCTGCTGAGAGGACCAGGTCGCGCAGCCCTTTATACGTCAGAACGGCTCGCTATGGAGAAAGGGACGATGGAAAAAGAAGCATGAGCAATGCTACAATGGAGTGAAAAGGACGCCCGCAGGCTGTTGTCCCCATAAGAAAAGACAAATAAACCTTATCCAAAAAAAAAAAGCAACAACATAAAGCAAAGGCCTTTGCCCAATTTACATTCTTAAGCCATTTTTAGGTGCATTTTCTTGTCCAGTCAGGAACCTCTGGACAATCTTTACAACAAGGACAAACAAACAAAAATAAATAAATAACATTTTTACCTAAGCATATTCCCTATCGTTAAACAACATAACAGAGCCTCAGCGCTCCATCAGCTAACGCTGGCTTTACTGAGCCCTGTCGGTCATACTGACAACTCAGAGGAATGTGCTCCAGTGCACTGAAGTCATGAGTATATGCTTGTCTGTTAGTTCAGAGTGCTGATCGTTTTGGGGGTTAGCTGCAAACTGTGGAGCAAGTGTAGCTCGCGTCACTGCTGAGCATCAGTGTCAAACCCTCCCAGGTTTATCGCCGGTAATCGCTATGATCTAACCATCAAATGGAATGACAGAAGATCTAAAAGGGAATGATCCGAGAAGAAAGCCTTCCATATGCTGGCAAAAGGAAGATAGTGATGGTCATATTGGACAGATCAGAGGCTTTTCTGATCTGAATATGTGAGCGTACCTAAAGCAGAACACGTCCTATAACTGTAAAGAGATGTAAAGCTGCATGGCTCAGATTCACAGGACTGTTTCAGCTGAGAATGCCCCGCCAATGCCACAGTGAAACATTACAACAGATCCTAAACCAGACTGGTGAGAGAGAGAGAGAGAGAGAGAGAGAGAGAGAGAGAGAGAGAGAGAGAGAGAGAGAGAGAGAGAGAGAGAGAGAGAGACAGACAGACAGACAGACAGACAGACAGACAGACAGACAGAGACAGACAGACAGACAGACAGACAGACAGACAGAGAGAGAGAGAGAGAGAGAGAGAGAGAGAGAGAGAGAGAGAGAGAGAGAGAGAGAGAGAGAGAGAGAGAGAGAGAGAGAGAGAGAGAGAGAGAGAGAGAGAGAGAGAGAGAGAGACAGAGAGAGAGAGAGAAAGAGAAAGAGAGAGAGAGAGACAGAGAAAGAGAGAGAGAGACAGAGAGAGAGAGAGAGAGAGAGAGAGAGAGACAGACAGACAGAGAGACAGAGAGAGACAGAGAGACAGAGAGAGAGAGAGAGATAGATAGATAGAGCAGCAGCGTCAGTGGCCGTCCCCAGGCGAGCTGAGGAGCTGGAATAAAGCTAATCCTGTTTACCGAGTTGAGCACAGACGTGACCTGTGCAGCCTGAGAGTACCATTCGTGGCAGTTTTGGACTTGACACAGCAGCAGAGCAGGGACATCCTGCTGTACCTTACACCAGATGCAAATTCTGTGCAGCCAAGTTAAATACTAACGCTCGTGTGAATCTCAAGCCACGCTCGTTCTCTGATCTGAAATGGGAAGGTGTGTGATGCAGCTTCAGTGCTTTTAACTCCCGCTGAAGAAAAAATTTAAACATCTAAGGACTAAAAAACAAAAGGAAAAGAACAAACACACACAAAAGAAAACAAAAAGTAAACAAACAAACAGCACAGTTCTTCCTCCCCGGCATCCAACCCGGTGGGCTGAAGCTGCTCGGGATGTTGGAGTGGGCCGGACCCCAGGCCAGCCCGACGTGCAAAAACATTTCCCATTACCCTACAACTCAACCGTGTCCCTGGTGCCCTCGGCCTGGCTAGAGAGCGATGAAGGAATCCCCGTGGAGGAGGAGAGCTTTGTTTAGGTTAAGTCTGACTGGGGGAGAAGCTGAAGACGTAGTAGTAGTCTGTTCCAGTGGTAAAGCGTGATGAGGATGAGGCAGTGCTGGCTGTGGAGGGGCTTCATTCTCTCCCGCTGGCCGAGTAAGAAAACTGAGGGAAGTGTGGCCGTCGCTCGTTATCCATACAGTCCATTCCATCTTCATCAACTGCACATGACAGACAGAGAGAACACGTCGTTTTGTGTTCATGAACACAGTGTGCAGCCGTACGGCTCCAGGTTTCCATACATTACAGATGGAAATAGCTTTTTTGTCTTCAACAGGTATAACAAACAGAACTGAGCACTGATATGCGGCAGCAGTGTACTTCTAGGGGACAGTTAATTTTTTCTGAGTATCTACATATAGACGGCAAGTAATTAAAGTCTCCTTGGCAGAGAATTTAATCAAGCTGGGATGTGAATGAAATCTCTTTTTTTTTTCTTCCCATTTTTGATGAAAACCCCAGAATTACAAGTGAGGAAATTGTGTGATGTTGCAACATGCTGGTGTACAGCACCACCCACATAGCATCACATGGCCATATAGCTGTAAGCATGTGAAAAACTAACACCCACATTAATCAGCGCTAGGAGTCCCAAAACAGCCGCACCAGCGAGTTCATCCAAAGTTATTTGTTTCTAAGTACAGACACGGAGTACAACTTCTGTCCTGATGGCCTGCGTGCGTCAATGTAGGCAGAGACAATATGGCAGGGCGAGTTTGTTGGTGCGAGAGAATAACAATGTCAAAGCCGCACTCACATTTTTCAGGGGGGGTTATCGTAATCGTCTGTGCCGTGAACTCTTCGTCAAAATATCTGGTATCCGTCTCCGACGACACCTGAGGCTTGAAGGGAGGTATCAGCTGAGGAAGGAAGCGTGAGAACAGGAGAGCGATGAAAAACAGAGAACACCTGTTTTGTGCAGGTCTAACACTGCATGCAGTGTGGTAAGCTGGAGGGCCCAATCTTACACCTTTGAGTTTTACACAGCACCTTCTGCACCAGTCATTGTGTTCTTTGTGCCTCTGGGGGGACAATATGTTTTTTTGCAGGGGGAGGTGGGAGGCAGACAGTATCTAACGAAGCACCATTAGCTGAGACAAATAAAATAAAAGTGCTATGTAGAGAAAGTAATGACATCAAGAAGAGAAGAAGTTCAGAAACGTGGGTGATGGCTTTAATGAACCCTGAGCTTTGCCAGGCTAGTCCCATCGAGGGTGAAGGACAAACCATTATTCATTGCAGTCCTGTTTGAGAACTGCAGCTGCTACACTGTGAGCCCAGTAGACATGTCAAAGCACCACTATACTAACCAACAGTACCATTCAGTACAGCTCCCTTTACCTTTTTATCATACACATCCTGCCAGTCCACTGCAGAAAAGAAACTGTGTCGCATTATTTCTTTAGCATCATCAGGACCTCCGCCAAGTCTATACGGAAACATAGAGAAGGGGGGTAGAAAAGACAGACTTAAAGAAAGGAGGTCTCCTGGTTTTCATAACACAGCACATAACTGTAAACACAGCAGGCATTATAAAATGCAGTAAGTAATATAATGTACTGTACAATTCATTTCACTCTGTAGTCCTGTACAAAACACTGCTACTGCATTTCATTTCAAGTCCAAAAGTCTCAGGAAAAGCTACAGAGAACTACACCGACTCATACAAGCACCACATCTACAGTTTTAGTACTTATAGTCTCCACTCTTTGCCTTATTACAGCTTTCCCCTTATCTAAGGAGATCTGCGGTCAGTGTTTTCAGGGAGATTTTTTTTATTTAATATTTTTTACTTTTTTTTATTTTATTTTTTTTCCTTTTACTCTTCCTAATTTCAGTCTTAGAAGTTAGTGGTATTTTCTGCTTCCCAACATCCAAAAACCCCAAACACATTCAGTGATACTGAAGTTCGGATTCTGGGGTAGTCAGTCCATTGTTTGATAAGTAAATGTTTTCATTTGTCTTTTATGCACAGTAGTGTATATTATGCTTATTGCTTTGTTTTGTGATGCTGTATGGATTTGGAAGGAATCGTTTACATGGCAGACAGTGGTTCCGGCTGCTAGATAGACGGTTTGAAATCTTCAGTCATTAGACTCTTCCACTCCGACATGGACAAGTACCATAAGGGTGGCCTGTTAATGTTAGCCTTATACTATCAACTGTACTATAAGTTTTTCCAAAATTACATATTTAAGAAAAAAAAAATCACAATACATCAACTTGCAATACATTAAATCGTTACCCCTGTATCATGATACATATTGGAGTGCCAGGCTCTTCCCCGTAACACATAACATCTACTAGGTGTTGTAAGGGTGGTAGGAATTCCATTGTCTCTGAAACTTAAATTAATTAAACACTAAATCTCTTCTCGTGTTGTCAAATCAAATCATAAAGCTTTAAAAATATGTTGAAATAAGCTTCTTATCTTGACATTAAATTTCCACATACTCTCCAAATTCATTATTAATAATTCCATGTTGGTTAATGTCCCAGTGTAAATAAGGATGCATGCAGGTGGGTGGTGTGGAAGCAGTTTTTCTGAGGGGGCCAGGGCTGAGGCTTGTTTACCTCTTGTTGGGTCTTTGATAAGGCAGCCCCTTGACCAGGGGCAGGAGGTGGGACGTGGTGGGCATCAGGCTGAGTGGGGGAAGCGTTTGGGGAACAAAACTTTGATGTTCCTTTCCATGGCGGGGATCCAGCTCCAAAAACAGCTTCTTCAATGGGTTCTGAATTGTAGGAAAGGGGGCAAACCCTTACCCCACAACATTTCCCATCTTCGTACATAACACTCCAAAGGGGGGAACCCCAACTAGTCTACTGCCACGGCCCATAAATTTCCATTATTCCTCCAGGCACCTGGGATAAGGGGGAAACACCACCACACGCAACAACACCCAAAACCACACACCACCCCACCAAACTACACCACCCACCCCACAACACCCAACCCAACACACACCCCACACACCAACAACCCACCACAAACCACCCAACAAACAACACACAACCCAACACTACCACACAACCCCACCCGACCCCACACAACCAAACACACCACCCCCAACCAACGTAAGTGGGGAAGGTCAGGCAAGTGGACTGAATATTTTAAAAAACCCAAACATGTTTACCGGGCCCACCAATCCCAACAACCATGAGGAAAACTGTTCAGTTTGTACTGTGTCCCTAAAAAAAAAGGATTATTCTGGTCAAAAAAAAACAGCAGTTCCTGGGGGTTTCATATAACTGGACCCCAGTGATTAAAATTGGGGTGGGGGACTGGCAGGCAGACAAATAGCACTTACAGTGGGGAACCTAGGCGAGCTGGGATTGTATGGGGCCAGTGAAGTGGGAAAAAGGGCGTTAGGGAAAGGATAGGTGCTTTACTTAAATTTACAGGGGGGACCAGTTTTTGAAAAAAAAAATACAGCAAAAACACCCCCCAACCAATCATCACTTTCCCCCCCGTTGTGGTTTGATCAGCTGAGATGGAATGCTGGCAGTCCAAAACATTTTGGATTGGGTTTTAGAACTAAAAGCTACAAAGGATGATCGTTACAACAAAAAAAAACACTATTAAAGTTCCCAACTAAATCACCCAAATCATGCTTAAAAACCGCCATTCCCGGCTTTTGAGGGTTTTTATGGGTTTAGGGCTGGTACAATAGACTGACAGGGGACGGGGGGGAAATCTGATGGTAGTTCTGTAGTCAGATCTTTTGAGACAATGTAAAATCCCACTTACTTCACTACTTCTACTAATTTACTACTAAGGGGGGGGGGGGGGGGGGGGACCACCCCTGTCAAATTCTGGGTCCCTTTGGTGTGCATGATGTCGTGCAAGAACACAGGCACTGCAGATAATGCTCATGATTTCTGTTGTTCCTTTTAAATATCTTTTTGCACAACATAGCATCCATGTGTCTGCGTGACATGGGTCCATGTCCCAGAGAGGAGGATTCTGGCCCCCCCCCCCCCCCCAAATCGGGAGTTGTGGCATAAAAAAAAACTGTTGGGCTTGGGGAAAAATGGCTGCCACAGCGTTCAAAAGCTACAACCAAGCAAGAGGCTTGAGGGGAGTTCCCCAAGAAAAAGTTTATTATTGGAGCTAAATGTGGGGGGGACACCCAGTAAAAGTTTCCGCATGGGGACCTAATAAAGGGGACCCAGGATTAGGGTTTATGCTTTGGATGAAAATTTAAAAGTTTAGGTGCCAGGTATTTGGGAAAAAAAAAAACCACAAAAAAAAAAAAAAACACTATTGATTTTTAATGTTTGTTAGCAACATTTTTTAAGCCGTAATCCATTTGGGGGTGGCAAAAATGAAATGTCACTACACCATTTCTTTTCCAGAGGATGCCCAAGGGTGGTATGGAATGTGCAACAAAAACCAACTAAGGCATAAGCCCCAACAAGGCTTACGGGCTTCACTCGGGCTGTACAGGGGGACAAATTACCAAACAGTAAAAGGAAGGCAGGAAAGCGGGTTTCCCACGGTATACATCACCACCAGAAAAAACAAACTCATAATTCCAACAAGGGACCCCATCATTGTGGTTATTTAGGGAGGCCAAAATCTGGATCCCACCCATTCGCATAGGTGGAGTTGGTTACTGTTTAATGGGGACTGGGGTACAGTGGTAGAAAGCTGCAGGTTAAAGGGATGGGAGGCACTTCCCCAAAGGAGGCTGCAAATCCCACTTCTTTGCAAAATCTGCTGGGGAGTTCTACCGGAAAGGGGGGTGGGCAAACCTTTGTGGAGCGCTCAGGTCCATCGGTCTCTCTGGCCCGCATTGCGGGGGTTGTCGACTGAAACCCCCTTATGCCAAAACAAGCCCCCAAAAGCTTCCACCACCCGCTGGATCAAAAAGCTTGCTCAGGAAGCAACTTCGGAGGGGGGGGGCCCCCCCCCTCCCTCTTTTTTTTTTGTGGGGGGCCCACAGGGGCAAGGAGTAGGACAGTAAAGAAGGGGCTTGCTCTCAGAGGGTAAGCTTCCTGAATTTAAAATATGGTACAACTTAATGACAAAAAGGGGACTGGGGGGGCTGGCTGTGAAGGCAGTTTAAGGGGGGGGGGCATATGCGCGAAGGGTCTGGAGTGATAATGATGTCCTTTTCTTTTCCTCTGATCTGTAAAAGAGCAAGGTTTAGGACCCGACAACGGGGAGTCAACAACATCGGGCCTCCGATTTTCCTAAGCTGGCTGATTTAGGGGTTGGCCAGGGGGTGGGGGGGGTGGGGGGGACCCTGGCCCCCTTTGGAGTGCTTTTTTTCTGGGCAGGAAACGTGGAGGCCACAGCCTGCGGGGGGGCAACAATTCTGGACAAAAAACACAGGCTTAACCACTCCAACTGTAAATATGGCCAACAAAAAAACCTTTACAAAAACAACCCATAAAAAAAATTTGGGGGGCCCCAAAAACCTGCAGGGGGGACTGTGTTATGAAATATTCTCAGTAAATATACTAAATTATGTGGTAGATATGTAGATGTAAAATTAAGTGATGTATGCAAAAAATCTGCCAAAATTATAATATAAAGATACACATTTGTAAAAAATAATTACATACACGACCCAACACAACATAAACCCTTTTACATTACAACATACATACATACAATACCCACCACCACTTCACACAAAAACACCCCCCCCACCAACACCACCCAACACTTAACCACCCACAAACCCACACAAAAACCACAAATACAACCCAAAAAACCAAACCCCCCACCACACTACACACCACCACCACACTACAACACCACCCCACCATTTTACACACCACACCCCACCCACACAACCCCCCACACACACCGCCACACCACACAACACACCCACACCAAACAAAAAACAATTACAACCAAACACAACCACACGACACACCCCACCACCACAAACAAATTAACCCAACCCACCACCCAACACAAACCCCACCACCACACACCAACCACACACAAAAATAACCAAACCACCACACCACCCCCAACAATACCACCACACCCAACACCCACACAACAAATAACACACCCCCACACCCACCCACAAATTAACCCAACCCCACCCAAACCCAAACACCACCACCCACAAAAAAATACAACCCAAAAATACACCCACCACCACCACCACACACACCACACCCCACAACAAAAATACAACACACCCACCCCACACCCTCACTCCCTCCCCCCCCCCCCAAATTACACCCCCACACACACCACCCCCACCCACCAAAAAACCACACCAACAATACACAACACAACACACACAATACAACACCAAGGGGCCCAAAGGGAGATTGGGATACTGGGGGAATTCTAACTTTTACACATCAGGGCTTCTTTAATCTAAGATATTATTGATCTTTTTTGTAAATATTTTACCTAAATATAAAGGCAATTTAGGGCCACAAAGTCTTGTCTAGCCTTTTATAATGGGGGTCTTTTCTTTGTGGGCCATGTTTTTTTTTTTTACAACAGTTTTTTCACTAGGATAATTGTTCCCACTGGGGAAAAGGACACAGGTTGGGGGGACGGAACCCAGGCTACTGTTCAGGAATCAGAAATCAGAATTCAGGAATCCAGGGAAAAATTAAAACTTTTCTTAAATCCAGGGGGAAAAACATTGCAGTTTTTTACAGTAGCAACCATTTTAGAATAAACCAATAATAATTTACAACAAAAGAGAGGAAATTTTTCAAATATGGGTTAAACCACCATATATAAACGTTTATTTAATTTTTAACAATAAAGGATAAAATAAAAAGTAAAAGGGGGGCTGGGTTGGCTTATGTTATAATTTGAAGTACAAGATTATGGACTGTTAGGCAGGGCAGTAAAAAGTGTTTCAGGAAAGTTCGGAAAAAAAATAATTGAACATTGAGGTTTGTCGCAAACACAAATTAAATTATTAGTTTATTTATTATTAAAATTTTATTGGTTTTGCTTGTTAATTTTACTGTACCATGTGAAAATGGTGTCGTGCTCTAAGGGGAGGGGAGTTTATAAAGTCTGATGGGCCACAGGTAGGAATGACCCTTCCTGTGACGTTCGGTAGTGGGGGCAATTTTGGGCGGGGGGAATGGGGGGAGGGGTTCTTGCCACTGAAAAAGTTGCTCCTTGTGGAAAACTTCATCCCACACTGTGTGATAGGAGGGAACTGGGGGGAGCCGTTAATCCCAATGATGGTCTGAGTTAAGCTTAGGGGACAGGCGTTCCCTCCTCTTCAGGTGGGACCCACTGCCAATCAGTCGAGTCCAGGCTTCCACCACCCCACAAACAATCACGGCCCTTTGGCGGATAGTTTATTTAAGCCGGTTTGGCGGTCTGGGCCCACCCTCAGGGCCCTGGGCTGGGCCCCCAGGGCATTTTGCAACAGCGTAAGGGAAATGGGCACCTCGGGCCCCACCCCACAGGACTTTTCCAATGTTTCATCAAGAGGACATAAATCATAGTGAAAAATTGTTTTAATTTGTAAAAAGATCTGGATAAAAAAAGCCATTCCACCCAAAAAAAAGCCAAGTGGATCCATATTAACATCAAAATGATTCCCAGTCTCAGCTCCTGCCTTAATAAGCAGGGACCAACGATTAAAAAAAACCGAAGGCGCAGCCTGAAAATTCAGCACCTTCTTAAATTTCAGGATCATGAGAAAGAGGTGAAAGGCAGAGGCTTTGCCCCCCCCCCCCCCCCCAGAGTGGGGGCAGGGTGGGGGGGTAAAATGCGTACACTTGCCCCTAAAACCAGGGTATTATTCAGCAAAAATCCCAACCCACAACCCCCCACAAAATTAAAGATGCATCGGGACTGACAGCTATTGAAAAACATTTCAGATTTATAGATGACTCCCTGACCAAAAAACCAGGTTTTTCTTACTGGACTTCCATTTCTGGAGTTGTTTCAAACAGGACTAATTAAAGTCCCCCCCCCCCCCCCCCCCCCCCCTGGGCCATAAAAAAAAACCATACGGGTTATCCAAAAACATAACTTGTCTGTTCTTCTTTTCAGTCAAGGGGGGGAAAAAAGCGGGGGGGGGGTGGACCCGCCTTTAAAATGGGCTTTTTGCATTTTTCTAAAAAAAACTTAAAAAAAAGCCCCCCAACAAAAAAAAACTGAGTTTCCCCTTGTGGGGGCCCCCCCAGTGGGGTCCCCCATGGGAGGTGGGTTGGGTTATTATAGAGGGGCGGGTCGCAAGAAAGTTTACACGCACACGTAATGTAGCATTTGCTTCCAGTTGTGACTCACGAGTGATAAAAGTGTTTCCTAAGGGAATATACACCATTAAAATGTTGTGATAACAGCTAGGGGGCCAGGGGGGGCGGGTAACCTAGTTGAAAACACATATGAATGGCATTAAAGTAAATTAAACATACAAAAACAGGTTTAATAATTAATCATTCTGTTAAAACAATAACCCCAGAAACGTGGGAGACCTGTCATCCAGATTTCCATGTGTTCCACCCAGGGTTTACCCCTCAACCACCCCCATGCAAAACAGGGGACCACCAATGGTCATAATTTAAGGGTTTGGAATTGGGCCCCCATAAAGTCATGTAGGAGATTTTTACATTTTTTAAAAGGAGGATTGGGGGGGACTGCCACCCCACAAGGGAAAAAAAGGAACCCGGATCTCCCACGTAAAGGCAGTTTCGGCCCCCCACCTTTTTAATCTCCCCTATCAAAATATAAAACAGCAGGGATCTTGCAGCACAATTTTTTCACCATTTTCAATTTATAAAAATTTCCAGGGACCCCTTTTACTCGCGTTTCACATGACGTCATGGACTCTACCAGGCAAAACAGGCCTGGGGAAAAGTTTTCTGTTACTTCGCATTCCAGGGCTAAAAAAATGCTTATTTACAGGATTTCCCATAAATCTAAATAAAATCTAAGTTTTTGGGATAAATGCCCAAGTTGAAATTATGAATAAATGGGAGTGCACAATGATTTTTGTGTTGGGGTGCTGGAAGGTTCGGAGGGATTCTTATTAAGGAACCCATAATTAACTTACCCAGTGTAGATTGCTGGAAGGGTTTATTATCATTGATTCACTATTATTGGGAAGCTTATAGCCAGGGGAGGTCGGGCCCTTTAGGGCAGGAAGGCGCCCCCCCACATTTGATGGTCCTAGAACCTATGTAGGGAAATGGGGGACACACTATATTTATTATTATTATTTCTGATGAGGAGTCTCGAAACCAAACTGACCTACTGACATGGTGTGTTTTCAGTTCTCCTTGCTGAGTTACTCACCCTGTTCCTAATTCTTCATGTGTCTTTATTTAATTGTAGGGCTTTTGTTATGTTTATCCAAAAAGTGAAAAGGCAGGGGAGCCAAATACGATTAACCCATTTACTCCAGTTACCAAGATTCTAAACAGGGGGACAAATTCAAAAGGGCAGGCCTGGAAAAATAAACCATTTTTTAAAATCAATGTGATCCATTTCTTTTTCAACTGCTTTACAACACAACAAAAGGCCTTTGATCTAGTACTGATCGGTACTGTTACTGGTTATCATTACTGGCTGTAGAAATTCTTTGTCCTTATTTAAATGTACACACTTGTGCGTTCGAGAATATCATGAAGACTGCTGTGTGCGTGTGTGTGGTGTGTTTGAGGGGTAGAGGGGGAGGGGGGACAGAGCTGTTTTGTCCTGGGGAGTGTGTTTGGTGGGAAGCAGCTTACCTGGGGTCTGGCAGGCCAGGGGGATGCGATGAAATAACCACACAGAGCCAGTTGGGGTCCCCCCTGTTCCAGGAAAAAGCCGGCCCAGGCGGGGGGAGGAAAGGGTGGAACAAGGCCCACCCCGCTCGGGACGGGGACATTTGTTGGGGCCCCCCACGGGCTGCTGGCGCCCCCCAGGGGGGGGTGGGGGGGGGGGGACCGGGGCCCCTTGGGCCAAGGGGCCCCGGGCTGCCCGGGGAAGGGGGGGAAGGCGGGGAAGGGAGAAGGCCTGCGGCCTCCACCCAGCCCACAAAGCGCCCCAGCCAGGGGGCCCCCCAGTGGGAACCCACACAGGGGCCTCCCAATCAGGGGGCTTATCCCCCATCTTGGGGGACGGCCCCAAAACGATCTCCATCACGCGGCAAACCAACCCACGCCCACATTTAACAACATGTACGTTACCACACGGTTACAACCACCCACCCCACAAAATCCCCCACCCCACCACACCAATATAAAAAAAAAAACGGCTTTACAACCACCCAACAACCTGTTATCTTTCCCATGGCAATTAATGTCTATTCAGTGTCTGCCTATTACGGATACATAAAATCTAACTTTAGATATCACAGTGTTCCTAAGGTATTAGAACACACCCAGTGTACTAGCTAAGGCACACTGCATCAAAGGGGCCAACTTGAGTATTTTTTTTTAGGACCTATCTGCAGGGACGCCCAGAAACCCACCAAAACCATTATAATATGGGAATGGGAATTCAAACAGTTTAAAAGAGGAAAATACAGGCTTTTATTTGCAGTAGGGTTGGAAAAAGGGCAGTAAAGTAAACACATAATGCTGGGGGACTGAACCACTGTTCAGGGAATTATTGCCTGGTTCAGGCTTCTAGGGACTGACTGTACCTGCTCATAAAAGCATATTTCTAATGGACCAGAATATGTTCACACAAATGGACAGGCTGAGGTTTTTGTGTGTATAAACCCCCCATTATTAACCCCACCCACACATTACAAATATATATATAAAACAATGGTTCAAATATTTACGGCTTCAGGGGGGGAACCATTCCAACCACCCAAAAAAGGCTTGTGCACCCACCACAAATGTCATTTTTGCTGCAAACCCAGGGGACTTTTGCAATGACTGTTCTCTGTAATGACCGGTATGGGAAGGCTTATTTTTGCTGCAAGGGGACTATATTCTCACCCAAAAAAAAAAAAACAAAAAAAAAAAAACTTTCCCAGGCCATGGGGCACTTTTTTGGGAAAAAATATGAAGGGAAATTTACTTGAAAACTGGTTATTTAATTAACCCAATTAACAGCCAAAAGAGGGCATTAAAGGCTAATGCCGTTGGCTAAACTCCTAATTCCCACCACACTTCTTGAAAAAGATTTTCAGTGGAGGGATAAGTAGTTTTAAAAAAATACTGCAATTTTCACTTTTGGAAACTCTAAAAAAACGGAAAAAGAAAGAAAGAAAAAAAAAAGAAATCATCCTCCACTCTCTCTTTCTCTCCCTCTCTTTAATCCCCCTCTACTTTGCATCTCTGGAACTTGGCTCGCTGGCTCAGGCTGTGCTCTGTTATTTTTACACCAGTACGGCAGTATAGATTTCCAGGTTTCCCAGCCCCCCCACTTCTTCACCAAAACCCCTCCCCCCATCTGCCCACCATCTGGGGCCTCTGGGTTTTAAGCGTCTACCTTTTTTGTGCAATCCAACAGTACTCTTGGTGAAAAAAAAATAAAACCCAAACAAACTTCAAAATCATCCTCCTGGGCACAGGCGGGGCCCAGGGGGGGGCTGAAGGCAAAAACAAAAGCTTGCGCCCAAATGTTGTCTTTCTGTAACTTTTTGAGGGTGGGAATCTATATTACCCCCCTTTCCCCCACCTCACCCTCCTCTCCCAAACTTGCCACCCCCCCCTGGCCAAATTTCTCTTCTCGTGTCCCTTAAATAGGAATTTAGGACCGGCCCCGTGCCCCCCCCTTCGGGGGCAGCCGGTTTAATCAAACCGCTAAAGGAGGAAAAAGAAAGGAAAAACCCAAGAGGCGTCAAAAAAACTATTGGTCCGGGGGACGCCCAGGGCAAGGGATCAAAAAAAATTCCACTTCCTTTGTGGAATAATAAAAGGGGGGGGGGGTTCCAAAAACGGACCCCCTTTAAAAACCCTTGGGTTAAAATTCTTTCCCCCAGGAAAAAAAAAAAAAACCTCCAGTCCTGTGGGGAAAAAAAAACCAAAACAGAAAAGTTGTTTAAAATAGCACCTTTAAACAAAAAAAAAATTTTTGGCCCCAATGTTTAAACCCCCTAGTTTTTTTAGTTTGGGGGGGGGTTTCAGAATTACCCCCCCCCCATTTCTACCCCCCCAAAAAAAGGAAATTCAAAATAAAGGTGGGCCCCCCAGTCAAAGGTCCAAAAATGTTTTTGGGGGGGTTTTTTTGATTTTATTGCAATCCCCCCACCTTCGAGAAATTGGGCCCCCACCTTTTTTTTTTTTTCTGCTCCTACACCACCAACCCCCTTTGGGGTGACCAGGCCCGCTGGGGAAAAAAATTGGTTACCCCCCCACCCACCCCCCCCCCCGCCCAATTTTTTTTTGCGCCCGCCCCAGAAAAAAAAAAAAAAAAAAACAAGATTTCCGAAGGGTCAGGAAAAAGCCACCCCACATTCCCCCCGGTCCATTTTTTTTCCTGCCACACTTTTGCCCCAATGTGCAAAAAAAAAATTGAGCCAACTGCCTTGTTTGAAAAAAAAAAAAAAAACCTGGGGAACTTTTTTTTTTTTTTTCAATCCCCCTTGAAAAAGAAAATATCCCCCCCCCCCCCCCCCCTCCCCCCCCCCCCAGGCCGGGAAAGCCCCCTGGGGAAAAAATATAAAAATTTTTTTTTTTTTTTTTTTTTTTTTTTTATTTTTTCCCCACCAGGGGGTTTTAGAAAAAAGGTTTGGGGAAAAAAAAGGTGGTTTTTGGGGGGGGTGGGGGTGGTAATACCCGCTCCCTTGGGAAAATTGAAAGGTTTGCCAGTAATTAGTCTTCCCAACCAAATTCCACTTCTTCTGAAAAAAAAAAAGGGCCCCAAATTAGGCAACAGGGGAAAGGAAAAAATTAAAAAAAAGGGGGAAAGGAAGCAACAGAAAAAAAAAGTTTACGCAAACAAGGAAACACCCCAGACCTCGCTTTTTTTAACACCCCAAATTTCTGGCCCCTTTTAGGGGGGCTTGGGGGGGGTAAAAAAAAAATAACGGTGGGGGGGGTGGGGGGGGGGAAAAAAAAACTTTCCAGGAAAAAATAACCACCAATTTGAAAAAAAAAAATTTAAAAAAACAAGGCACCCCTTTTTCCATTCCACTAAGGCGCCCCCCTCTAAACAAAAAAAAACAAAAACCCCAAGGTGGTGGGAGGGGGGGACCCATTTTTTGAAAAAAAAAAAAAATTTTTTTTTTCAGGAAAAATAAAAAAAAACCTATGTGCAGGGGAAACCTTAAAAACCCAAGTGGTTTAGGACTGATCCCAAAACCCCCCCCCAAAATTTTTTAACCAGTACCAACCCCCCGATTAACGTTTGGGGCTTTTTTAAAAAAACCCAGGTTTTTTTGGCCTTTTTTTCAAAAAAAAAATTAATAGCAATTCCCCCCCCCCCCGAGGTTTGTGCAACCAGGAAAAACCCCAAAACTTTTTGGGGGGAAATAAAAACCCCAAACGGGGGCAGGGATTAACCCCTTTTAGCAACCCCTTTAAAAATCGCCCCCCAGTGGGCCCATTCCCCCCATATCAATTGGTTTTGTGTTATTTAACCAAGGCCCCCCTCCAAGTTAAAACCCCAAAAAAAAATTTCACCCCCAATTTTTTGAAACAACCCAAAAAAAAACCACAAAAACAAAAATAAAAAATTGTACCCAATTCCCCCTTAAAAAATAAAAAAAACGAGAATGGAAGGGCAAAAAAAACCAAAAGTAAGGTGGGGGGGGTAAAAAAAAAAAATTTTTTTTGCCCGCCCCAAAAAAAAAAAACAATATTTTTTTTTTCCCAGGTTCTACCCTTAAAAAACCCAAAAGTTCCAACTAAAAAAAAACTGGGAAAAAAAAAAAAAAAAAAACCCCCCCCACCAGCGAAAAAACCCCCAAAACCCCCCCCCGGGGGCGAATTTTTTTTTTTTTTTTTTAATGTTTTTTTTCGTTTTTTTGAAACCCCGGGAAAAAAAACAAAAAACCCCTTTGTGTAAAAAAAGAAAAAACCCAAAGCTGTCCGTTTTTGTGTTTTTGGGAATCAAAATAGTATACAAATTTAACTTTTTTTTTTCCCAATGGACCCACCCCTAAAAATTTTGTATTTTGTGAAAAAAAAATGTAAAATCTAATTTAAAATCAAAGGGTTTGATTTTTTGAAAAAACCGACCCAAATCAATAAAAAAAAAAAACATGAAAAGTTTAAAAACCCCCCCCCACCTAAAAATTTCTAAAACCCCACCTCGCCCCCACCAAAAAATGGGTTCCCCCAGAACAAAAATCACCCCAAAACAGGAAAAAAAAAAAAATTTTTCCAGTTTTCACTCTGAATTTTTTTTTTTTTTAAAACCGGCTTTTTCCTTTTTTTGGGGTTGGCCCCCCAAAGAAAAAAACAAAAATAAAAATGGGTGGGGGGGGGGAAAAAAACCAATTTAACCCCCAAGGGTTTAAAAAGGGGAAAAAAAAAAAAAAACTGGGATTCCCCCCCCTAAAATTGAAAAAAACTTGTAACTTTTTAAAAAACCAAAGGAAAAAGTAACCCCCAAAGGTGGGGGCCTAAATTTTTTTTATGTCAAAAAGGGCCCCCCCCCCCCCAACCCCAAGGTAAAAAGGGCCCCCCCCCCAACCCCAAACCCCCCCCCCAAAAGTTTTTCCAAAGAAAAAACCCAGAAAAAACCCCCCCCTCTAGATTAAATTTTGGGCTGCCCAACCCAAAATTTTTTTTTTAGTTTTTCCCCCCCCAAAAAAGGCAGGCTAAAAAAACCCAAGTTTTTCCCAAAACACCCCCCCAAAAAAAATTTAAAACGAAAATGGGTTTTTTCCCCCCCCCCTCTCTCCCAGAAATTTTTTAAAAACCTTTGTTTTAGGGAGAAAACCAAAAAAAAATTGAATAAACACCCGATTTTTCTTTTGGGGGGATTCTTATTTAAAAACCTTTGGGCCACAAAAAAACAATTTTGAGCTTTTGGGGGGGGGGTCCCCCCCCAAAAAAAAATCCAACCCCCAAGGGGGTAGGGGAAAAAAAACAAAAAAAAAGAAAAAAAAAACTTTTTTTAAAAAGAATTCCCCCCTTTACAGAGGTTTCTTTTTCTTTTTTTACTAAACCCAGAAAAAAAAACCCCCCCCAAGAAAAAATGCTTAAAAAAAAACCAAGGGGAAAAAGTTTTTTAATAATTTTTCCCAAAAAAACACTTGAAAAACAAACCAAATTCCCTAAAACTTGGAAAAGGCCCCCCGCCAAATTTGAAAAAAAAAAAACAACAATTTTTTTTGAAAAAAAATTTTCCCCCCAAGTACAATTTCACCACCTGTCCAATTTAGACCCTCACCCAATGGGACAAATCAAAAAATTTTGAAAAACTTCCCCCCCCCCACGGTTGGGGCCCCATAAATAAAACCAATAGACAAAAAACAATCCAATTCTGTTTTTTATGGGTATTTTAGGCAACCGCCCCCCTTTGAAAAAAGGGCCAAAAAAAAAAAGTTACCCTCCCCCCGGGCCAGGGGTAACCCGGTGCCCCTTGGCAAAAAAAAATTTTCCTTTTTGGGCAGCATTTCCCCCCCCCCCCCTTTTTCCCAAATTTGGAAAGAAGTAAGCCCCCCACCCTGTGCTTTTTTTTGGGGGGGGTTTAAACAAGCAACATTAGTTTTCCCCCAAAAACTGGACAAAAAAAAAAAGTTTTTTTTTTTTTTCACAATTTTTTCGTCCGTTTTTTGTCTTTCCCCCTAAGAAGAATTTGTCCCCCCCCCCTGGGAACCAGGAAAGGGGGCCCCTCAGAAAAAAACACTAAAAGGTTTTTTCCCCCAGAAAGGGTGACCCCTGAACCCCTGGAAAAAAAACAAACTAATAAACCATCCAAAACCTTCCAAACCCCCAGACATGTGGCTTAGAAAAAAACCAAAAAAAATTGCCCCAAACCATTTTTTTTTTCTTTGGTTTTTTATTTTCAAAACTTTCAAACCCCCCAAGGTTTTTCCGGCAACTGCAAATTTTTTTATTTTTTTTTTCCAAACGGGGGCACCGTTTTACCAAAGCTTGAAACCTTTCCCAGTTCCCCAAGGTTTTTTTTGTGCTTTTTTTGGCCCCGACCAAAAAAAAACCCACGGTTTCAAAAAAGGAAAACAAATTTCCCCCCCCCTGGGGGCCCTGATACTTGGGCCAAAAACCCCCCCAAAAAAAAAAAAAAAAAAAAACCCCCATTTTTTTTAATTACATTGTTTTTTTTTTCACCCGCCCCCCAAAATTGTCTGTACGTAGGAAAAGCTTTTTTTGGGGTGGGAAAAAAAAAAACATCAAAATGCCGACCCCCCAAATTTTTTGGGAAATCAAAGGGTTTTTACTTTTTTTTTTTTTTTTTTTTTTTAAAAAAAAACCCAATTGGGCCCCCCTAAAGAAAAAAAATTTGTTTGTTTTGTTTACCAAAAGAAAATTTCCGGGCAAAAAAAAACGTTTGGGCCGAGTTCTTTTTTCCCCCCCCCCCCAATTTCCAAGTTGACTAGTCCCCCGGAAAAAATCCCAAACTCAAACAAGTTGCCCCCCCGGTTTTTCAGAAGGATTTTTTTTTTTTTTTCAAAGTGGGCCAATTTTAAAATTTTTTTTTAAAAAAAAAAACAATTCTTTTGGCAGGATTAATACCAGCAAAATAAAACCAAAGGGGGAAAAACCCCCCTACTTTTTTTTGGATTAAAAAAAGCCCGAAAAAAAAAACACAACCCCCACAAAACTGCCCCCCCATCCCGCAAAAAAAAACCAAAAATTGAGTTTTTAATGGGCTGGGTGAGGGGGGGGCCCTTTTAAACCCCTAATGGCCCAAAAAAACAAAACCCCCAGAAAATAGGGAAAACAGGGGGGGGGGGGGGTCTTTTAGGCGTTTTTTTCTCCCAAAAATAAATGTTTTTCCACCGGTTTGGGGGGGGGGGGGGGGCCGGGCGTAATCCGACCCCATTAAAGGGGGGCATTTTAAAATCTTTACCAAACCCCCTTTTTTTTTTTTTTTTCGGGCCAAAGAAAAATTTGTTTTGGGGCCCCCCTTTTTTTCATGGGCCCCCCCCCTTTTCCACCCCCGGGGGGTTTTGTTGGGCCCCCCCCCCCCCCCCTTTCCCCCCCCCCCTTTTTTTTTGTTTTTTTTTTTTTTTTTTTTTTTAACCCCCCACTTCCCCGTTTTTTTTGGTTTTCTAAAAAAACCCCCCCCCTTTTAAACCCCCTTTTCGTTCCCAAAATCCCGTTGCACCCCCCCCCCCCCCAAAAGCCCCCCCCCAAAAAACGAAAAAAAATTTCAACCCCCCCCCCCCCCCGCCCCCCCCCCCTTTTTTAAAAAAAGTGATGGGGGAAAGGGGGGGGGGTTTGAAAGAAAAAAAAATTGATTTAAAAAAAAAAAAAACCCCCAAAGACCCCCCAAGACCCTTAAGTATCCCCCCCCCCCCCCCCCCGCCCCCCCCCCCAAAAAATTTTTTTCCCCCCCAAGGTGTGGACCACCCCCCCCCCCCCCCCCCCCTCCTTAATTGGGCCCCCCTTTTTTTTGGGGGGAAAACCTTAAAAAAAACCCAAAAAAAAATAAAAAACCGCCCCCCCCCCCCCCAAACCCCAAAAAAAAAAAGGGGGGAGGAAAAAAAAAAACCGCCAAAAAAACCCAAAAAAAAATTTTGGGGAGCCAAAATAAAAAAAAAACAAAGCCTGGGAAAAAATTGGGTTTTTTTTTTTTTTTTTTTTTTTTTTTTTGTTTAAACAGAAAAACCCAAACCCCCAAAACAAGGTGGGGAAAAAAAAAAAAAACTTTAAACCCCAGGCCCCAGGAAAAAAAAAAGAAAACCCAATGAAAACGTTTTTTTTGGGCACAACAAAAAAAACAAACCAAACCCCAAAAAAACGAGAGAAAATAGCCCAAGAGAGGGAGAGGAAGAAAAAACCAAAAAGGTTAAAAAGGGAAAAAAAAAAACAAAAAAACCCAAAGGGGGCCAAAAAAAAAACAAAAAGAGCAAATTTTGGGGGGGAAAAAAAAAAAAAAGGGAAGTTGGGGAAAAAAAAAAACAAAAAAAAGGGAAAAAAAAAAAAAG